>JANRMT010062819.1:7887735-7904888 GCA_026402145.1 Polypterus bichir lapradei
GTCACTAATTCTCCAACTTCCCGTGTAGGTAGAAGGCTGAAATTTGGTACTTATTTTGGTGATATGATGCCACTGTCGGCCGTCATATTGAACTTTTCAACGGTCTTTGTTACTTATGGGCCCATCTTCAAGAAATTTGGTACGCGGGTTCCCAACGCTAACTAAATCCTACTTACGTACATATATGCGTCCATAGCCTGCAGCTCGGTCACTGTGTGAGGCGGCGTTGGGTCCCCCATCCCAACGCCTCCCACGTTGTTGGCTGCCTGCCTATATAAGGCCGTCTGTCGCTCCGGTCTTTACATTCCCTTCTTTGCTTCGCCACGGGATTTACGTCTCCCTGCTGATAACTACAGCCTTTTTATTTAATCCACGGCTTCTCCGCTGTTTTATTGTTCATTTATTACGATTATAGTTATTGTGTAGGTATTTTAGACTTACTTTACATTGTTCAGGTACCCATTTCCTTTAAAATTCCAACCGTGCTCCCATTACCATGTCTATCGAGGTGATCACCATCGATCAAAGAACTATCACTTACCAAGTGGTTTCCATGCCCAGAGATGGCACCTACCTTTTCCATTCTCTTTGTTACATATTGCACGGCCATATCAGGCTCACTCTTGATATCCGGAGGAACATTGTGTCTTATGTATTGAATGACTGGGACAGGATCAAGGTGTGGGTATAGGAGGTAATTATACTACACAGGAGCACTAAAAGAGTGAAACGCTTAAGCCATTCACCTATGGTTCTACATGTGAGTTGATGGCTGCCGCTGAATTGTTCGGTTGTCGCTTTCAAGTGTACCGAAATGACCAAATATTTTACACCTTTTGACAACTGCCAATGCCTCTTAAACATCTTAGATTCACAGGTGACGATTTTCAGTAGTGGACACTTTGATGTTTATGAATGTTTAAACTCTCAAAAGCTGGATGTGAAGTTATCGATGAAACCGGTTGTATGCTTACAACGCTTGACAGATGCCGAATGTCACTTCAACACAAGTCCTGCAAATACTGTTGTAATTGAAACAAACCATGAAACTCAAACCGATTATGACAGCAGCAATCCAAGCTGTGAGATTTGAAACGAGATTACTGTTCACATGGCCAACTGTAAGTTGCATGCTCAAGAGTAAAGTCAGCGCACAGCTTGGTCATATTACAACCGGAGGGCCGAACTGACAATGTGGTAGACAAAGAGATCCTTAACAAATAATTATTGGCATATTTTCCCTCAGTTTAAAAAGGTTTAATTTTCTTCTTAATAAAAATTTTAATGCAGTACTTCGCTGCTGCGAAGTGCGGGTATTTTGCTAGTTAGATAATAAAACCTTACAATGAAGATTTACAAGGTACGAAGCAAAACATCATTGTTCTTCATCTTTGGATCATTTTTCTCAGGAGTTCCATAAAATATTTGATGTGCCGTTATGATTGGAAATGGCAGCCAGTAGATTATTGGGGTTCTGTTAAGGTTCAAAACTTATAAATTGGTTGTGGCAAATTATCACTAATACTGGTGTATGAATAGACTTTCTGTTGAATTTTTCCAGGCTTTTCTAAGGCTATAACTATCATCTAGGTATCATTTCTGAGGTTTATACAATCAAGGAATTTAATTCTATGGTTATTTTTCTTGATTAGAGCCTTCATTTAGAAATTGACTTTTATTTATTGTCTTTTCATAAGCCATTTTCTTTACACTAAGAGAGGGCAGCCATTTTGTATTTTCAGTCGTCATGATGCAGGTTCTAGATGCTAGGGGATGGCTTCTGGGGTCAGGACAGTGAGGCAGTTTTTGAAGGGGTTAAAAGGTCGTCTCAGCCGCCATTTTGTATCTGAGACTGGACCAAACTTAGCAACCCACTTCACTTGATATTTTAATTACTGGTTATTGAAACAAAGCTCTGCCTTTTGATTTTTTGTCTACAATTTAGTTCTGACATTCTATTTTTTGACTTTTGGTTTTGACCATCCCTTTGCCTTAAGTCTGTTCTTTCTCTTGTTCCACTCTCCTATTTTCTGAGCTGACTGTCCTTTTTGAAGACAATACAGGTATTTAAAAGAGTCTTATCCACAGAAATAACGGATGAATGTCTGATAGAAGTGGCTTAAAAAGTAGGCACAGGATTAACAGAATGAAAGTTTGAGTGAAGTTGGCAGAGGCAGGCAATAAGACGGACAGTGGAAAGTAAATGTTGAGGGGAAAACAACCATGGAATTAAAAGAAAGACACTGTACATAGAGTTTAAATAGAAATTATGGATTCTAGTAGTGGATGAAAAGCCAATTTAATTCTTTACTGTCCATATTGGTTTATTTGATAACCTAGCTATTAATTGGAGGAAGTGGGAATAGATTCTTTTTAAAGATCTGTCTTAATCCTCTTCCTTGCCCTATTATATGCAACACCATCTTTGTTCTTCCTAATGAATATCCAGATTTCAAAGGCATATTTAGTAAACAGAAAGCCCTGGTTTTGCCTCCCCATTGTTATTATGATTGTGCTATTGAAATACTGTCAGTAGTGCCTTTGCTTAAAGAAAACAACTATATGTTGTTTCAACCTGAGCTAGATCCTGTGGAACAACAAACGGATTAGAATCTATAGAATGTTTTTTCACACCATTTAACAGTCTTATTTGTGCTGGCTTCTTTTTTGTTAACAAGAAAGGGAGGGGGCTTCAGCCTTGGCACAACTATAGGGAACTTAATAAAATCATTATAAACTTTAATTATCCTCTTATTTCTCTTATTCTCAGCCAATATATGGGTTCTTCTGTTTCTACTAATTTAGATCTCAGAAGTGCTTATAACCTATATTATAGGTAATATAAATGGAATACTGTTTTTAATACTTCCAGTGGGCATTATGAATAGCGTATAATGCCCTGTGTATTGATAAATGCCCCTGCAGTATTTCAGTTATCTGTAAGTTACATCTTTTTTGACCTTTTAGGTATATATGGTTTGGTCTGTATTGACAATATACTCATTTTTTCCAAAGGATCTTCAAGCACATATTAACCACGTTAAAGAGATGTTATATAGGCTAAGTCAGAACAGTCTCTATGTTAAATTCAAGAAATGTGAATTTCACAAAGAGAAAACATTTTTGGAGTACGAAATATCAGATCTTGCCATGAATAAGTTCAGTTAGTGCTATATAAAATTGGTCACCTGTGGACAATATTAATCAAGATCAGTGGTTTGTGGGGTTCACCAATTATTATAGAAGCTTCATTAAAAACTTTAATACTGTAATTGCTCCAATACATCTTTAACAAATGTGGCAATTTTTGCCATCCCATCATTTGGACAGCTCTGCATTGTCAGGGAGCATGTTCTCAGAGGTCGATTGGTTAGAGGTTTGGGCATTTCCTCATTTTAGATTGCTCAAAAAACCATGTTGTCAGTCATTTCTGTGCTTCTAAAACTTATTTTCTAATAGCTTTTTCATGGATTCAACTCATGCTTGACATTTCAAGTCAGATTTTTAACTATCCATTAGGTCTTGGTAACAGTGTGGTAGATCTTCAGGTTTTCAACTGTTTTCTTTTAAAAATATTCTTGGTAGGGTTTGTAGCATAATAATTGTATGCGACTTAAGCAAAATGAAATGTATTTGTTTCTGTTTGGGGCTTGTTGCAGATCACTATAACTAATTCAATGGGGTTGTCAAACGACATTACTTGCAACAATGGATGCAAGGCACAATAGTTAATGACTCACTAAGATTATTTAAATGAAGGCCGACACTTGTTGTGAAAATTCTGTAATGTGACTCCAGCCTTAAAAAATGCAATCCAGCATAATGAATTGGCAAGTTCAACTTTTGTGTGTCTTCAATGGTGTATATTTATCATTCAGTAAATGTGGAATTCACTAATTTTGTTCTTATTGGTGTGAATTATGAATTTTATTACAAAGTATGTGTGGTACTGTTCAAAACTTCATCATAAGGCAAAGGTGGCCTAGCAATTACTATTCCGTATCTTTCTGCAGATTGAGCTGTAAGCTCCAATGCACTATTTTACTTGAATAGTGTTTGCTCATTCAATCAACTTATACTATATTTAATGTAAGGAAAATGATTTCTTAAATAGAGATGGCAGATAGCAATAAATGTAATGGACATGGGTTCAAATCCCTGCCCCATCAATGTTTGTAGGGGAGTTTTTATTCCTCCCACCTCCATACTGTATCCGCATACTTTATTCCAGGTAGTCTAGCACTCTTCTCAAACTATAACAGTGACATAAGTATAGTTGCTGAATTTATATTGTGCTATTGTTAGCAGGTGTATTTTGAGGTAAATTGGAAGTTACCCATTCTGTTTTGCATCCAGTACTTCTACAGTATAATAGACTCTGGCTCCATAAAACCCTAAAATTGGGCTTAGTGGGATCATCATACAGATGAATGGATTCTGTAAATGGATGGTTATAGATGCATAGATTTAGTACACTAATAAGTGAATCGATAGATGAGTACAACAGGAGTTTATAAATATATAGAAAGGAATATAAAATTTTCTCTGTAAGAAATTTCATTATAATTTATTTCATGATGCCTCTTAGTTCAAAAAATGTCAAAAAAAAACTAATGTAGAATGTACTTCATATAAAATTACTTCAAACTAATAACTTTTCAGATCTTATCTAAAACTTGAATGGGTAGGCCTAAATTTGAAATCTGAGGTTTCAAAAATGTATTTTAATTCACTGTGACTTCTAGTATAATTGCCTCATAGTTGGCTTCAATTCTGTCTGCTATACATGAATAATCTTATTTAATAGTACAGTAAGAAAGGATTGAGAAATAATTAAGTTACAATGCCAGAAATATGTTCTCTGTAAAAATAAAAATGATAACTTTTTACACTATTAGAAATTAAAAGACAAGATGTAATATTGCTTACATCATTTAAATGTAACTCATATGTTCAAAGCATTTTTTAAGTTTAAGATATAATTAATTATAACATTTGCTAGAATGTGCTTTGAAAATATTAATTTTTAAATGTGTACACTTAATTTTACTGTAAATACATGATACTAGTTAGCAATCATGCAGTAGCATTTTCTGCTTTTTTAATAATTCAATACAACCTGTAAATTTGTAACCAAGTTTACTTTTTCACCATTATGTAAAAATTGCAAATAAAGAAAAAGTTTGCAAGAATGAAATACAAAATTATTGAATTTATTAATGGAGTTTCTATTTTGCAACATCATCAAACAATTAAAGTACATGGCAGGAATATGCTGTGGTTTGAAACAGACTTTAAGAAATGTTGTGAGCCAAAATGACTTGATTTATAACAGAAAGATGAAAAAAATCAGCATAAAAAGGCTTATATATTTTTGTAAACTTTGACGTCAGGCTCTATATAAATACTTTTTTTTTGTCAAACATCTTTGAAAGTGACACTACCTTGCAAATCATTTTAGAATTAAAATTATTACAATTGCATTCACATTTTTAATGATTTAAAAATATATTTAGAAACATTTAAAGAAATTAGACAATTATATAGATATATTTTTAAATGATTATAATATACCTGTACTTTATTGTTAGATATCCATAATTTAATTAAATATATATTTCATAATTTAAACATATTGTAAAACATTTGATGAAACCTGTAGATGATCAAGATATCTTTAAATCACTTAATATATATAAGTAACATTTTGGTTTACCGTCATATTTTAAAGATATCTTTAAGTTGTTTAAACATATCTATACATTACTAGTAGAAATCTGTTATTCAATTGAATATATCTTTAACAATTTAAATATTTGTGAAAATATCTTGTGGAACACAGCTCAGACACAGGCAGGTAGACATCGTTGGTTTAAACCCACACACGTTTATTTACAATTACTAATATTTACAAAGCCAAGCACACAACCCAAAACTCCCCCAAAGTCCAGGCCTCTCACACAATGCCTTCCTCTCTGGCCCGCCTCCACTCCTGTCTGCCGAGCTCTTGCCTTCTTCCTCCCGACTCCACCCTTGTATACACACCTGGACGTGCTCCAGGTGCCTCCCAATTAGCTTCCACCAGCACTCCCCAATGTGGCGGAAGTACCGGCTGCGCACCCGGAAGCACTCCGGGTGACCCTGGTCGTCTTCTTTCCAGCACTTCGGGTGTGGCGGAAGTGCTGTGGACCAGGGCTCTCCAGGCATCGGGGTGCTCCCTGGTGGTGACCACGGGCCCCTGTAGGGTTGAGCTTCCAAGCTCAGTTCCTGTGGTCCCCAAAGCCACCAGGGTGGTTGCTCCCTCGTGGTCTGGAGGAGGCGTAAGCCCTCCTCAGGTCCTCCTGGGCGTCCTGGCTGGGTACCACCCCCAGCCATATGCCACAATCTCTAAATAATAATTTAGCTTGCCATAATGGTCTCTTTCTATATTCTGAAGGTGCTATCAAGATGTTGCTTGGTATTAAAGTGTTATAATATTGGTACCTTATTCCAGTTTGCAATCCTGTTATTGTTATTAAGCTCAACTATCATAATGCTATATGCATTTTATAGCACAAATGTTACAGTTTTCATGTGCAGAAGCATAATGCAAGTGACATGGGGTCTGTTTAAACAGAACATCAGGGAAAGGTTTAAAGGTTGCACTTCAGATCACTATTTTGCTTTATTCTCTATGCCCCAGGACCATGACCAGGAAAATTTCTCTAAACCAGTCTCTATCCTAGTGTCATCACCTCCCCTTCTGGATTCCTTGATACTTACTCCAAAATTCACTCAAGATGGCATCAATTATGACAAGCATTTGTAAATGGCAGACCAGTGTGACTGGAGCAGGAGAACCAACCCAACTTTGTTGCTTTTTCCATTTTTTTCTCTTGTTATCTGTCAATAAACAGGGAGTTCACCTTAATTCCCCACATGCATGTTGCATTTTTAATAAACTGTATGTGGCAGTAGAGTGATGCATACAAACTCAGTATATAGTCGGTACTAAATTTACTTCTATGCTACTCCATGAGTAAAAAGCTGGGTGGATTACATTTTCTTGCCATCCTGTACAACTTTAACATTTGTAATATATGAAATCTGTTATCCACTTGGCAATGAGTGTAGCACTCTTGATCATTTATGCATAATTCAGAGCTGTGCCTCCTAAATGACATCTTAAAATGTGTCTCACCCATCAAGATGTTCAGCAATTTTTATAATGAACATCATCTCAAGGCACTAAACACATGGAGTCATGCAATTGCTTACATATACAGGGCTATTCAAAATGAAAGAGCAGATTTGAAAAAATTATTTCAAATAAACTGTATATGACAGAAACACATTCTGCACAACAATGGATTCAGGAAAGTTCAAAATTTGGTCCTATGGTCCTTAACGTTGCATGCACTCAACATAAGCACCATGTGTAGCGCGACAAACATCAAAATGGTAGACCCTGTTACACCTTGCATTCAACACTTTAGAAGTTTTAATCCTGTAACAGAACAAGAAGCCTTAACTTTAATTTCTAAAACAAAACCTACTACTTGTTCCCTTCAGTGCCAACAAAACTAGTAAAATGCACAATGGATGTTCTTGCAGCACCTATTCTTAGCATAATCAATAGTTCATTACTGCATAGCACAGTATCTGATGCACTAAAATTGTCGGTTATCAAACCATTATTTAAAAAGACAGACCTAGACCCACATATACTTAATGATTATAGACTCATATCAAATTTACCCATTCTCTCTAAAATATAGTACTAGCAAAAGCAGTTGCCAATCAGCTTCAGTCATACCTTACGCATCACAATTTGAGAAATTCCAGTCTGGCTTTCACACTAGTCATAGTACAGAAATGATACTAACGCATGGTTTAGTTCTTATTTATAAAATTGATTTTGGTATGTACAAAAATGTGCTGACAGTACTCCATCATTATACACAGAAGTGAGATATGGTGTCCTGCAATGATCAGTACTGGGACCTTTACTATTTTCACTTTACATGCTGCCACTGGGATCTAACATTTGCAAACATAACATTAATTTTCACTCATATGCACTCCAATTATACCTTTCTTTCAGACCAAATGAAGTTTCTCCGATGTTGTCTTTAGTTAGATGTGTTAGTGAATTAAAGGAGTAGATGGATGAGAGCTAAATAAAATAAAACAGAGATGTTAATTATTGGAGGGAATGATGCTGATCGCAAAAATATTTTCTCATCATTTATCTCAGTTGGAATCACCAGTAATTTTACTGAATTAGCCCAAAATCTAGGTCATTTTTTAAATATGTGGGATACTGAGAAATGAACTATTATTTTTTATTATTTATTTTTTTTATTTCTAGTAGGATTGACTAACTCAGCCACAGGGGATGCACAAACCAGTGTGTTTCTTCATGCTGGTGTGGACGAAGATTCAAAACAACAGCAGGCAGACACCAATTCAAACAAACAGAATTCTTTTATTTCTTTACACTTGGTGAGTAGAGGGTCTTTGCCTTTCTGAGCTCTAAGTGCAAAAAGCCCCCTTGCATTTTTATAACAGAAATCTTCAAAGAAACAGAAAAAATAAGCTCAGTTTCATCCAAAGGTCACAGAATATTCTTACACAATTTGTTGATTACAACAGAAAGCAGAAATTCTAGTCTTTTCTTATATTTTTAATTAAGCTTATCAGAAAACTTGTCATACGTTTGGATTCTTAATTGGACGATAAAGTAGCCAAGAACTGCATTCCACTCTGGCAGCCCTACTTTATGTAAGCACACTTATTTATCTGTTATAATAATACCTAGCCATACAGAGAACATGCAGATTTTCATACAGAAGCTAGCAATAGATTTTAACTTCCATTCCACACTGGTCCCAAGCCCGGATAAATGGGGAGGATTACGTCAGGAAGGGCATCCGGTGTAAAATATTGCCAGATCAACATGTGGACAACAATACAGATTTCCATACCAGATCAGT
The DNA here is from genome assembly GCA_026402145.1 of Polypterus bichir lapradei. Taxonomy (NCBI): domain Eukaryota; kingdom Metazoa; phylum Chordata; class Cladistia; order Polypteriformes; family Polypteridae; genus Polypterus; species Polypterus bichir. The sequence goes on from JANRMT010062819.1 coordinate 7,896,711, forward strand.
CGAGCAACAAGTGCCACCAGTACTGTTAGCCAACAGGGTGCTGGCGGAAATTGGGCTACTGTTGGCAGAAAAGGAGAGGAAGACAGGGGAGACGTGTCCAGTGGAAAGAGGAGAGGAGGAAGGTAAAGAGAGTGGAACTGAGGGTAGGAACTTTGAATGTTGGCAGTATGACTGGTAAGGGGAGAGAGTTAGCCGATATGATGGAGAAAAGGAAGGTTGATATATTGTGTGCGCAAGAGACCAAATGGAAGGGGAGTAAGGCCATGTGAATGGGAGGTGGATTCAAATTGTTCTATCCTAGTGTGGATGGGAGGAGAAGTGGGGCAGGGGTTATTCTGAAGAAACAGTATGTCAAGAGTGTTTTGGAAGACAGGGTAATCATTATGAAGCTGGAAATTGGAGGTTTGATAACGAATGTTGCTAGTGAATCTTCCCCGCAAGATGGATGAGAAAGAAGAATTTTGGAGTGAGTGGATGAAGTAATGGACAGTGTACCCAAGGGACAGAATGTGGTGATTAGAGCGGATTTCAATGGACATGTTGGTGAAGGGAACAGAGGAGAAGAGGAGGTGATGGGTAGGTATGGTGTCAAGGAGAGGAATGAAGAAGGTCAGATGATAGTGGATTTTCCAAAAAGACTGGGCATGGCTGTGCTGAATACATATTTTAAGAAGAGGGAGGAACATAGGGTTACGTACAAGAGTGGAGGAAGATGCACACAGGTAGATTATATCCTATGCAGAAGAGTCAGGAGGAAAAGGAAACCTGGTGGTAGAATGGGGAAGTACAGGAGAGTATACAGAGGAAGAGGATGGCGCAAAAGAAGTTTGATAGTCAGATAGATGCAGAAAGTAGACAAGAGTACAAGGAGATAAGGTTCAAGGTTTAAAGAGAGGTGGTGAAGGCTAAAGAAAAGGTGTATGATGAGTTGTATGAGAGGTTAAACACTAAGGAGGGAGAAAAAAACCTGTACTGATTGGCTAGACAGAGGGACCGAGCTGGGAAAGATGTGCAGAAGGTTAGGGTGATAAAGGATACAGATGGAAACATAAGGTGTGTTGAGCAGATGGAAAGAGTACTTTGAGAGGGAGATGCATGAAGAGAATGAGAGAGAGAGAAGGTTGGATGATGTGGAGATAGTGAATCAAGAAGTGCAATGGATTAGCAAGGGCAGCTAAAAGAGGATGAAGAATGGAAAGGCCATTGGTCCAGATGACATACCTGTGGAAGGATGGAGGTGTTTAGGAGAGATGGCATTGGAGTTTTTAACCAGATTATTTAATGGAATCTTGGAAAGTGAGAAGAAGCCCAAGGAATGGAAAAGAAGTGTACTGGTACCGATTTTTAAGGATAAGGGGGGTGTGCATGGCTGTAGTACCTACAGGGGGATAAAACTGATGAGCCACAGCATGAAGTTATGGGAAAGAGTAGTGGAAGCTAGGTTAAGAAGGGAGGTGATGATTAGTGAGCAGCAGTATGATTTCATGCCAAGAAAGAGCACCACAGATGCAATGTTTGCTCTGAGGATGTTGATGGAGAAGTATAGAGAAGGCCAGAAGAAGTTGCATTGTATCTTTGTGGACCTGGAGAAAGCATATGACAGGGTGCCTCGAGAGGAGCTGTGGTATTGTACTGTATGAGGAAGTCGGAATTGGCAGAGAAGTATGTGAGAGTTGTACAGGATATGTACAAGGGAATTGTGACAGTGGTGAAGTCGGAGGTAGGAGTGATGGATGCATTCAATGTGAAGGCTAGATTACGTCAGGGATTGGCTCTGAGCCCTTTCTTATTTGCAATGTTGATGGACAGGTTGACAGATTAGATAAAACAAGAGTCCCCTTGGACTATGATGTTTGCTGATGACATTGTGATCTGTCGCGAGAGTAGGGAGCAGGTTGAGGAGACCCTGGAGAAGTGGAGATATGCTCTAGAGAGAAGAGGAATGAAGGTCAGTAGGAACAAAACAGAATACATGAGTGTGAATGAGAGGAAGGTCAGTGGAATGGAGAGGATGCAGGGAGTAGAAAGTTTTAATTTGTTACTAACCCTCACCTATTCTGTTTCTCTTCTTGGTACTCACATGTGGCACTTGGTGCCACTGCCCTAATTCCAAGTTGTTTGCCTGCCTAAGGAAAACTCATCTCTAATAGTGGAGCACTGTAATCATCGGGTAGAAGGGTTCTTTCATCAGAATGGCCGGCCCAGTACTGACTTAGTTGTGGAATGGCCAGTAGGGTGGAGGCAGCTTGATGGCCGAGGTCTCCACGACTCTGAACAAATCGAAATCCTATTATGTGATATATACTACTCATGCACACCCTCCACTCTGTTTGGTGGTAATATACTGTCTTGGAGTGGAGGATGGTGGCTATGTGTCATTAACAGGCACTGCCCAAGTGATCTGGCCTGTTAGAGCTATGGAAAGCTCTGAGGTTCAGAGGACTCTGAGATTAATTGGTTTGATAGCCTCAAGTCTTTGTAGACCTACCATCGACTGTGAAAGAGATAACAGGCTTGGCAAAAAATCATCATTGTAGAAATTGTTAAGGCAAGGGCTCACTGTCTGGAGAAATAGTCAAGGCTAAATAAAAGAGTGTACGAGAAAAAGAGGAAGAAAAAAGGAGTAGTGAGCAATACTACCATATAAACAAGGTTCAAGGCCTTCCATATTTATAACTAATCAAAGCATTAGCATTTGGTTTGCTGTTGTTTATGGCTTCCTTGCATGTTTAATTGTGAATAAACATGTCATCTTGTATATTTTGGCTTCATTTTCTTCGCCTCTTGTTACAAATGATCCTATGTCCTACTTCCTCTTCTAACAAAACAAATATGGTGAAAGCACATTGATAGTACTTTTTAACACTACAATAATTCAAATCCTTTAATACTATATGATAAAGGCCAATTTAGGTTTATATTCTGTTGTTAACTAAAAACATCTGAGCAGCATATAATACAAAATCTAGCTGTATTATCAAAATGCAGCTATACAGAAAAATGCCAGGCAACACATCTGAAAAGAACTAGGGTATAAGAGTTGTCTTGAATGTGACCAATGGACTATATAGACAGTAGGGGAAGTGCTGGCTGCTCAACCCAGCCGGGACTCCCAAAGAACAGAAGGATGGGGTAAGCCAGCCACTGTGGGACACTGCCTTCCCCAAGATGCCAGATGGCGAGTTCCCTACAGCATAGCGGTGCCCCGGATTTCCGCAGGGCAACATGGAATCTGTAATTCGAACATCACAGCCCTGCCAGGAGATGCTGCAGGAAGATCTGGGGATTGTTATTTGTGATATAGCCTGGAAGTACTCCAAAGTCACGGGGTCAGAAGCCCCAAAGTACTTCCGGGCTGAAGAAAACCTCAAGTCTTCCATCTGACCCGGAAGTGCTGGCAAGTCACGGGGATAGAAGAATGGAAGTGAGACTTGTAGTGAATTAATTTTCTTTGGATCAGCAAGGCAATTCCCTACTGATGTCCCATTTAGAGAGAAGGGAGTGGCTTTGTAGATCATGACTAGCTGCCATTGTGAGGAGGATTCAAAACATTCCAGAAACTCCTGAGGCTGCTGAGGAACATGACAGGTACCAGATCTGCACAAAGTGAAATGACTCAATGACTTGCATAACATGTATGTAATGTCAAAAGTATATTCATAGGTCACACACAATGCATGCCCAAAGTAATTCTCCCATCTGCCTTACCATCTTGAAGTGTTTGGGGCTTCTTGGAAACATCTTGTGGCTCAATTCTAGGAAATGGATATTTGCCTCTAGCAGTCCAGTTATAGTGAGCTTGTGATTATTATTATTTTTACACATATAGAATACAAACAAGGTCATGATCCTAAGACAGTAATATACTTTATTAATTACATATTTAAAAAAAATACATAGGATGCTTACAATATTAAATGCAAACATTAAGCATTATCAAAATATAATGTAGATTTGATTAATATGCACAAATCCTCAAATAATATTAGCTGCTAAAGCAATAATACACAGTATAAATAGGAGTAAAGCTTACACAAAAAATAAAATGAGTCTAAAACAGCATTTTCAGTATGGTTTAAAGGGAAATGAGGAAGTACCCTGTAATACTGTCCTTAGAGAATTTCTGTGATTATAAATGTGAGGAACACAATCTCAGACAAAATACACATCCATGCTTGTCAGGTGATGAAGCAGACAAATATTGCCATTGGCCAGGGAAGAGGTAGTGCTTTAGCTGTAAAGACTAAAGTTGGTCAAGCGAAGAAAGCTCATTCTTTCTCCTGACTGTCAATACAGGCTTGATTCAGGTCCTCAGGCGCAGATGCATGCAGCGGCTATCACTTGCCCTCAGTTTTTTTTTTTCTGCAATTAAACTGGAACTGTAGCAAAAGAAAAACAATCAAATGTGACATATAATGTGTCTTGAAAAGCGTTACTGTGAAAAACCTGGAATGCTGCACTTCACTCACAAAATAAATGCAGAACACAAGTGGAATAAATTTCATTTTCATTTTAAAATCTGTATTCCACACTTCTGTTGAATGCAGCTATAAAGTGATGTGTTGTATATTTTCCCTGTATTTGGAAGAATTACATTTCACAAAAGTGTTAAGGAGGAAATAAAGCAGAAAGAAATTCTTCTTCACATAGAGAATTACATATAGTTCAAGAAAATAAATGACCAGGCCCAAAACATCACATACATGGCTATCAGGCAGCCTTGTGCTGTAGCTATCAAACTTGTAAATCTATGCAAATCTGACTTCTCTATTTTTACAGTGTGACGGACAGCCAGGTCCCATGCCCGGCTGGGACGCCTCTGCTGCATACGTCCCGGGGGAGCCACCATGGACAGTGCAATGCCTCCCCCGGGGCGCCTGGGGGCAGCCTCCCTGGCCGTGGATCCTTCCTCAGTCTCCCCCGTGGCTCCATGGGACATGGAGTCCACCACAGCCCAGTTGGGAGATGGGGTGGCCGCTAGGGGGTGCTGCGGAGGGCCAGCCGCCACAGTGGACAACTTACCAGCCCCACCCGGAGGTGCAATTAAGACCAGCTGGTCAGGCACCTGGAGCACTTCCGGGTGGGCTATAAAGCAGGCAACCTCCCTCCATTCTGGGCCAGAATTGGGAGGAAGAGGACAAGGTTGCCTGGGAGGAGTGGTGGTGCCAGGAAGGGTTGTTGGAGCGGTGCTTTTGGGACTGTGTTGGGCCTGTGGGACACGGGGAAGACGTGCGCCCACGGGTGAAGGAAAAAATAAAAAGCCTGTTTATTTTACACGTGCCTCTGCGTAGTCTGTGCCGGGTCGGGTGCTATATAGCGCCTTTTACAACAGCTACAAAGTAAATAGATACTTTTATTTCTTCCATATTACTGGGCTAATTTCTATGTTTAGTTACCAATTACCAACATACTAGATTAAATAAATAAGGTTCAAGAACAAGTCATTTTAAAACTTCTATTTATGATTCTGATAATTTCACCACTTGGAAATCATTTCTATTGCTGAAGACAAAAACTTCTTTGTAGTATTTTGAATACAGTCCAGTAAATATACTGTATGTAAAGCAAAGACTTCCTATGTATATTTTAGTTTGTTATTTTGACATTAAAAATATATTGTAGACCTGATAACTGCATCTTCCAGATTAGATAGCTGTGTAATTAATAACTAAAGATTCAAATGAATAGAAAGGAGGGAAACTACATTGAATGACATTGTAGTGTTTAAGTAAGTGCAGCTTCCTTGCAGGTTATACACCCCATATCTGTTTCTTTGACCGCTCTCTGACTTTGTGTATCCAGCAGGGAGCACATGCTCCCTAGGAAGAGGTTTGTTAGAGATTGCAGCAAAATATATAAAATAAAATATTTTATCATTCTGTAGTGGTACAGTGGTGATTCTTAACAAAAGAAAGAATCAGCAACATTAAAGGAAGATTATATTTTAGCTTCAGTTTAATATTGGCCCCTTACTGATCATAGTAGCACACTAAATATTTTTGCCCACACTTTGGAGTTTGCAAATTTTCCCTGTTTCCTTGTAAGTTTTCTTCTATTGCACTCTGCTTTCCTCTTATATCAGAAAGACTGCATGCTAGGTTAATCTGCAATTTCTAAGTTAACTAACATGGGTGGTTGCATGAGTGTAATCATTTTGATACATATAATATCAAGGTAAAACTGACGCTTGAAGAATATTTACTTTGAAGACCTGAGGTTTGCATTCCTGAATTTGATTTTCTTGATCTCATCTGACTGACATTTCAGGTGTGCAGGGGAGGCACAGCCAAGTGAAATATCCTCAGAAATAGAAATCAGCTCTAAATCAGGCATTGTATCTCCTTCACATCAAAATGTATTGATATCTCCATGGGTGGACAGAGTAGCTGCCACAAGTGTGGTAATTTAAGACTTGTTAAAATTTAAAGGCAGAGGGGTTTAAAAGACTGACATATTCCCGTGGTTGTAGAAATAATGTGGGTATTGTACCTGACAATAATGGTGAGACATGAGTTAATACCTAGGTGGAAGTTTTTCCATTTACCAAGTAAGCTACATTCCCATCCTCAACTATGGTTAGGGGATTGAATGAAAAAATAATATTGTAGATAAAAGTCATGGAAATGAGCTTCCATCACATGTTTGTTGGGCCCAAACTGTGATGAACATCTCATCTCATTTTCACCTGCTTATCAGAGACCAAGTCGCAGGGGCAGCAGTTGTGGCAGTGAGGTCTTTATATCCCTTTTCCCAGCCACACTTGCCAACTCATACTGTGGAGATCCTAAGGCTTTCTCCAGTCATCAGTGAGAAATAATGCTCCCAGTGGGCCCTGGGTCATTCCTGGGTTCTCTTGTCACTAGTTGCACCTGCAAAACCATTGCTGGTAGGTGTCTGGAAGGCATCATTATCAGATGCTCAAGCCACATCAGAAGGTCAACATCTCAACTCTGAGCCTGTCACGGATGTCTATGCTTCTCACTCTATCTTTAAGGGAGAGCCAAGGCACCCTGTGGTGAAAGCTTATTTTGAACACTTGCACCCACAATCTAGTCCTTTTTGTCATTACTACAGGTGAGACTAGGGATTGACTGGTAAATCAGAACGTTTACATTCTGGCTGAGCTCCTTCTTCACCACTACACATCAGTATAAAGACTGCATAACTTAGCTTGCTGTTCCGATACATCTGTCAATCTCACCATCTCTTCTCCCCTTACAAATGAGCAGGAGCTCAAGATAACTTAATCTCCTCCACTTAAGGCAGTAACTAACCTTCCACTCAGAAAGGACAGTCTACCTTTTGTTACTGAGCACAATCTACCCAACCATAGGAGGAACGGGGTCTTGAGCAATGTGCCATGTGACTGTGCAGAAAATTCAGTAAATTCTGGAATAGGGACCAGATTATTTTAGTTATACCAGTCAAGTAGCCATACATTTTTTTTCTCAAGAAGCTAAAAAAAAACCAATTTGTCCTTTTAGTATATTTAGTTACCTTTGTATTGTAAAAGGATTAAAATCATCATTAGTTGATAAGGAGATTTGGGTCCCAAATATATACAGCATTTTTATTTAAAGTCGCTCAGACTTTATCATTTGTCACGTTACTTTCACAATACACCTTTTAATGTATAAAGTACATTTTTCATTTAAGGTCCAATATACATCCAGTCAGATATACATCTGTCAGATAATACAGTATCTGCCAGTGCATATTACTCTATTAATATACATAGGTACAAAGTACTCTTATTAAGAAAAACAAGTACATAGCATATAACTGTACTTTTTTAAAATGGCACCATATAGTATATACTCCCATACCATTCATGCTTTTACTGTACATAGCAGTGGAGATAGGCTTGTAAGTTGTCATAACAATGCACAGTTAGTGGTGCAGGTGCTGGCAAGTGAAGGATACACAATTATTTCCCTTATTGGCAAAAATGTGGAGTCGCACATATATGTTGAGACACACATTTTTAGAATAAAAGGCTCAAGCCATCAGGAGATCATTTTTCCTCACTAATTTAATTTGTGGGGAAGCAGAAATGATCATATTATATGGAGAAAAGCCAAGCAAAATGACACCTTTGATTGGCTAACTAAAAAGACTACAATATGCAAGCTTTCGAGGCAACTCAGGCCCCTTCTTCAGGCAAGATGTAATCAATCA
>JANRMT010062819.1:7905288-7996059 GCA_026402145.1 Polypterus bichir lapradei
TGATTGATTACATCTTGCCTGAAGAAGGGGCCTGAGTTGCCTCGAAAGCTTGCATATTGTAATCTTTTTAGTTAGCCAATAAAAGGTGTCATTTTGCTTGGCTTTTCTCTGCATTCATAATGGCTAACATGGAATAACACCCTAGTACTACAGTCATATTATGTGGTAAATTGTTTTTTTTTTCTACTCTAAAAATCACATCATTTCATCAGTGATTTGTGTAATGTAAAAAAGTTCAACATTTTGCCAGGATACAAATCAGCAGAAAAAAACAATGAGCCATTTTTTGAAATGCATGGTGATTTTCAACAAGATGGGTGATAGTTTTATCTCTGCCATGCAGTTGCCTGTTAATTTAAAGTGATAGAAAATATCACTCGGAAAACAAACAATAGGAGTAATCTGTATTACAGACAGAAACATGTCTGCTTTTTCTACTTGCAAGACAAAACCAAGTGCCTCCTTCGTAAGTTTGAACAATCATTTCAAGGCATTTCTTTTGCTAAGTCACCTAAAGTCATTATGGACAAGCAAATCATTATACTCAGAGGACATGTCTGTCAATAACTGGTGAAATAGTATTGTAGGTTTGAAGTAGAACGAATGAAGTTAAAAACTGGCATGACAGATTCCATGGTCATTTTATGCCACTATTTAATTTTGCATACATCACATCAAATAAATCAAATAATGTAGCATAGAGGTACAACCATGTCATATCACTTGGTGAAGGTTGATTCATCCACTATGAGAGACATAGCATCTGCCATTCTCAGCCTATTCTTTCTTAAAAAACATCCAATTCAAGAACCTTCATCCTACATTTAGGTGATGTATCTCATAATGGAATTTTCTTGATTATATCCATAGTGCTGTTTTTCTTGTTAGTATTACCTTAATTGACTTATGCAAGAATAAACTATTTAACCATCTCCCCATTCATAAATGACCTTTACTTCTAATATCCATGCCATTTGTAGCAAAGAAGATGTAGCTCTCTTTTACTCATTACAAGCTCAGAACAGAGTACTAAACTATTACTCATGGCCAGAGGTTAGCCCTCTAATTTTATAATGATGAGCATCAAAGGTTTGTGGGAAGTCTACATTAAAGTTAGGGTGGGTTGTCATGAAATGCCCCCACTCATTATATTCCTTCATCTCTTACAAGTTCACATTGCAGAGTGTAAATACAAGTTCAATTCAAGCTGGAACAAATAGATATCTTTCTGTCCACTCAATGTTACTTTTGTCTCTTTTAACATAAATAGAGACATTTTAACAATCGGAATGCTAAATGGAGATAGATCATATGGGAAATGAGAGAGTGGAATCAGCTTAATAATTTAGCTTAAATACATTTCTTTTGAGTGACTAATTATAATTGGGTGTTACTACTGATAAGGTGGACAAATAGGAATAAAAGGCACATGGCCTGATGCAGGGGTCTGCAAAAAAGGTGCTCCAAATGTATGCTTAATTAGTAATTTCAGGCCATAGTCAGGGTAATGCTGCAATTTTTGCTACAAGTTGGACTTATGCCCATACAACACCTGTTCTTAAGTGTCTAAATTGTCAAGCACTTAATGTGTGGGTGGCACAGTAGCACAGTGGTAGCGCTGATGCCTCGCAGTAAGGAGACCTGGGTTTGCTTCCCAGGTCCTCCCTGCGTGGAGTTTGCATGTTCTCCCAGTCTTTGCGTGGCTTTCCTCCGGGTGCTCTGGTTTCCTCCCACAGTCCAAAGACATGCAGGTTAGGTGCATTGGTGATCCTAAATTGTCCCTAGTGTGTGCTTGGTGTGTGTGTGTGTGTGTGCCCCTTGTGGTGGGCTGGCGCCCTGCTTGGGGATTTGTTCCTGCCTTGTTCCCTGTGTTGGCTGGGATTGGCTCCAGCAGACCCCCGTGACCCTGTAGTTAGGATATAGCGGGTTGGATTATGACTGACTGACTGACTGACTTTAATGTGTATAATTGTGTTGTGGAGCACCAGAAAAGAGGAAGTGGGGAAGAAGTTAAAAGAATGGAGAAGGTCTTTGGATGATAAAGGGCAGAAGATAAATAGGAAGAAGACTGAATGTATGCAGTTTAATGATAATGAGGATTTAGAAGTTAGCCTGTAAGAAGAGCTATTGAAAAGTGTGGATAAAGTTAAATATCTAAGATCAGTGGTAGTTCAAGAAGGCAAATTATATGGAGAGTTAATCCGTAAAGTGCAATGTAAATGGAACAATTGGAAGAAGCTATCAATAATTGAACAATTATGGTGAAGGTTAAAGGTTAGGTTTTTACAATAATCATTAAGACCAGAAATGATGTATGGAGTTGAAAAATGGGCAGTAAAGGGAGCGCAGGATAAAAAGTTCGATGCGGCAGAAATTAGAAGGTTCAAACAGATGTGTGGAGTTGCAAAAAAGAAGATCAAAAGTTGGAGAAAGTACAGGAAAGTGTGATAAAGTGGTATGGACATGTGATGAGGAGAGACAATGAACATGGGGGCAGAAGAGTGATGAGAATGGAGGTACAGGGGAATAGAAAATGAGGCAGGCCAAAGAGGAGGTGGATGGATGAAGTAAAATAAGAAATGAAGGACAAGGGCTTGAATGGTGTGGAGGTGCAGAACCAAGCTATTTGAAAAGGATGATCAAGCACATCAACTGATATAGAAGTTGGAAAAGATGAAGAGAAAGATAATGATTCTGGAACTGCAATCACATGATTCAAGTCTTCTGATAGTTATGAAAGATAAAGCATAAAGGACCCAACCATTAGCTATACAGCCACTGAACTTTAAAATGATCTTCCTGCAAAGATATGACATGCCCCAACTGTACTGCCAGTTTTATCAAGGTTGAAGAGTCATTACCTTAACATAACAGCTCATAATTCATCAGTAGCTGTTACTGTCCCTTTTTCATTGCTTCTCTTCTCAGTATCCTGATGTGACACTGGTATCACTGCTAGCTTGGCCAATGGAAAAAGATGTCCAGTGATCTTTAATTTCAGCATTAGCAAACAAAGTGCCAGCCCATAATATAATACATCATTGTGCCATATAATATTTTATGACTACCAATGTGGTAGCCAGTAAGCCTAGGTCAATAAAATGCTTGCTTTTCATTTGTAGAAGTGTAGAGTAGAGTTCCCCAGAAAATTAGTTTTTGTTTCTATTTCTCTCTTAGATAGATTTCCTATTAGCAAGCTCTGAACAAACTTGTACCCTTTATGGAGATGGGTTGCTACTTTGTGCTCCACGCTGCCAGTCTGAAATTGATAGCTAAATTGGAAAATAGATGGATGTTTAAAACTTTATTAATCTTTCTAAAAGTGTTTATTTAAATAGATGTGAGTGCTCTTTCACATAAACATTGCAGGTGTTATATGCATTCTCTTACTGTTATATATTAAATTCTGTACAGCTATTCTTAGTCTGTCTCCTGTGAATGTAGGAATAACAAGGCATTAACATTAGTCTTTCATGGCATTTTCTTTAGCTTTTCACATTTCCAAACTAATAATTACACCCTAATAGTGGCTCTAGCTGGGGAACCGTCTAACATTGTTTTACTTTAATATACGGAACATAGCTTAATGTAATAAGATTTGATTTCTAATTCACATAAATAATACAAAACTACAGTAGTACTTTGTGCTCCTTCTGCACATAGCAAAGCAGTAATTTCTGCTCTGTAGTAACGTTGAATGATTTTGCATTACAAAGCATTTCAATTTATTTTTAAATATGTTTAATATTTTTTCTTTCTCAAAAGCTTAAAACTAATAACATTAATATATATTAATCAAGCATGCAGAAGCTTTTTTTTAACAAAATAATAAAAATTTTATTTAAAAAAATAAGGTGATGCAAATAAATTCAAACATGAATTTCTTTCAAATGAATGTCAGCACTAAGGTTTGGCAAGTTTTTGGCAGCTTTGTGATCTTTGAATAAGCAGTCACTTGCTGTACTTTGAAGTCAACTAGCTGTCTGCTAAGGTTTTTAGTTCCATTGTGACATCTCTAAGAAATATTTTGTGTCAGTGAAGCTGTGTTGATCTGCCAGAGGCCATAAATACATTTCAGAAGTTAACATCCCTGCATTCAATTTAAAAAAAAAAATCCCTTTAAAGGTTTAGGCCTACTGGCTATCCAAACTTTAACTTTTTCAAGAGTCTTTAGTTTAAAAAGATCACGTTTGTATCTGAAGATATAAAGCTTTTCATTTCTATCAACTGTCAATTTTTTACATATGAAAGGAAGATGAACTTTGTTCTTATTAGTCAGTAAATGGGCTTACTAAAGACAGCTACTGTATTATGACAGGAACTGATTAGTTACCATAATTTACTACTTCTGCGAATGTTTCCAATAACAATGAAAAAATAGTCTCATAAGAAAGAATCATTTTTAAAAGCTGAAACTAGGACTGCATGGTAATTAGGAAACATTTTTAAATACGTACAGTATTTCTTTTCTTTTGATAATAAGCATAAGTTGGGATGCATATTAGTGGTAGAAACCTGAGAAGAAAATGTATATTTACATTTAATCTAGATCTTGATTCGTGATGAACAGAATGGATATGTCAAGTGATTAGTTTAGACACCAACATGTTATTATTTACATGTTCATTGTTATTTGGTGAAGAGAGCAGTGATCATAGACAATAATGAGAAAGAACGCTCAGGTGTCTGCTGTATTTTGGCTGCCACATTGATCCACTGATCAGTCTGATAATTTCCCCTGTCCTCACTTGTGAACAAGATTTTAGGGTTCTTGTCTTCTTGGGCCCACTGCTCCTATCTCATCTGCAAAGGCCTGTGCCACTCTTTCTTGGAAAGAATCATGAGCTCGTTTTTAGAAGTGCTGATTCTAATCAGAATCTTTTTCCCATTTAGCTGCAAAACATTATGATATGCATCAAAAAGCACCGATGAGTCTCAAAGGATAAAACCATTCCCAAAAATCAATGATATAGCCTTTATGTCCCCAAACTGAATATTCCTTAACACCAGAATTACCAAAGCTTACGAAAAAACTCGTAAATCCGGCCCACCTTAAGTCCGCTCGCACTGCTCCATCAGCATCTTTTGTTTTGTAAATGTGGTGATAAGCACAAGCAGCAAGCAACCTACTATCCCATCCTCCCACCACCGCAGAAATGGCAAAAAGCTCTCCCAGCTCAAGCCTTGTTTATCTGGGAGTTAGGTATACCGGGAGCTGTATAGTGTAAATAATATATTGTTATTTGGAATACATGCATTTCATGTGTGTTCCGTGTCTACAAAGATCTGTGTTAAGTGTAGCATGACAGAAATGTTGAACACATACCTAAAAGACAAGCCTTTTCCATGTTTTTAGTACTAAAAACAAAATTTTGACATGAAGTGTATAATGTGTGAAGACCGAAGTCCATATATCATAAGCACTTTCACAAAAGGTACAAATACTGTATAACAGAACAAGTGTGTCTTAATTCAAGACTATAAGCGAAGAAAAAGAAATCGGGTTAGTGTGGCTTGTTGGCATGAGTTCTTTGGTAGTACAACGGTAACAGCTGCTGACTCCTTTTCAAAAGGTTGTGGGTTCAAGCCGTCCCAAAATAAAAGCTTTAAGTAGTAAGCTGCTCTTATTGTTACTATTATACAATAAAAACATTCATTAGATTTTATTCTGTAACAGACAGTGTAAATGTATGGTACTTGTAAAGGTTAGCGTTTTTTTATTCAGTTTTATTCTGTCAGTTGCGTTCACACTCGCCCCGATCTGACACTGTTAGTTTTCAAACAAAGACATGCTATAACAGAGGTGAACTCAGATGAGGAACAAGGGTTCTACATCAGAAAAAAAAGAACAGAAACCCTCCCCGCAAGAAATGTCCACTCTCATATAAGAAAAACACAGCTGCACCAGGTGTAAAGACGAAAGATGGCACTGTTTGGATGCAGGAAGAGGTCACCATGCCAGTCAGTCTGCCCCACACCTATCCTTAAACGAAGCACCACGACTTACAGACCTCGCCAACATATCATGCAAAGTCCTGTTTGTGATTATCTTTTGTAATGGTCTTTATATAAAAATATTTATATGTTACTTATATAAAGTTAGATCGACTGTTATTTACCTTGATATACGTATTGTGGAAGTTGACCCGGACACAGACAGGCGGACATGTTGTTAAATCACCACCACACGTTTATTTACAATATTTACAACAATAGTTATGGTCACACAGACCCAGTCACATGCACAAACCCCAATTCACAGTCCTGGCCTCACAATGCCTTTCTTCGGGCCACCTCCACACCTCCTCTGTGCTTCGTCCTTCGTCCTTCCTCCTCCCGACTCCAGCCTCGAATGAATGGAGACGGCCCCTTTTATTCAGTACCCGGATGAGCACCAGGTGTTCCCGGCATTCCTCCCTTGGCCACGCCCCAGCGTGGCGGAAGTGCCGGCTGTCCTCCCGGCAGCTCTCCGGGTAACGTCCAAAGTCTTCCCCCCAGCACTTCCTGGTGTGGCGGAAGTGCTGGGGTAACAGGTCCCCAAGGCATTGGGGCGCCTCCTGGCGGTGACCACGGGCCCCTACAGGGTGGAGCTTCCATGCCCTGTACCCGTGGCCCCCAAAGCAACCAGGAAGGCGACCCCCACGTGATCCAGGGTGGGCACAGACCCACATCCGGTCCCTCATGGCGTCCCGGCCGGGTCATGGCCCCTGGCATCCCTGACAGTATTTAATAATCTTCCTACAGCATAAAGTCACAAGTAGACTACAGAGCTTCCTTTGTTTGATCGACAAGGGCATGCTCACAAATTACACATGTAATGCCACGAAAAATTCCTCCTGACACTTCAGTACACAAGCAATGGTACAATTATGCAGTCACACACAAGAAATGCATGTGTTCCAAATAACAACATATTTTTTAGCCTATACAGCACCAGGTACCTGACTCCCTGATAAACAAGGATTGAGCTGGGAGAGGTTTTTGCCGTTTCTGCAGCGGTGCGAGGATGGGAGAGCAGGCTGCTTGCTGAGGAGAGGTGCGAGTGGATTTAAGATGGGCTGGTTTTACGAGTTTTTTCGTAAGCTTTGGTAATTCTAGTGTTAAGCCTTAGTTAAGGATACGGTACATAATTGGAAGTTGTGCAGCAGCCCTGGAACCTGCAAGATGCAATTAGGTACACAACTAAAGTATATATCCACAAACATTTCTTAATGGTATTGTATAGATGTCAGAGGGGGACATTTTTGTACACTGGGTCATTCCATTTCTCTCTTAGGAAAAGACACATGCAAATATTACATTTAAAGCCCAGCAGATGAACAGGCAATAGGCACCCAAGGCAAATTACCTGGGTTATCCTGTAACTGATTATTGTGATGGCTGTCTACAGGGTATCGGTATTTACTGTCTTGCAAAAGAGTCACCACTTTGAAGTTTTTAGCTGGTTGATATTACAAAGAATACAGCTGTTGTGATAACAGAACTGCTCCTTCCTTGGAGGATGTCTATATTAACCTGATTTGGCAATTAACATGTTTGACAATATTGGTTTCTAAACAGCAGATCTGTTCTCATTAATGGTTGGTAACAATACATTTTGTTAACTTGTATTTACATTAATTGTTAAACCCAGGAAATTTAGATGTGCCATTGTTTAATCTGATTGTCCAGAACTGATAATTGCAGGGACTGAAGGAGATTTAAGCTCTGGCCAGGAGAAGGCAAAAGGAGGGACAGTCCACTGAGAACACTGCCAAGACACTCAGACAGAGCACAGGGGCTCACAGGCTGACAAGGATACGTGGCTGGCACGACGTGAGGCACAAGGACGGCAATACTTCCTGGGAGGAAGAGACAGTTCCACAAGGAGACGCCGGTTGTGGGTCCAGCGAGAGAGAGAAGCCGCATGAAAGGACCAAGCGAAGTTGGCAGACGAGAAATAAGGTGTGCCTAGGTCACAGCAATACAAGGAGCCCAGAGTGGAAAAAAGGGAACGACGAAGAGACGCTGACAGGGATTCAACAATTTGACACAACTTCTGTTGGGAAACGAGTGTCCGGTGAAAAGAGTGCATCCGTGGACAGCTGAACGACTAAGTGTTGGGGTAACACAGTGTGCAAACTGGACTCTGCACCACTAAAGGTTGTATCCTCTAATTCTTGTTTTTAACGGATTTTTAGAGTGTGGACTATATGCTTTCCTTTTTTTAAAAAATGGAATTTCGAATCTGAGACCAACAAATGAAAATGTAGCTTTTGGAAATCCTGTAGATTAAGAATTCACCTGAATTTTAAAAGCATACCAAGAAAGCATGGAAATATGATGGTTGAAATTAAAGTTTTTGTAGAACAGCTATATTTCAGATCATTTCACCTAAAACAAAACTTAAGCATTTTAAATTAAGTATACAGTATATAATAATTTCAACCTGCATACTTTTATTTTTTTTCTGAATTTAAACAAAAATAATGATTTTTTATGCACTGTTCTGTATGCATGAAGCAAGAATTAATAATGTAATTGAAGCCACAGTATATAGTTTGACACTAGAATTACCAGAGCCTACGAGAAAACTCGTAAATCCGGCCCACCTTAAATCTGTTCACACCTCTCCGTCCGCGTCTTTTGTCCTGTAAATGTGCCGATTAAGACAAGCAGCAAGCAGGCTGCTATTCCATCCACCACCATTGCAGAATGTTTACTAAGTTTCCCAGCTCATGCCTTGTTTGATTATCTGGGAGTGAACTGCTGGAGTTTTAGAGTGGAAATAATAGATCATTATTTGGAACACATGCGTTTCATGTGTGTTCCATTGCTACAGTAATCGGTGTAAATACATTGTTAAAACAGAAACTTTTTCATATTTTAGTAATAAATGTTACAAAATGTGGGTATAAACTGTAGAATGTGTGAAGCTTGAAGTCCAAAGATCAAATAAACACTTTCACAAAAGGATGATACAACAGCTTGTGTGGCGTGGCGTGGCGGTAAGATTTGTTGACTTGTAATCAAGAGGCCACCGGTTCAATCCCCAAAGCCTCCTATATTTACTGTTTTCAGTAGTGAGCTGCTCTTATTCTTAATATTATACAGTACACATATACTGTACATTTGGTTTGCGTCTGTAACAGACCGTGTACATTTATAGTACTGTACTTGTAAAAGTTACCTTTTTTTCACTTTTATTCTCTCACTCACAATTACGATACATACTACGATACATACATACTTTTTGACATCATACACCATAAGGTGCATACTAATTCTGCATGAACAGGAACACTCAACAAAATTGAATAAAAAAAAAAATCAAGTGACGGTGAGATACGAAGAAGGCAGATTCACCAGTGTTTGTGTGTCAGCATTTATCCCTCCAGATCAGAGAATGTCCAGTTCCATTGCCTCAAAACACTACTCACATCTACAGTTATTCCCAGTTTCAAATAAAAACTAACAGCGTCAGATCCCTAGGACGGTAGTATGTATCGTGATCATGAGTGAATGAATAAAAGTGAAAAAAAGGTAACTTTTACAAGTACAGTACTATAAATGTACACGGTCTGTTACAGACGCAAACCAAATGTATGTGTGTACTGTATAATATTAAGAATAAGAGCAGCTCACTACTGAAAACAGTAAATATAGGAGGAAGTGGGGATCGAACCCATGGCCACTTGATTACAAGTCAGCAAATCTTACCACCACGCCACAGAAGCTGTTGTATTGTCCTTGAACCTTTTGTGAAAGTGTTTATTTGATCTTTGGACTTCAGGCTTCACACATTCTATAGTTTATGCCTACATTTTGTAACATTTATTACTAAAATATGAAAAAGTTTCTATTTTAACAATGTGTTTGCACAGATTACTGTAGAAACGGAACACACATAAAATGCATGTGTTCCAAATAACGATCTATTATTTCCACTCTAAAACTCCAGCAGTTCACTCCCAGATAATCAAACAAGGCATGAGGTGGAAGAATGTGGTAAACATTCTGCGATGGTGGGGGATGGAATAGCAGGCTGCTTGCTGCTTGTCTTAATCAGCACATTTACAGGACAAAAGACGCTGATGGAGAGGTGCGAACAGATTTAAGGTGGGCCGCATTTACATGTTTTCTTGTAGGCTCTGGTAATTCTAGTGTTAAATGACAAATACAGCAGAGTGTCACCAGTATATGAACAAAGTTAATTATGGTGTTTTCAAAATCCATCTACTTCTGGAAACTTATAAATGGAAAATAGAATTAGGCTCAGCACTGAATACTGAGGGACACCATATCTAATTGTGGACATGAATGAAGGAGTTTTGTCTTCAGAGTACAGCATGCATTAAAAAATATTTAATAAGTAAGAAGAAAACCAAGTTAGAACAGTACTTGATAGGCTGACTAAATTCCCAAGCCTGTTTAGTAGAATGCTATGATTAATAGCATCAAAAGCAGCTCTTAAGTGTAAAAGTGTAAAAATTTCTGCCATCAAAAGAGAAAACAATATAATTTACAACGTAAGTTAAAGCAGTTTCTGTGCCGTCACCAATGTAAATGCTAAACTGAAATTGTTTAAAAAGACAGGTATTTTTAACATAAGATTCAAGTTGTATGGTTAAAATGTTCACTAAAATTTAAACATAAAAGCTCAATTGTATATTGGTTTAAGCTCATACAAACATTAGGATCAGAATCTGATTTTTTTTTCTTAACAATTACTACTTTAATAATAGTAATAATAATAATAATACATGTTGAAGAAATCAGAGTCAATGCCATTTAATAATAATGTATTAATTATGTCCACGATTGGTTCTACAACTACTGCCATTGAGTTAGTTTGAACTGGGTCCAAAGGGCATGTATGTAGGTTTTATTTAGGAAGTTAGATGTGAGATCTCCTTTTCTTTCATTAAAGCAACATCATCATATGATATGTACATATTCTCTGTCCATTTTGTGAACCTGCTTGTAATTTTACTGGTTGGTGGGATCACCCCTGTAATTCTAATAGAAATACTACTGTTATATGTAAAGTGTATAGTGAAAGTCTTACTTACACATTCATTCAACAAGCTACATGTTGCCACTTTCCAGTACCGTGATAAAAGTAATCACCAAAAAAGTCACACTTACATTCATAGACATTGTTTCACTATGTGTCATGAAGAGGATCATACATAAATCTGAAAACCTGTCAACATTCCAGATTTTTCAGAGGCACAAGTCCAGAGCAGGGTACCTATATACTTGTAAATTATTTATTCTTATTTCCTTTATTTTTTGCACAAACTGCCACTCTGAGTATTATTAAATTAAGAAGATGCCATCTATGGCTAAACATTTGATCTGCCTTTTCTTTTCATTATCTTTTATTCACTTGCTTAAATATAATAAACTGAATTACATTTGAACTTCACAAGAGAAGACAGTTACACCTAAACTTTTCATTAATTTATTGTATTTATTTGAATAAAATATATAATCTGTACACCAGTCATTCAGTTCATATAATGAAATAGGGCAGAAAATGTACCATTTTTTAACAGCACAGGCATCAATGCCTCACCTTCTCCATTACTAAGCCCTGTCATGTAGACTAATGTACATTAAGTACAGGGATTATGCATGCTGTATAAATTATTAACTGTAAATTACATGATAAATTGATTAGTAGTCGCAGTGATGGGACAGGAACTAAATGCGTGCTGCTTGACAGTCAACTTCAATGAGTGAATCCTGGTCTAAAAATCCAGAAGATCAACACTTCATCGAATTTAGGAATTATTCTTTTTTAAAAGATACTATACAAGAAAAACACATACTGTACTGCATGTATCATATATTTTTAACTTAAAGCCATGTTATTTCACTAGCAATGGTGTAAAGCATTCAAGAATTTAACAGAAATTGTTTTCATTTTGTATATAAAGGGATTTTTTGGAAACAATTTGAAAAGAAACAAAGGAATAACCTAAATAACAATGTGTAAATGCATTAACCCTTATAGACTTATCTCTCCTATATTTTAATTCTGTACTTCATTCTCTCAGGGCTAATGCAAGATCATTTGCTCATGGGTTAATGTGGAAAATATTAAATATTTGTTATTATGAGTGATTTTTTCTTTTCTTTATTTATATAAATAAAATCATCATCTGTTTGTGTATCTGTTTGTTTGTCAATCACACAAAAACAGCTGAACTAGTTGTATGAAATTTTGTCCTACTTAAAGTATAGGCCATTTGGCATAATGGGGAGAGATCAACCCAAAACCCAGTGCCAATATGGAGACTGCAGTTCTCATTAGGCAGCAGGAATTATCTGGAGATAATGGGAAGACACTTTTGTCAGCATATACAGTTTTGTACTGGCCAATGCGGGATCTCAACTATGTCTGCACATATAGCGTTTTTCTTCTCAAACAATTTAGATAAAAATTTCTATTCCCCGCTGGATTACAGCTTTGTCTAGGACTGCGCCTTTTCTATATATGTTGTAAATAAAATGTACAGTATGTGGAAGACCAGCCCTGGCACAGAGAGGCAGACATCAATGTTCCAAACACACACACGTTTATTTATAATATATACAAGTTTCCAGTCCCACACACATACACCTTTATTATACACCCCTTCTACTAGTCCGTCCTTCCTTCACTGCCTCCACTCCTCTCCTCCAAGCTTAGTCCACTTCCACCTGACTCTGGCTAATGACTGGAGAGAGGGGGCCCCTTTTATGTCCACCCGGACGTGCTCCAGGTGCCCTCTGATGAGTTTCCTGTGGCACATCCACCACACCTTTGAGTTTCACAGTCATCTGGGCACTCCCTGGTGGTGACCACGGGCCCCTATAGGGTTGAGCTTCCATGCTCCGTTTCCATGGCCCCCATACAAACCAGGGCGGCTGCCCTCTCATGGTCCAGGGAAGGTGTATTTCATCTCCTGATCCTTCTAGGTATCCCGACCGGGCACAGACCCCCACTGCCCGCTACAAGTAATATTAGTATTATTTTCTCTCATTGCATGGTGTATTTAGCCATGTTGAATTTACAAAATACTGTTTAGGAGCATGTTGGTCACTGTGCAGGTAGGAATTTCATTGCAATGTTTATTCTGTATTTGATAGTAACTCTTAAATGTATTGATAAAGCTACATTTTATATCAAAGCAAAGCTTTACATTTTTGAAAAAGCCTGTTCTGTTATACAGCTTCATATCATTACTAAGTGTGATAGAGAGAAAGCCACAATGAAACAGAATGAAACAATTTTTAGCGCATACCGAGTCTCTGTTCAGACTGGTAGAAAGAGAACAGCAGAGAACAGTGTTAGTACCTTTTCACGAATTAGACAATCTACAAGTCTCAGACTTAAAGTTTAAATCCAAACAATATATTAAATTTCTTTTCACTGTTCCATTATTTCACCAATTAATAATTTCCATTTGTTTGCTCTAATGCGAACTTTACTATCATTTTTTGAGACTTTCCAATTTTAGTAGTTTCATAATCTCTAATCTGCTTTGCATGTGCATCGCGCCAACGTTTTTGAATTCTTTACGACGTTCTACTTTGTCATCTACTCTTTGTCTTTTATTTCTGGCCCCTGGCAGGGTTAAATCTCTTGGCCCAAAGTCTCATCTCGCGGGTCGTGAAAGTACAGTAATCCCTCCTCGATCGCGGGGGTTGCATTCCAGACCCCCCCCCCGCGATAGTTGAAAATCCGCGAAGTAGAAACCATATGTTTGTATGGTTATTTTTATATATTTTAAGCCCTTATAAACTCTCCCATACTGTTTATAAATATTCCCCACACAGTTATACAGCATAAACCCTTTGTATTCTCTTAGATATTAGGTAAGATTCATTGAAATTATGTATGTAAGCACTGTTTATATACAGTAAAACCTAAATATTATTTTAAAGATATCGAGTGCTTCTGATATCACATATGTTACAGCCATTACGATAGACAGGCCACCAGCAATAAATAAGTACAATGCAAGAAAAATTGTATACAGTAAATGTGTGTACAGTGACACTAAACGTACGTACATGTACTAAGTACTGTAAGTAGAAAATTAATTATGTTTACTCACCAACAATGACACGATGACTTGTCCAATAACGATGAGTTTAGTTTTACTGCACAACAAAGGAGAGCGTTACAGCCCTTGTAAAGGAGCCTCTTCAGGTGACTGTGTAGCACCGCCGTTATTCTTCTTCAATCCAAATCCCTAAAGCAGATTCCATCCTGACTACTGCCTTATTACATCCACTTACAACTCGTTTTGCACCCTGGTTAAAAGGACACTGCAACCATAGATCTTTTATTCCTTTCCTACTTTTTAAATAAAAAGAATCGTAGCCTCAGTGATGCCGTAATGGCTTCCTACAGCGGTGTACCTTTTCCCTTCCTTCAACATATCCAAAACGTTTACCTTTTCGGCAATTGTTAACATCTTCCGTTGGCGCTTGGGCACGGCCCCTGAAGCAGTAGCAGGAGCAGATCGTTTTGGAGCCATAATGAAGGGCTTGACTATGCACAAAGATAAACACAAAAAAACACAAAAGTTAACTCTTTACACAGTGAAACACGTTGATGTTGAATGAGCGAGACAAGACTTCCTGGTTAACGCCGCAGAACTGAATTCGGCGCTCCGTCGCTGAGCCATTCAGCACGCAGGAACTTAACTGCGTGCTCTGATTGGTTAGCTTCTCAGCCATCCGCCAATAGCGTCCCTTGTATGAAATCAACTGGGCAAACCAACTGAGGAAGCATGTACAGGAAGTAAAAAGACCCATTGTCCGCAGAACCTGCGAAGCAGCGAAAAATCAGCGTTATATATTTAGATATGCTTACATATAAAATCTGCGATAGAGTGAAGCCGCGAAAGTCGAAGTGCGATATAGCGAGGGATTACTGTATCTCTCTGAAAAAGTCACGTCTCATCCCAGGCTAAAAAGTCTCGTCTCAGGATTTTTTTTTGTTATAATAGAGAGACATTATTGAGTGCTGCCACTGGTGATGTGTCCTGTAATAATACGGACACCTGCAGCAATGTCTGCTACTCCCCAGTAAAACCCAAAACCCCATTAACATTGAAGCATGCAGTGGGAGTCAACGCAAAGAATTTTTAAAACTTTGAGCTATTAATTCTGAAATTCTGCAATAATCCTGCTCACACAAAATCTTTCACAGCTCTCCTAAAACCCACACAAAATACCCATCTACCCTCTATTCTACACAGTATGTATTTTCTGCTGTCATCTGTCCACCCTGAAATACAAAAGAAACCACCAAAATGAGAGGATGCCACCAGACATCACTATATTTTTACAAAAGATAATTCATTTGCATTTTTCATTTCAAATAAAAGAAAAGCATGAAGCGGTAAATGAACACAGTCATCCTATACTGAAAATTTAGTTGAAGGCAAGTTAAGTGGAAGAAAAGCAAACAGATAAGGGAGAGCAGTATGATTGGTTATTATCCATGTATCCATCATGTGAAAGGTTTGTTTTCATAATATTGAGAGCTAGGGTCAACCCCAGCAGCAAGCCAGGAATGGCAGGCTACATATTCTTATTCAAATCATGGTAACTTAGAGTCCCCAGTTAAAAAAAAAAGCATTTATCTTTTTGAAATAGAAGAAGAAACTGAAACCTCTGAAGGGAGAGAGTGTGAATTGTTATATATCCCCTAGGTATTGATTGGGATGACAACAAGACCAAAGGCCTCATGTATAAAACTACATTTGGAAAACATGCATAAAACATTTCTCACTCAAACATCCGGATTTATAAAACACAAATTTGCTGTGGAAATTGGTTTAACATTACAGCAAATTTTGACCGTCTGTCTTATGCAGCTTTTTTTTAATTTGCCATTTTAGTACTCAAGACAGAAAGGACAATTAAGTGAAAAGAAAATCTAATTTTTTTGAACATTCCAATGATACATCTGTCACATTCCCATTTTCTTGATCTAATTATATCACATTTAATCAACATATTCTCTCAACACACCTGTCTTTAGTGTTGGTAGTAATGCCTGATGCATAGGCTTAATATGAATTGCCTTAGTGTGAAGCCTATCTATTTTGTCAATAAATAGGGAGTTTTGTGCATTAGTACAAAATATTCTAGCAATGGCAGAGTTCTCTTTTAGAGGATATCACTATTGGCAGGCTACAGAAGGAGACTTTTCAGGAATTGTAGTGGGAAAAAAAACTTTCCTCAGTTATTAAAGAAGTTATTCATGACACCAGATGAAAATGCAGAACAGTTATTTATTTGCACATAGATATACACAAATGTCTCAGTCCATGGATTGAGCAATCATTAATATAATTCATTCTTTTATACTTTCATATTATCTAATACATCATTTCCTCTAACTCTTAATATGCAGAATTGTATCATTTTAACCAATTGTCTATAACCACAAGTAACTTCATATACATGTTGATTCTTCTAATATTTTAAACATCTGTTCATTAATAGGGGTGTCCTACGGGTTTTCTCGTTGATCTTATCACCGCTTCATAATAGGGGTGTTTGGGCTTTCTCACTATTTTGTTCTCACTTTGTAAGGGGATGTTAATTACACATCTACTTCATTTTAACCTTAGCAGCTAATTTGGTGGCTACTCCAGATGAGGCAAAGCCTTATGTATGCTTTTAATAATCCTTTGTTACAAATTCATTTAAATACATGTTTATATTAAATTGTAAAAATTATCATGTATTGATTAAAAATATTTGATTAAAATTTTATATATTCACAATTATTTTTGGTTCATGATGATAACTGGCTATAAGGTGATTTGGACTTAACAGTGCTATCCTTTTGAGGTTGTTTGCTGAACTGGAGCCTATAATACAGAGATCATCATGCAGAAATCACACATTACCTGTTCCATTACATATTTTAACAACTGTAAGATATTTTTCAGACAGGTGCTTTTCAGGAAGAGCACAGTCATCTTTAAGCCATGGCATGCCATCTGTATAGGATGGTATAATTAAGATGCTACCTAGATACATTGAATTTCCATACAGTCAAGGTGAGAAAGGTGATATCAAAAGGCAATTTGCAGCAATTGCCAATTTTCCTAATGTAATCAGTGCAATTGACTGCACACTTGTTGCATTAAAAGCACCATCACAAAATAAATTTGGTTTTGTAAACAAAAAGAACTTTCAATTAATATATGATGAATATCTGAAATGTTTCTGACTAACTCTGTTTCAAGGTGGCCTGGGCTCCACCTAAGATTCCTTTATTTTATAAAATAATACTGTGGAAACTAATGCCTCAAGTTCACATTCACTGAAGTTTTATTGATTTGACATCACTTAGGATCATGGCCAAAATTATAAGTTGATTAGATCATGAATATTCAAAAAAAGCATTTTTAAGCCACACACTAGTGGGAAATGATGGGGAGTAGCAAAAAGTTCCTGCATGAATGCATGGTTTTAAATTGATTTCAGATTCAGAAAGGAACTTGGCATGACATGGTGTATATACAATTATAAAAAATGCGATTTTTTTTTTTTGTGTGAGTAAATCGTTTTTGCCTTTCAAGCATAAGTAAAATTTTACCATGGAATATATGAAAAGTATTTTACAAACTGAAGCTTCTGGATTGGTATACAGTAGTTTGATCCATGCACAAATGTTCGAGCCAAACCCGAATTTCTCCAATGTAGTGAAAAGGTAGTTCCATTCAATCATACCAAATGCTTGTTCTGCATCCAAGGATAATAAAATCACTGAGATGTTTGACTTTGCGGGTGAATATATTACTTTAAACAGGCATCGAAGATTGGATGCTAAGTGTCGGCCTTTAATAAATCCAGTTTGATCTTGTGATATTACTGAAGGCGGCACTTACTCTATCCTTCTAGCTAGGACGTTGGAGAGTATCTTAACATCATTATTCAGAAGTGAAATTGGTCTGTATGATGCACATTGTAATACATCCTTATTTTGTTTAGGAAAGACGCTGATTAATGCTTGGTGAAAAGTTTGAGGTAGAATTTTATTGTCTCTAGCTTCTGTGAATGTTGCTAATAGGAGGGGAGCTAGCTGAGTGGAGAACTTCATATAAAATTCGGCAGGGTAGCCATCGGAGCCTGCTTCTTTCCCACTCTGAAGCATCTAATAATACAGATAGTGCCAGCAGTTTATCTAATTCCTCTGTACTAAGAGTATCTATTTGTGGTATATCTAATGCATCCAGAAATGCATTAGATTGTGTCTTGTCTTCTTTAAACTCAGTAGAATAAAGGGATTTATAGTAGTCTGTAAATGTTTGCATTATATTTTTATGGTCAATGATTTTGTCTCCGTTTGTGTTGGTGATTGCTGGGATTGCATTGCGAACTTCTTGCTTGCGGATTTGTTGAGCTTAAAGCTTATTAGCTTTCTCTCCATGTTCAAAATAATGCTGTCTTGATTTAAAAATGAGTTGTTCAGTTTCTTTAGTTTTCAAGAGGTTGAGTTCTGAATGCAGAGCCTGCCTTTTCCTATGAAATAAAAAGTATTTTAATTAAGGTCCCAGGTCTCTGGTTCTATTAGATATCTGGAGAAAAAAAATAAAATCTGCAGGGGTTCCTAGGCCACTAGTCTGCCCAGCCCCCTCTAGGCATTCTACCTAAATAGATGACCTCACAATCAGTCCTCATTGTATTCAGGGTTCACATGGAAGAACTTGATGATGGTCATGTGGACTTCTGGCCTTTAATCCATAAATGTAGTGACTTTATGGTGCTTTGATCAGGTGGTGGTGGCGCAGAAAGAACAGAAGAGAAAGTAGGGGTTAGTATGGATTACGGAGCCATCAGGAATGATATTGATAATTCAATGCATATACAGAGTATCAGGTTTAAACTAAAATTAAGCTTTGAGAAAGCCATGTTAAAATAATGAGTTTTTAGCATTTTTTGAAGTGCTCAACCTTATGAACCTAGTGAATTCCTATTGGCAAGCTATTCCACATTTTAGGTGCATAACAGCAGAAGGCTGCCTGATCACTTCCTTTAAGTTTAGCTCTCGGAATAATAAGCAGACACTCATGTGAAGATCTAAGGTTGGAGTGTAAGGTGAAAAACATTCTGAAATAACGGATGGAGCATGATTATTTAAGGCTTTGTAAACTATAATTTTATCTGTATGGTATTCTTTTTAAGACTCTTTTTATGTTCTCATCTGGTTAGGTGGAGTTAGGTTAGGCTGAGTTTATTACCCCAGAGGGAAATTTGTTTGCAGCAGGAAATTACAAAAAAAACAAAACAAAAAGAAGACATTATTACACAGATCTAATAGATAAGCAAAGACACAACATTAGACAACCGGTGTTACTGTATAAACACATACTCAAGATTAGTACAAAGAAGATGAATTACTTTCAATGGAACACAAAACAATACAGAGTTTAACATTAAGCATCATCCCTACAAGTAACATAGCACTAGAAATAAGAGTTCTAAAACCTGTTGCTCTTTATATTTCAAAACCTAAATCTGCAGCTTGAATGCAACAGCTGGAATTCAGAGCAAAGGGGATGGCTACTGTCTGACAGAATTGAGTTTGCTTTCTTTCTAACCTGTCTGCAATACATTTGAGTGAAAGAGTTCTGCTGTAAACCAATAATTTAAGTAATAATTTTTATAATGCTCTTAAGATGGTTTATGTTTTTATTACTGAGGTTGCCAAACCAAAAAATAAAAGCAAAGGTAACTATGGATTCAATAAAGGACTTATTAAAAAGGTATCATTATGGTTTTGTCCACTTTAAAATAATTGAGTTTCTTAAGAAAGAAACGTTGTGACTGCTCCTTTTTACAAATTTGCTCTTTGTTAAGATTAAAGTTTAGTTTGTTATCAGTTACTGTTCACAAATATTTGTATTGCTCTACCATCTGCACTGTCTCCTTTTCAATTAAATTGGACACAGTGGATGGTGGAGTGCACCTGAAATCTACCACCATATCTTTTGTCTTAGAAATATTTAATTGTAAATAGGAGTGATCACACCATTGTACAAACCTATTGATAATAGGTCCATTGTCTTGTAAAAGACTCACAATGAAAGAGTCTTCTGGAGATTTCAGGATTATGTCTCCTGCAGGCATTGGTATATAAGATAAACAAAAGCGGAGATAGGCAGCACCCTTGCAGAGTACCAGCAGATGTACGCAGACTATTTCAGAAAAGCCATTGACACTTACTGCTTGTGTTCTGTTCATTAAAAAATCCAAAATCCACCCCAGCTAGCTAGGGTCCAAACAGAATTGATCCATCAGTTTTTCAACTAAAATGTGGGACTGGATCATGTTAAAAACAGCAATCTTGCATGGTTTTTTGATCCCTCCAAGTACACATACAGTGCACATACATATTTCCATTTAGCCATGCTTCTGTAAATGCCATGTAAATGAATATGTCTCTGTAATCAATGTGAAAGCATACACATGTTTGATGTTCATCCACCTTATTTCGAAGACACTGAACATTTCTCTTTATTACTGTTTTTTCAGTGTTTCTCAAATATCACCTCTCTCAACCCCCCTTTTTTGTTCTTTCCAAATTATGGAGCCATTATTACAAGTTACTGTGATAATAATATTGCTGAGATTTGCAGATAAATCAGGTGGAGATGTGCGGGTTCAGGTAAGTACCATTGAAACAGGCACTTTAAGCTATAGGATATCTATGTAGGCTGATTAGGAGGGGTAGCATGAAGACCCCTGGATAGATGAATGTAAATCCAAATTATAATGATAAGATAATTTGTTTACTTAGCTAAAACACTGTTAAGCCTAAATAAAAAGAAAAAGATTTAGGCAGAACAAAATATATATAGCATCCGACTAATCATGCAACTCAATATTCAGTCATGAAATGTGCACAATTGTGTCTTATTAAAATATATAAAAATAAATGTTTTTCTGTGATCATATGATTATAAATGCAAGAAAATTAATTGAAACAGTGATAAAACATGGAGGGCAAGACTTTGTTTTTCATGCTTTTAACTAAAAAGAGAAATCAAAGATCTAACCTTAGGAGAATCACACAGTTTTAAAGCAATCTGTCTTAGTATATATCTGACAGAAACCTTTCCTTTTTCCTTAAGGGGATTAAAAGGTAAGGGCAAATATATGTATTTCAAGTAATAACCTAATTCTGTCTGTGCAGAAAAAAGGCTGTATAAAAGTTGTCTAACTACTGAATTACTTTTAAGTAAGTCTTTGTCTTTGACTAAGCTTGTAAGAGACAGAGTATACATACTTTTTTACATTCTGGTTTGATGGATTTAGCAGAAAATCCATTTAACCAGGACGGTAGACTGTAAAAACATAGAAAAAAAGTGAACAGTCCTAACAATATGGGAATTAATTTTTTGCAAATCAAGCTTTTACTTAGACATTTTGCTAGAAACAACTCATCTGCTAAAGAATATTCTTCAATAAAAGTGCAAGAAGTCATGTTTTCTTTTTCTGTCACTAGCTACAGAAATGTATCTAAGTATACACAATAACACAAACTTTGGTAATAGCAAAGTTTTGTGTATTTAAGAAAAGTTAAATACGTTATTTTATTAAGATTTTTATGATCATTATGAAAGGTAATTTAATGTAAACTTCAAATAAACTTTGAAACTCCTTAAAATGGAAGAAGTAGTCAATGTTTTATTATGAAGTAAGGTAAAAGATTACTCTCACATTTACATATCAATGGACAGCTTGGACAGGTGATGGACAATTTCAAGTTTCTGGGCACTGTTGTTTTCTAAACTCTGACATGGAAAGTCAACAAATCTTTTATGGCCAAGAAAGGTCAGCAGAGGCTGTTTTTTCTGAGACAATTAAACAACTCTGGAGTCACAAGGAGCAATGGCATTATGTCTGTTTCTTAAAGTGTTTTGACTTTGTTTATCAGTGTTATCAAGAAGAAACAATCAGAGAGGGAAGTTTATACTGCTTGGAAAATTGTAGCCTTCTGTATCTACACTATGGATGCACTCTACTCCTGACTACTGAAAAATAAAGCACTGAGCGTCTTATCTGACTTGTCGTACCCTATCCACTCTTTGTTCATTGCCCTTGCGGCTGATAAATCACTTCCTGTGAGATAGTGGGTCTTTGCCACATGCATTTGAAATAAATAAATAATATGGTCACATTTTTGGGTAGGGTGTAGGAAGCATAGTGGATTAGCTCCAGAAGCAGATGTGTGGGTGGGCAATCCCATATCTATGTGTTCATTTGCAGGATTGATCTGTTCCATCATTAGTGCTGGAGCTATGATTGCCTTATCATTCCACAGGTTTATTTAAAAGGAAGCTGAAGTGTGAGAAAGAGGAGGAAAAAAAAACAAAACAAAGAAGAACCGTTAGTGAAAGTGTGGAATTGGGTGGCTGAGTCTAGCCAGCGCGAAGAAGAATGAAGCAGAGCAGTTGGTGAAAGAGCGAGCAATCTAAGCTCCATGGGGTGGATCATTCTCCACTGAGTTAATGGAGGAACTGGTATGGTGGTGATGGATTCCATCCTAGGGATCCCAAGAAAAGCTAAGAACACATGGAGGAAGACAGGAGAACAGCTGGCTCTGAGTGGTCTGGTAAATTCAGACAGAGGCAGCCAAGATGGGAGTCGGAAATGATGACCACAGTTGTTGGAGTTTCCGCCAGTTGCAAGACCCATTGGGTGAGCTGGAGAGACAAGGAGTAGGTGACACAATGGGCTCAGATTGGAAGTGTAAGAAAAGAGAGGAGTCGATTACTGTACAGTTTTATTCTTGTTGGATTATTATTTGGTTTTTTTTTTATCTCATGGATGTTCACAGATTACTTACTTAAGATTTTTGCACTGCATTTTTAGGCACTGTTTGTTTTGTTTTTAGAAAAAAAAGTACTAGGGACCTTACATTAAACCCTTGCTGACTTTGTGTCTTCATTAGCCCGCCTCATCCTCAGATACGTTATTGGTGGTTCCAGGTTCAGGAGGCTCCCATAACCAACCAGGAAAAGTGGAGCCGACCCTGACTGTCACAATTTCATTAAGACCAAGACTATCAATACTTATCAATATGTTTTGAGATGCACTAAGTTAATATTTTGAGTTCAGTGTCTTCCACACCAAATATATTTCTATTGTCACAGATGAGTGGGGACACTGCCCGGCCGGGACGCCTGGACAGTCCCCGAGATGGACGATACTTCTCCTCGGCCACGAGAGGGCAGCCGCCCGAGTCTGTTTGGGGGTCACGGGAAAGAAGCTGGGACGCTCTCCAATATGGAAGGATTTGGCCACCGCCAGGGGGCACCCGGACAATTGTGGAATCCTGGATGGCAGCACTTCCGCCACACCAGGAAGAGCTGCCGGAAGTAATTCCAGGGGCACCCGGAGTGCTTCCGGGTGCTCTCCTGACACTTCCGCCGCACCAGGAAGTGACGTCAGGGGGAGCACCTGGGGCTCATCCGGGTCATAATAAAAGGGGCTGCCTCCCTCCAGTAGACGAGCCAGAGTTGGGAGGAAGGAGACGAAGCTTGTAAGAAGGGGAGAGGAGGTCAAGAGAAGAAGAGAACAAGAAAAGAGAAAGGAAGAGAGTTGGTGGTTGAAGACATTGTGGTGCTGATAAATAAAGAAGTGTGTTTTAGACATTCTGGTGTCGGTCTGTCTGTGTCTGGGGGTATGCTTTCCACATTATAGAAGAACTTGCATTTAGCATAAATTTTAAAACAGGGAAAAAAAATTAAGTTTTTTTTTTTTTAACATTTAACAACATGTTAAATTATTAAGACAAATGTACTCACTTATTTAATTGCATGAAAACACCATCTTAGAAATTAGTGGGTCACTGTCTCACCTGCCTTAATGTGGAGATGGCAATGGTTGTAATGGATATGAAATTTTTAGACAAGCAATGTTAAAGAGTTCAAACATACACCCAAACAGACAAAAAGAGACAACTCTCAGAAAAGTTTATCATATTTGTATTTTTGCTTCTTATTATAAGTCTGTGGCATACTATAAATGAATATTAATTATTTAGGTGCTACTTTTACCTTCCAAACACTGCAGAATAGGAATTGTTAATAGTAAAATAATTCTCTAAGACATAAATCCTATTATTTCACTTTCATTTTGCAGGTAGTTACTTTGTAATGTTTTCATTTTTTAAAGGACACAAACACATTCAATTTATGCAGTATTATATCATATTATATACAGTTATATAGGACCTTGACCAGTATTTTTAGTTTCCCATGGAAGCCAAGCATTTTTCTTTGTAAAATCAAGATGCTGTGAGGACACACATTTTTTGTTTGGTTTTACACTTTAACTTGCATGTACTTTATATTCATTCTTAACATGCAGAAAAAGATGACATGCTGGAGGCTAGGAAAATGAAATCCCAACGTACCAGTTAGGGTCACAGCTGCTCTGGAAGAAAATTAGATTCTATTTCCTACTTATATAGTGCAAGGCTAATAAAGTAAATCTGGAAACACATAAGACTATTTTTATATGTAGAAAAAACAGGAGGGCTGCATCAGTTTGCATCTGCCTAGGGAAAGAAAAGGTGAAAAGTAATTTCATGCTGAGAAATTAAAAGAAACCTAGGAAACATTTTGGCTGTTGATCCTCTAATAGATATAATCGTGAATTTAGGGTATAAAGTGGTTATTCTTCTGATGCCAGACTTCCTACTGTTCCATAATCCTGTTACACAACTCATCATAAACACACATTATCTTGTTTCCAGATCAGTTAAATTTCAGTTTTATTTTTATGTTGTGCATTTTCACTTTTGACTCTTGGTACAGTAAATAATATAGATAAAAAAATGACAAGCAACCAAAAGAAAATACAAAACGTAATTCTGAAACCCCAACAGGAAAATATAATTTGTACATTTCCATTTTTTAAAGCTTCCAAAGGTTTTTACTCACAGATTCCAACAGACATATGTCAGTCACACACTGCAACGGATTACAATGCAAGCAAATGACGAGAAGCACAGCAGAATACCATGAAATTCTGACAATGCACTCATCAGTGATGACTACATATTCTTTCTAAGGTATATCTAGTGACATTAAGTATCAAAAGCAGAAAGAAAGTGAACAACACTTTCTAAAGTGTGAAATGAGCAATCAGAATCAAAGTATATTAGAGTACGATAATGAGTCTTCAGACTCAATTTAATTGCCAAAACAGAAGGGTTGTCTGTAGTAGCATTACAATACTAATTTTATTTATTGTATTCTTAGAATTTAAAAACAAATGAAAGAATAAATAAAAAATAAGCTACACTACAAAAAATGTGGAGTGAGTCTACTTCAAAAAAGTCCAGTAAACATTTACTTGTAGAAATGTTTTGATGGCAGCAAGAATTATTCTCATTAAAATAATTAAGTAACTAGCAATTTTCTGTTTTTCAGTATTAAAATTCACTCAGTCGTTCTTACCTTTGAATTACTAATTATCCTTAAAAGTAACTCAACATTTTAGAGTTGTTTTACACAATTGTCCTGTTTGTCTTATGTGCAGTACTTATGTAATATTATACAATATTTCAGGTATTTATTATTATTATTATTATTAGTAGTAGTAGTAGTTGTAGTAGTAGTACTAATAGAAGTAATAGTAGTAGTCGTAATATTAATGTAATATTTAAACAATACTTCAGGTCTTTTTAAACATCATTCACTTCAGTATTTGTTAAAGTATTGAAAGTTACTAATGTTTACTCAAAGCTTTGTCTTAAATTAAATTTATACAATGGAACTTTTTATTTTTTCTCAATGACAGATGTTACTTCAAAATATATTTCACACATGTGTGCATAAACAAGACTTCAAACACAGGTCATCAATATATGTCTTAAGGCCCACAAATTCCATAGTTTGAAAATATAAGGGCACTTACAGCAAAGTTATTTAACCAAAGAAAAAAATACAGAAAATAAAGTCAGTCAGCCATTGACCAACCCGCTATATCCTAACACAGGGTCATGGGGATCTGCTGGAGCCAATCCCAGCCAACATAGGGCGCAAGGCAGTAACAAATCCCGGGCAGGGTGCCAGCCCACCGCAGGGCACACACACACACACACACCAAGGACAATTTAGGATCGCCAATGCAACTAACCTGCATGGGCAATTTATAAAAATTAAATTTGAGTACCCAGTTTTGGTCTTACATATTCTCAAATGGAAAATCCCAAAAAAGTGGACTAAAGTACTCAGCTGAAGTCTCAGCAAATAATAATATTTAACCAATAGCCAAAAGCATTATCCTCCTTTAATACAAAATGCTACCTCACTGACTGAGGCAGCATCCAAAATCCAAAATAAATCTCAAAATACCATGTCTAGCAGCATACAGTAATAATAAACTTAAAATAGCAATTTACCCAATTGATATCTTTATCCTACTTCAGTAATATAACTATACACATACATCCATCCATCCATCCATCCTCGGGTCGCGGGGGCAGCAGCTTGAGCAGAGATGCCCAGACTTCCCTCTCCACGGCCACTTCTTCTAGCTCTTCTGGGGGAATCCCGAGGCATTCCCAGGCCAGCCGGGAGACATAGTCCCTCCAGCGTGTTCTGGGTCTTCCCCAGGGCCTCCTCCTGGTTAGATGTGCCCGGAACACCACACCAGGGAGGCGTCCAGGAGGCATTCTGATCAGATGCCTAAGCCACCTCATCTTACTCCTCTCGATGTGGAGGAGCAGAGGCTCTACTCTGAGCCCCTCCCGGATGACTGAGCTTCTCACCCTATCTTTAAGGGAAAGCCCAGACACCCTGCAGAGGAAACTCATTTCAGCCAGTTGTATTCGCAATCTCGTTCTTTTGGTCACTACCCATAGCTCATGACCATAGGTGAGGGTAGGAATATAGATCGACTGGTAAATTGAGAGTTTTGCCTTACAGCTCAGCTCCTTTTTCACCACGACAGACCGATGCAGAGCCTGCATCATTGCGGATGCCGCAACCGATCCGCCTGTCAATCTCACGCTCCATTCTTCCCTCACTCGTGAACAAGACCCCAAGATATTTGAACTCCTTTACTTGGGGCAGGATCTCGCTCCCAACCCTGAGAGGGCACTCCACCCTTTTCCGGCTGAGGACCATGGTCTTGGATTTGGAGATGCTGATTCCCATCCCAGAGAAAACTGAAGATCACGGCCTGATGAAGCAAACAGGACATCATCTGCAAAAAGCAGTGACCCAATCCTGAGTCCACCAAACCAGACCTCCTCAATGCCCTGGCTGCGCCTAGAAATTCTGTCCATAAAAGTTAGGAACAGAATCGGTGACAAAGGACAGCCCTGGTGGAGTCCAACTCTCAATGTAAACGGGTTCGACTTACTGCCGGCAATGCGGACCAAGCTCTGACACTGGTTGTACAGGGACTGAACAGCCCTTATCGGGGGTCTGGTACCTCATACTCCTGGAGCACCCCCCACAGGATTCCCTGAGGGACACGGTTGAACACCTTTTCCAAGTCCACAAAATACATATAAACTGGTTGGGCAAACTCCCATGCACCCTCTAGGACCCTGCTAAGGATGTAGAGCTGGTCCACTGTTCCGCGACCAGGACGAAAACCACACTGTTCCTCCTGAATCTGAGGTTCGATTATCTGACGGACACTCCTCTCCAGGACCCCCAAATAGACTTTTCCTGGGAGGCTGAGGAGTGTGATCCCTCTGTAGTTAGAACACACCCTCCGGTCCCCCTTCTTAAAGAGGGGGACCACCACCCTGGTCTGCCAATCCAGTGGCACTGTACCCGATGTCCATGTGATGTTGCAGAGGCGTGTCAACCAGGACAGTCCTACAACATCCAGAGCCTTGAGGAACTCCGGGCGTATCTCATCCACCCCCAGGGTCCTGCCACTAAGGAGTTTTTTGACCACCTCGGTGACTTCAGTCCCAGAGATAGGGGAGCCCACCTCCAAGTCCCCAGGCTCTGTTTCCTCTTTGGAAGGTATGTTAGTGGGATTGAGGAGGTCTTCAAAGTACTCCCCCCACTGACCCACAACGTCCTGAGTCGAGGTCAGCAGTGCATCATCCCCACCATATACAGTGTAGACACTGCACTGCTTCCCCCTCCTGAGATGGTGGACCAGAATCTCCTCGAAGCCGCCCGAAAGTCATTCTCCATGGCCTCCCCAAACACTCCCACACCCGAGATTTTGCCTCAGCAACCACCGAAGCCGCATTCCGCTTGGCCTGCCGGTACCTATCAGCTGCCTCCAGAGTCCCAGAGGACAAAAGGGTCCTGTAGGACTCCTTCTTAAGCTTGACGGCATCCTTCACCGCCGGTGTCCACCAACGGGTTCGGGTATTGCCGCCACGACAGGCACTGACCACCTTATGGCCACAGCTCCGGTTAGCCGCCTCAACAACAGAGGCACGGAACATGGCCCATTCGGACTCAATGTCCCCCACCTCCCTCGGGACGTGGTCAAAGTTCTGCCGGAGGTGGGAGTTGAAGCTACTTCTGACAGGGGACTCTGCCAGACGTTCCCAGCAGACCCTCAAACACGTTTGGGCCTACCAGACCTGACCGGCATCCTCCCCAACCATCGAAGCCTACTCACCACCAGGTGGTGATCAGTTGACAGCTCTGCCCCTCTCTTCACCCAAGTGTCCAAGACATGCGGCTGCAGGTCCGACGACACGACCCCAAAGTCGATCATCGAACTGAGGCCTAGGGTGTCCTGGTGCCAAGTGCACATATTAACACCCCTATGCTTGAACATGGTGTTCGTTATGGACAATCTGTGAGAAGCACAGAAGTACAATAACAAAACACCGCTTGGGTTCAGATCGGGGGGGCCATGCCTCCCAGTCATGCCCTTCCAGGTCTCAATGTCATTGCCCCTATAAGCATTGAAGTCTCCCAGCAGTACGAGGGAGTCCCCAGAAGGTATGCTCGCTCTCTAGTGCCCCCTCAAGGGACTCCAAAAAGGGTGGGTACTCCAAACTGCTGTTCTGTGCATACTGAACAACAGTTAGGACTCGTCCCGCCACCCAAAGGCGGAGGGAAGCCACCCTCTCGTCCACTGGGGTAAACCCCAATGAACAGGCTCCAAATCGGGGGGCAATAAGTATGCCCACACCCGCTCGGCGCCTCTCACCAGGGGCAACTCCAGAGTGGTAGAGAGTTCAGCCCCTCTCAAGGAGATTTGTTCCAGAGTCCAAGCTGTGTGTCGAGGTGAGCCTGACTATATCTAGCCAGAACCTCTCAACCTCTTACACCAGCTCAGGCTCCTTCCCCTTCAGAGAGGTGACATTCCACATCCCAAGAGCCAGCTTCTGTAGCCGAGGATTGGACCACCAAGGTCCCTGCCTTCGGCCACCACCCAACTCACACTGCACCCGACCTCCTTGGCCCCTCCCATAGGTGGTGATCCCATGAGAAGGGGGACCCCTCTTCGGGCTGTGCCCAGCCGAGCCCCATGTGCAGGCCCGGCCACCAGGTGCTCACCATCGAGCCCCACCTCCAGGCCTGGCTCCAGAGGTGGGCCCCGGTGACCCGCGTCTGGGCGAGGGAAAACGCCATCCAAATTTTTTGTTCTTCATAGGAGGTTATGTTGAACCGCTCTTTGTCTCATCCCTCACCTAGGACCAGTTTGTCTTGGGTGACCCTACCAGGGACATAAAGCCCTGGACAACAGAGCTCCTGGGATCATTGGGACACGCAAACCCCTCCACCACGATAAGGTGGCGGTTCGAGGAGGGGTATATATATTTATATATACACATACAGTTTACGAAAAAATAAACAGGTAACTAAGTGAGAAATGTTTTGAAAAAGTATATTCACCAACACAGAAGGTATACAAAGTCAGGCGAAGAGCTTGCTCCTCAAGTACTGCACTTTTGAAGTCATCATAAGAACATCAAGCTCAAGGAAGAACTTTAAAGGTGTATTTTAACTTCGGTTGGTAACCTTATTGCATAAATTAAGACCATGAGCAGAAGGCAAGTCTTTGTCACACATTTACATCAGTTGATGGACACATTGCCAGGACCAGGGCCCCTTCTTTCACATTTAGCAAAAGCATGTTTGGCATATTCAACTTTAACATTTTCTTTGCTAACATCCTGTCAAACAAATGATAAACTGGTATTAAAAAGTCTGTATACTACACAATATTTCACACATTCCTATTAAATTTACAAAGCAATTGACGGGAAAATAGTAATGGTGAAATGTGTAATCTAAGCACAGTTAGTTTGGCAAATACCCCATAACCCATTTAACAGAAGCAGAGGGATAAGTGACAGGGACAAAGTAAGAGAGGTCAACACTCTGGAACTAGATGGAAGCTGTCAATGATCAGTTGAAACCATTAATGGCAGACCCATTCATAAATCAGTAGACAAACTGTTAGAAATATTTTCTCATTTGAAGTCCAAAAACTCATCCTCAAGAGTGTTTGCTACATTAATATGGATGCATATACATTCCCTGGAAATCATTATTGGCAATTAGAATTGTGATACTTGTGTTCATTTTACATCTATGTGCATTTTAAGCAGTGTGCAGGTCTGTAGCATCCGATTACAACAAAAAGTACATGTAAGATCCAAAGTGAAATAATAATGCCAGAAATAAATATTTACCAAGAAGACTTTCATAAGCTCCTCTCCAGACTCTCGAAAGGACTGTATTAGACAGTGGATGACAGTGTCGTATCTACCGTCAATATGCTGCTGTTAAAATATAAATTCATAATTAAATTATCTGTACAGAAAACAATTACTTTAATTTTCAAGGAGCTTGCCCGCCAAATTTGACACCAAAAACAATCAAACACAATTGTAAATAAATTGATATTAGTATTTTTTTTATTGTTCTTGAGTGAATGACTCTTCCATGTGTCTTACTTTTGTGCCTACAACTCTGCCCTTTGTCCTAAAATGGCCTAATTGGTCAAGATCCTCTGACATTTTTCGTCTATGTCCAGAAACAAGTCCTTTAGTCAAGAAGGAATGGTCTAGATATTGTAAGCACCACAATTGCTAACTGTTTCTGAAGATGTAAATACATTTTCAAAACATCAAATTTCCAAATTTTGGATATGTGCCTTAATTGCTTTTTAAATGATCTGCCATTCAGGCATTATATTCATGAAAATCACATTAAAACAATACTCTATAATTGTTAACATGTTCCTTTAGTCTCTCGTAGGAAAACATCCTCCTTTAAGGACATATTTTACTTACTGTTAGTCACTCAGGAGTTAAACAGACTCAGATTTGATTCAGGGACACATATGATGGGCTTTTAGCACAATATGCTCCTGATAGATACTTCCTTATGAGGTTCTAGTGAACAGGAGCAATGTTTTTACATTGGCATCATATTTAAAACTAATATTAATATTAGTTTTTAGTAACATTAGCCAACTTGCTTTTAGGAACATTTCACTTTTGTTACTCATTTACAATTTATATTTTGGTCAGCATGTCAATTTGAGGAAAAAGGTAAATGTGCGTGTGCTAGATATACTCTCTTTCTTTTTTTTGGAATAATTATTATTTAACGTTGGTAAAACACTCCAAGAATGTCCATAAAAACTCGTGATTGGAGCTCACTCCATTAGAGTTACAATCCACCTCATCTCTAAAAATACTTTCCATTTTAATTGTTCCATGAGTTCATAATTTGGGTGAAGAAATAACGCTTGTATACACAGTAGATCATGGTGTATGATAACATTTTATCATTTGGCCAGCAGCCCGTTCATGCAGTAAATTCAGTTAATTCTTGTCTTAATTTTGTTTTATATGCAGAATGCTTTAAATACTAGGACCTATATTTTTAAAACAGGAGGGGACATTACATAATCTTTTAGGACTCAGTATAAGCTGCAGAACATTATGTTATGTAGATATTTTAGGAATAAGTGTCTTGCTAGCCCACTGATCAAAACATTTTTAAAAAGATTAATGAAAGAAGGATGGTGAAAAGTCTTTTTTCAGTGTAACATTTGCAAACAGGATTAAAATAAATTAGAACACATGTTACACAGTATTAGTAAAAGTTCAAAAGGAAATTAGTTTAAAGTAGGCATCAAAGTAGGCTCTTAATATGGTTGAATATTTTTTAAAATGGTATTTTAAGTTACTTAAAAAAATAAAATGTAATTAACCCTTTTAGAAAGTATACAGTGCATCCTTATCTTTTTACTTAAGTGTACCGTTAACAATACTGACAGGAACCATCCCAAAGTGAAAGAGTAGTTCATCTCAAAACTCATGCATGCACACCTTCACATTTAGACTATTTAGATTTGCCTGTTAACCTAACATGCATGTTTTTGGGATGTAGGAGGAAAAGTGGTATACCTGGAGAAAACAAAACCCTTGCAGACACTTGCAGAACGCAATGAATTGACCAGGCATAACATTGAAATCCAGGACAATGAATATGTAAAGCAATAGCATTCACCACTGCTCCACCATGCCATCCAAATTTAATTGCAAATAAAATTGTTTATAATATAATTAGTTCCTTGAAATTGTGTGAATGGACAGATATTATTGTCATATTTTTATCTTTTGTTTCTGCATTAACTGCTTTCACTGTATAATATTTGTTGAAAGTTTCAACATCTTACTTGTTTCCTAAATTATTCTAAAAATCATCAGAATGAACTTATTGCATTATTGAGTTTAAATGCACAAGACGAACTGTTGATTTATGAAACTCTATCATTACACATTTTGATTGATTGTAAATTGTTTATTATAAATCTTAAATAATTCAGCTTTGTTATTTATAGTACTTTTAATAACTTTTTAATAACTAATTTTTTTTTACATTTTTTAAATAATATTAAAATATTTTTTAATAACACTGCTTTTCATTACAGACTACTTACCCATTGATTTCATTTTCAAAATCTGACGACATCCTGAGCTGAGATTTTCAAAAGCATTGTAACACTAAGAACATCATAAAATCCATCTAAAGATCAGTTTTTAATTTGCAAGTGCTTCTGAAACCCTAATGTAACTAAAGCAACAAATTAAATTGTTTGCGATCTGCTTCCTTTCTTTGAACATTTGGAATAGAAAAATTTATACTTCAGATTATATTAGCTACACAATGAAAAGTAATAAAGCATTCATGGTATGACGGTTGTTGCCTTTGCGTACCCTAATGAGAAATCTGGCCCATCTGCCTGCAATTATCTAATTTCTCCCCACACACTTTTTCTCTCCCTTAACAGCAAATGTCCTCTACTGTGAATCACTCACAGTTTCGAATCAGCAGCGATTACGCACGCGACTCATGTCCCACCTTTACTAAGCAGTCACATGCAATCAATAATCAGC
Organism: Polypterus bichir lapradei; assembly: GCA_026402145.1. Taxonomy (NCBI): domain Eukaryota; kingdom Metazoa; phylum Chordata; class Cladistia; order Polypteriformes; family Polypteridae; genus Polypterus; species Polypterus bichir. The sequence goes on from JANRMT010062819.1 coordinate 7,938,668, forward strand.
TTACTTCATACCATTCTCGCAGCACTCTTCATGCAGCTCCCCTTCTCTAATGCCTATATGATGCACTATTGCTGATTACATCAAATGCATTCTGCTGCACATCCTGCCACAGTCAATTGTTAAAATTATTAAAATAGTTTAAATTGCTAATAATCACAAATTAAAAGTTAATGTTTCTTTCTTCTTTAAAAGTTCTGAACACTATCAGTTTTCTGTGTTGTAATTGTTAATGTGGGGAAGAGGGAAGAAAGAAAAGGGAAAGACATGCAATAGGTGTTGCTATATTTGAACAGAGCTAATACCGCAGCAATAAACAAATCCTACTCATTGAATTCTGTGTCTGTGTTTCCAATGTCCAACCACTGCTTACACATTATTTAAAGTTAAACCAATAAACTGTACCTGATACCAGTTTATGTGCCCTGCCTCTCGGAGCCTCATTACAATTGCTATAATGGTTTTCTGCATTGAACATTCAGGTGATTTTGCAGTCATTAAGGACTTCTTATGGATATTGTCTTCCCTGAGCCATTTGAACAGTATGTCAAAAGGCAAGAAACAACTGTTTACTAACAGATGGGTACTGGGTAATATCAGGTATCTCACTTTGTGCACACCTGTCGACATCTGTAACTTACCCTTAGGCATCAGCAAAAAAACAATATAACCTACCACACCAGCAAACTAGGAGCTTTAGGAAAGCAAGGTATAGACAAAGCTGTATGGAAAATAAGCACCCCTTGATTTTATTGTGGTTTGCTTTATTGTATTGCAATATACTCAATTTATTCCCTATATTCTTGAGAAGTAAACATACCATGCACTGTTCAGGAATGTTTAATGCATAATGGAAATTATTTTGCCTATTTAACAATTATAGAAAAATAACAAATATAAATTAAATATATTGTCACAAGAACGACAAAAAGACATTGTGAAGGTTTGGGGCAGCCACCCGTATAATATTTCCCATTCGCTTGGTTTGCGGATGGGGCCATTTCAAAATGGCATCTACTTTAGACCACTGTGGCTTCACAGTACCACGGCCCACCAGGTAGCCCAAATATTTGGCTTCTTTCAACCCAAAAAAACATTTTTTTGTATTGATCCGAAGACCGGTCTCACCTAGCGTCCGTAATGTCCAGTATACCCCAGGGTTGTCGTCCATATAATAATTCAAATGGTGAGAACCCCGTTGATGCTTGAGGGACTTCCCTGTAGGCAGAGAGTACGAGGGGGAAGAGCTGATCCCAATTACTTCCGTCCCCGCTGACCACCTTGCGAAGCATCTGTTTGAGAGTCTGATTAAACCTCTCCACTAGACCGTCGGTTTGAGGATGATATACCACGGTCCTCAAGTGCTCAAGTCCTCAAGTTGTCTCCTAAACACGCATGTGTCAAAATATACAAAAGGAATTTAGAAATTCTGACAGTCCTGGTGGTGTCTGTGTGTCTGAAAGAGAGTAATACAGGTTGTAATATACAGACTTATTCTCTGAATTATATTGTCCCACTTTTGTTTTTCTTGTTGTTGGGAACACCGCTATATCTTTTACTAAGCAAAGACAGTATGCTGTAATCTAAATGAAAAATAGGTTAATCTTTAAAAATGTGTGTTTTATTTTATGGTATGCACATCATTTCTTTTATGTTCATCTTAGAAACAGTACAGGGCCAATTTTATGTTTATGTGTTTTTGTGTTTGGTTATTAAATGATGATGTCATGTTTACATCTTTTTATTTTTCACTTCAAGTATTTTATTCATTCGAGTGAAGGAGAATTACAAAAATATATGATACTTTTCTTATTTGATTGCTTTTCAATTGACTTACAATGCTTTTTTGTAGATGACTTTACGGTCAGGATTAACAAAGTACTTCTTTATACTCACTCATTAAATGGCCGCTTACAAAGGGATTTATGAAAAGCATTTTGTATTAGCTTGTCAATCACTAAAAGTCATCACCCTGATAAATAGTATTTTGCATTGATAGTGTGTTTTAGAAGTAGCTTTAAAAACAGACTTCTCGGTTTAATACTTACCTTTTTAGTTATTGTGTATCAATATTTGTGATACAAAGCATCATATAGTGTACAAAACATTTATGTTAAAAAGATCAAAATAAATGCCAAGATTTGGATAAGAGGTTAATCTCCAATATGCAAAAGAAAATTGGGTAGACTAGTGACTAAGCATAACTTTCAACATAACTAGCGACTAAGCATAAAACCCAAATTCAGAACAATCTAGATAAGAACAGGCAATTCAACCCAACAAAACTCACCAGTCCTATCACCTTAATCTTCCAACGTAATATAGTTTAGTTTTGAAGGTCTCTGCTGTCTGCTGTCTACCACAGTACTTGGTAACTTATTCCATGTGTCTATGGTTCTCTGCGTGAAGACAAACATAATGTTTGTGCAAAATTTATCCTTAACACGTTTCCAACCCTGTCCGTGTGTTCTTGTTATTTTAAATTAACAGTCTACTGTACTAATTCCCTTCAAGTCATCTCTTATTCTCCTTTTGCTTAAATTGAAAAGGCTCAGCTCTTTTAATCTTTTCTCATAACTCACCACCTGTAGCCCTGGAAACAGCCTAGTTGATCTTCTCTGGACTTTGTCTACCACTGCTATGTCCTTTTTGTAGCCTGGAGACCAAAACTGCAAGCAGTACTTCACCAGTGTGTTATAAAGTTTGAGCATAAACTCCTTGGACTTGAGATCTACACATTGTGCTATATAACTTAACATTCTGTTAGCCTTCTTAATGGCTTCTGAATGCTGTCTGGAAGTTGATAGTGACAAGCCCACAATGACTGCTAAATCCTTCTCTTAAGGTGTACTTTCAATTTTCAGACCTCCCATTGTGTATTCGAACCTAACATATTTACTTCCTACATGCAATACTTTACGTTTACTTAGATAAATTTCATCTACCACAAAATCTGCCTAAGCCTGTACGCTGTCTAATTTACTCTCTAATGAGTCAATGAATTCTCCATTATCTGCCAATCCACCTAACTTTGTATCATCTGCAAAGTTAACCAGCTTGTTATTAATATTCCTATCCAAATCATTTATATATATATTCACATTCACTTTCATATCTTTTAATTCCTCTTTGCTATTCCTGATACACTTCACCTCCTCCTTGCCTATTCTTTTACTACTAAAATACTGAAAGAATTTCTATGGGTCATCTTTTGTCTTATCAACTACACTATTCTCTAACTGCTTTTAAGATTCACAAATATTCTTCCTAATGGTTGAATCTCATGCTCTTATATTCACTATGATTTATATTGGAGTTATTAGTCTTAAATGCCTTATACAGCTGTTTTTACCTTTGCAGCTTCATTTTCAACTACTTATTAACCTACCTTCTTACTAATTTTAAAATTTGGGATGTACCTGTCCTGTATAACCCGTTCGACTGTTCCTTGACTGTCTCCACACTTAAAAATGTATCCTAGTTCCATACTTGCCATTCCAAAGTTAAACTGAACAGTTTTGGTCTTTGCAGCTGTGCTCTCCCAAAGCACAGAGAATTGTGTTATATTATGGTCACTTGACCCTAGTGATTCAATCACCTCTACACCCTCAATTTTATCCATATTATTACAAAATACTAAATCTAGGCAATATTGTCACTCTAGGAGTTATTGTCTCTTTGGTGATTATCTACTGTAGAATAAGCTGAATCATTATTGTAGATGTACCTGGATAGAACTCAGACTTGGGTGAAGTTGTGGCAGATTAAGTTTAATGAAAGTCAGTATAAGGTATTGCACACAGGTAATTAAAAATGTAAGGGTTAAATATGTAATGGGAGAAACAAAATTTGAAAGTACACCTTGTAAGAAGGACAGAGGGCTAAGTCATTTTGAACTGTTCACATCTAGACAGTGTAAAGAAGCAATGAAGTCTTAGAGAGTGTTAGGTCATACAACCTGTGTTGAGTATTACTCATGGGAGGTCACACTTAAGCTAGATAACACTATTGTGAGGCTTCTATAATACTGTGTGCAATTTTGGTTTCCATATTAAAAGAAAACAAAATACTTGTTCTGACAAGATAGGCAGTTTAAAATGGAATTAGAAGATGGACAATGATTGTAATAACTAGCCAAAATTATAACTCAGGAGGGTAGGAATTAAATAAAAATGGCCAGGGTATGAGATAAAATTGTACTATGAGAAATGTAATGAGAGACATTAATCAAAATATATCACCTAGTCTAATCCAAAACATAAGAAATAAATCAAATTCAAAGAACAGAAAATAACACTGCACAACAATTTTTTTGAAAAGTCTTGCTTCCTGAAAAGTTTTTACTAATTGTGACAGGTACCTATTGGGTATGCACAAATATAGTTTTACTGCTCATGTAGGAACTCAGAGAAATAGACATTTGTATGTTTACTGACAATAACGTACGAGTATTTAGTCACTTTTATGTTTCGCATAAGCTATTAAATGAAACAGAATTAAAAGCGTTTTGCTCCTGATTTTATTTTGTATTCAATGTCTGGTACATCACGTTGAAGTGTCCAACAGTAGTCAGCAAACATTAATGGATTCCAGTTGCCCTGGTATCACTTCTCCATTGTAGCAATGTCCTGGTGAAACCTTTCACCATGTTCGTCATTGACAGCACCAAGATTTGCGGAGAAGAAGTCCAAGTGTGAGTGGAGGAAATGAATCTTGAGTGACATGTTGCACTTCATTGTCTTGTATGCTTTGAGAAGTTTGTCTACCAGCTAAATGTAGTTCGGGGCTCTGTAATTGCCAAAAAAATTGTCAGCAACGTCTCTGAAGGCTTTCCAGGCAATTTTTTCTGGCCCAATTAACAGATCTTCAAATCGCTTGTCACTCATAACATGTCTGATCTGGGGGCCAACAAAAATGCCCTCTTTGATCTTGGCGTCAGTTATTCTTGGGAACATCTGTCTTAAATAATGAAAACCTTTGCCTTCCTTGTTCAGTTATTTCACAAAATTCTTCATGAGTTCCAGTTTTATGTGAAGAGGAGGCAAAAATATCTTTGCCGGGTCGACAAGCGATTCATGTGCCACATTTTTCAGTCCTGGAACTAACTTTTTACAGAGTGGCCAGTTCTGTCGAGAATAGTGTGACTCTTTGGCACAGCTGGCCCATTCACAGATGAAACAACAGTACTTTGTATAGCCGAGCTGTAGTCCTAGTAACAGAGCAACAACTTTAAGATCTCCACAGATATTCCAGTTGTACCTGCTATACTGGACGTGCTTCAGCAATAGTTCCATATTCTCATACATTTCTTTCATGTGTGCTGCATAGCCAACAGGTACAGAAGGATAAACCGATCAGATGTGGATCGCCTGATGAGCACGGTTCACTGTCAGTACCCTGCATTGCAGTTTCTTCATCTGGTTCATCTAAGGTCCAATCCTCTGGTGGTTACGGAATTGGAAGACTGTCGTCATGTGGCACAGGTCTCATTGCTGAAGGCAGATTAGGATATTCAATTGACTTCTTGTTTTTGGCAGAGAAACCAGACACATCAGTCAAACAGAAGTAACAGTCCATCACATGGTCTTTCTGTTCTTGCCATATCATCGAAACAACAAATGGAATTGTCTTTTGAGTGGCTCTGAGCCAGGCTCTCAGACTGACAGCACATGTCGCACAGCAAATGTGAGGCACCCATTCCTTGTCTTGATCACCAATTTTGCAGCCGAAATACAGATGATAAGCTTTCTTCACAAGAGCAGTCGTCTAACGTCTCTGAGGCGCAAGTGTATATTCGCCACAGATATAGCAGAATGTATTGCGGCTGTTACGACATTGCCGAGACATATCGCCTGACACCAAAACGTCTATAGCATCAGGGTTACTTACTGTTATATTGCTACAGATACTATACGTTACTATACTGACAATATACATACATACTGACTATCTATATAAACCAAATGAACAGGATTAGTGTATGCAAGCCACCTTTATAGCATGCTATAAGCGTCAAGCTTGTTCAGACCAGCCCAGGCATGCCCAGGGTGTCAACTTCCACAGAACAGCTTCAAACCTGGCCTGATTCCATGCCTGGACATGCCCAGGCTACACAATCCGTTGTTGATAAGTCACTTATGGGAGCAAAAATGTTTGGGTGCAAATATAAGAAAAAATCATGACAAAACTGAAACGGTACGTGATGGGTAAATTTTGATGTGATATTCGTGATCAGCACCCAAAAATCTATAAGAAACACCCAACAGTGTTCAAGAAACAAAAACTTTGTTGTGCAGAGTAATTTGTAATATCATAACAATATTAACACAAAGGATTTTTGTTTGTTTTGATTTATCCACACTTGTACTGTTAGAAAGTGTATGACAGTGGCTTTTATACCATTACAGTAATAATGTCACGTGTCACACATTTCTGATTGTATAATCTTACAACAACCTGGCAACACTGTATCACAAATAGTAAACAACTGCCCAACGTGCCCAAAAAAAGAAGTCTGACTACATGCTCATACCATTGCTTGTGTACTGAAGTGATAGCATGGCACTGTCAGATCTAAACTCTAGCGTGGAGAGTCGCTCGCATAATGATGTGTCTATAGCTGCAGGTGGAAGCTGCCATCGCACTTTTCGTAACTGATCTTTTCCTGAATAAGGAGTGGCATTGCACATTCTTTGTCAACATGCCCGTGTTGATCAATCACAGGAAACTCTGCAGTCTTCTTGTGACTTTACTCTGTAGGAAGGTAAGAAAATAAATATAGGTAAACAACATTTGATGTATATTCGATTATATAAGTAACATATAAATGTTTTTTATATAAAGACCATCAAGAAACATAATCAGAAACTGAACTTTGCACAATACCTTGGCGAGCTCTGTAAGCCCTGCTGTTTTGCTGAAGGGCATGCTTGTGTCAGATTCACTGGTAGGATGACATCAACCTGTTGCTGCATCCAAACTGTCATCTTTTGCCTTTATGCCTGGTGAAGCTGTGTTATTTTTATGTGTGAATGAACGTTTCTTGTGGGGAGGGATTCTGTTCTCTTTCTCTGATGTAGAACCCTCATCCTCATCTGAGTTCACCTCTTTTATAGCATGTCTTTATTTGAAAACAGCAGTGTCAGATTGGGGGGGGGGGGGGCATGAACATGGCTCGGAGAATAAAACTGAATAAAAAGGTACCAGTCTCAAATCAAATGTATGTTTTTACTGTATAATAGTAACAATAAGAGCAGCTCACTGCTCAAAAGGTTAATTCTGTGAAGAGGCTAGACACGAACCCGCGACCTCTTGATTATGATTCAGCAGCTCTTATCGCTGCACCTCCCAAACGGTCATGTCAGTATTGTACCCTAACCCGATTTCTTTTTCTTTGTTTATATTTTTGAATAAAAGTGCACTTGTTTTGTTATACCCTTTGTGAAAGTGTTTTTTTTTTTGATATTTGAACTTCAGTCTTCACACATTATACGCTTCATGACAAAATTGTGTCATTAGTATTATTACATGAAAAAAGTCCCTGTTTTAGGCATGTGTTCAACATTTGTTGCATTTCTCGCATTTCCTGTCATTCTACATTTACCCAGAACATTGTAGACACGGAACACACATGAAATGCATGTGTTCCAAATAGCGATATATTACTACCCTATACAACTCCAGGTACCTCACATGCAAAGAGCCTTGAGCTGGGAGAACTTTTTACCCAAATTGAGCTCCATTTTGGGGGTGGATGCTTGCTGATCGAAACGTTTACAAAACAAAAGGCACTAATGGAGAGGTGCAAAGTAATTTAAGTTATCCCGGGATTGTGAGTTTTTTTGTAGGCGTCAGGGATTCTAGTGTTAAAGGATACCACTAGTGATTCTTATCTTTTTTGAACTGGAAAGAGAGAATGGACAAATGTGAGAAGGACATAGTATGCAACAACATGACCTTGGAGTGGCTTCACCCCAAGACATATGCACAGAACACTCATCCGTGTTTTGGGTGAGGGAGAATTTAGCTCTCTGTAGTTTCTGGTTTTTATGGTAAATTTTAGTATACCCAAATGATTTAGTCAAAAGATCTTCATACTTTACTTATACCTATACACAAACCACTCATAAATAACCCAGGTTAGAGAAAATGGAACAAATCCAAAAACTATCGACATACCTAATGAATTACACTAACAAGATCATATATCCCAGCAGTGCCATTAATGGACTCACTAGAAGGTCTCTGAAACAACTGTTGGAGGAGCAGCTGTCCTAAAATGGGAATTTCATCTATTACACTATACAGTCTCTATCAGTTGTTTGATAGTTATTAATGTGTGTAAATTAATCATTATGAGAATTTTTTTTCCTCAATTTATTTACTTATTTGTTAATTTTCCAAACCTAATAATTAGTTCATGGTGGCCATTGGTCTCAAAGCACAGATGGAGCACACTTTATCAGACATGTACAATAGGCCAACATCAAATACCTAATTTAATAGAAGATTGTAACGTATGAAGGTAAAGAGACAGATGCTGTGTAGGCTTAGATTTGAACCTGTGGCTCTGGAGTTGTGAGTCAGGAGGTCTAATCAATGCAGCAACCCTTCATTGTTTATTATGTTTTAAAATGCCTCTTTGTTTGTTAATATAGCTCTACTTGTAATTAAATTGAAAACTTCACTCACAATAGTCAGAAAGATATTTATGTATATGAAAACAATCTCTCCAGAGTCAGTCTGGTCTTTTTCCTTACTGGAATACTTTCTCAATGCTTTCTTGTTTCACTAGATTATCTTATATATTACAGTTCTACTCTGCACAATTCTTTATAATAATCTGGTCATGATTACCTGGCTGCCGTGGTTCATTACTTACCTCAATAAGATAGCTGAGTTGCTTCAAGCATATAGTATCTATTGCCAGTATATTGGACGATATGATCATTGTCTTCTTCACTATAATCTTACAGAATTCAATTTAAATAGAAATGCATTATACATGCAGCAACTGATAATAATTCTGATTTATTCCTTTTTATAACATACTATAAGTTTATATATTAATTTAATCATATAGATTTTGTTTACTTTTTCATTGATTTTAATTTGACTCTAAATTACACAACTGGCCAGCAGATAAAAATATCTGAATAGAACTGTTTCTTACTACTATTGTACTGTATATATAATTTGCATTACTCTTTTTAGTGACCTGTTCATGCAATTTACTAAACATAAATTCCATTTGACTTTGAAGTCAATCATTATGGCCAATTAACTGAAATGATTAGTATTTTATTTCTTAATGGAATGAAATGGAATTCACTTCCAATTGATAAAGGACACTAATCAAAGATCCTCTGGAGTATTGAAAGCATGCAATGCAGTTCATGAAATGGAATGGACTGCTATTTAAAAATGAGAAGAAACATAGCAACCTCAAAGGGTGCATTTATTTGCAGTGATAAGAACACAGCCAGTATTTACTTAGGTAGATTGTAAAAACAAAATCCCACGATATACATATTTTCTCCATCTAGTGAATTATCCTTTATACTCATTTAGTTAAAGTTTTCATATGCTAAATAACAGTTGGCCTAAAGGTTTTTATATTTCATTTGTGTGTTTTAATAATGAATGCCTTTTTCCCTTTAGCACCAACATTATTTGAGTTTTTAGTTTAAAGGCATTCTTTGTTTTATCTCATGAGAAATATCTCTGTAAGAATAAGAATACTGTTATTATTATGTGCTCCTGCAAAAGTGAAAAAGAACACTGCAATATTTTTTAAATTATTACTTATGAAAGCAATAACCATTTTTGGACTCTGTACAGATAAATCGGTTTGTTAACATAACAATTGGAAATTACTAATTTGTTTTTATTTGCAGTTATTTGCTTATAGAGTGAACCTTTTTGTGTCTATATATATATATATATATATATATATATATATATATATATATATATATATATATACAGTATATATAGATATTACTATAGATATAGTGTGTAGTCACCCAAGTGAAGGGGGGTCAGCAAAACAGGATTATTTTGACATGCCAACATAGTCCTTGCCATTTACTAATTAGGCCCAAACAAAAAAATGCTTGATGGAGTGAGAAAAAAACAACAAAAGTAAATGCTACCTAGAGGAGTGACCTCTAATCATTTTGGCTTGGCCAATCATTTGTCTGACTTGGAGGTTGTTCGGTCAAGTTGTCTCTGTGATAATGATGCCTTCTTCTGGGCAGTTGTCCTTTTGAAGCTCTGTGACCTAAAGGGGCATGATCAGTTGCCCTCACGATGACAAGACCATTAGTGGCAGCACCCCCTCTTGGCCTAGGGTAGTATCACATAACTGGGAAAAGCTTGGATGGTGATCCTCAGATGCGCATGCATGACAATATATATAGTATATAGCTAGGATATAAATTGCCTGATTTTTTTTTTGCAATTATTGCATGGATTACTAATTTCAAGCAGTAGTGCACTTCATAGGAATAAACTGAAACAGTTTTACATGTTTCCAGGTTGAAGTGAAGAAGCAGATTATGAATACAGATAGAAGTACAGAAAAATTATACTTTATGTAAATATGCCTAGTCTAAAGGTTTTGCTTCTTACTCTGCTATGGGCAGATGAATACTTAACAACTGTTTAATAAACCTTCCTTTTACAACATTGAAACACATGATTGCAGTTATGTTACATTACTGTTCAAGAGTAATTTTATTTAATATCATTTAACCATGAACAGAGTAAAATACCTGTTTGTTTAAAAGCTATGAATGCAATTAAGTTCTGTTGGAGGATTTCTGCTATATTGTCCCTCAGTATGGAATTGCTATGCTTTAGCTTCAACATAAAGATATTTACTCAGAAGTAGCTGATAAGTGCCATTACCTGATTGTTTAAAGACACGGATACTTCTTACAATCTGGTAAAGTCAAGTCAAGACTAAGGTTTTTATAGATTCAGGGCTTTTTGCTAAAAATATCTCAAAAATGCTGTAGCCGGTGTTTCTTAACTATTATAGTAATCATTATACAGTGTGTAATTCTTGCACAGATATAAATTGTTCCATATATAATTTATTTTTTATGATCAATTTTTCATTATATACAAATAACAGGTGATGCTGTATAATGATAAACAAACAGGAGAGAAAGAACCCAGCCTACTATAACCCACCCTATACCAGTATAAGCTTAAGTAAATAAACAAGTCATCAAAGAAAAGGAAGGTGAAAAGGAACATAAGCTACAGTACCAAAGTGAAAAAGAAAATCAGTTAACAGAAACTTCAGGGGGCTGAAGCAAACCAAGATTTAAGTAACTGAGCAATAGTAGTCCACATTTCAGTTGAATTGCTGGAGTCACCATTAATCTGGGCAGAAGATAACTTGAGATGGATTAAATGGTAAATGGAAGATTGCCAGTTGTTCACAGTAACAGACTCAGGTTCCTTTCAACGGAAGGTAAGAATTAATTTGGCAGCCAGAGTACCACAGCAAAATGTTTGTGTTGAGAGGGTCTAAGTAAAAGTATAGTAAAATCTAAAAGTACTAAAATTTAAAGTAAAAGACGAATACTCACATAAAGAAAAGAAGATAAGAGCTGACATATGAGTGTCCAAAAGGAAAATATAGGCTTGCAATGCTAGACTATGTGGAGAAAAGTGACAGGTACACCAGGATGACATAAATGGCAAAGAGGGTCGGGGTGAGGCCCATTAAGGCCAATAGGATATAGTATATGTAGAGTTTTGAGTTGGGTATGTTGATAGTCTGGATTCCTGGAGCAATATGGATTATAGGCGGATACTGTGTGTCATGAAAGAGGGCAGAGAGAGAAGGGAAAGTAAAAAAAAGAATGAACTAGGAAAATTGAAAAAAACTTGTAAACAGTAGAATGTCACCAGTATACATTATTTAAAAAAAATGTAAAGCTGTTTAGAGAATAAGGTATTACACATTTTGATTCAATAATATGCTATATGACAAGAAAAATATTTAGGTGCAAACCCTAATCATGTTTGTAATTATAAATCTTTTATTGTCAAAAAGGCTATTCGTAACATCTTACATATGATACTTATTATTTAGCTATCTCCTTTATCCAAGCCAGCTTACAAAATCTCTCTCTATATAAAATACGTCTGTCTGTATGTCTTAATGGATTTAGATCATTTTTTTTTTTCTATATTTTGCTTGAACATTCCGGTTGATTTTGCGACTTCTCTCATTGTGCTATGTATCATAGTTCAGTTGCGGTATCGATTTATTTGCACAAATCCAAGAGACACACAGTGGGCCGAGGGGGGGGGATACAGCCCTCTTTACTCATGCGCCAGCATACCTTACCTCCGCTTAGCTAGCAAACGAGAGAACTAATTAACGGATTTAGATTGGGTCTTTTTCTATAATTTGCTAGAACATTCCGGCTGATTTTGCAACTTCTCTCATTCTCCTACGATTCATAGTTTGCATGCAGGAGTGACATATTCGCACTAATCCGAGACAGAGGTTGCAGGCCAAGGGGAAGAGGGAAGCATGATGTCAGGAGCAGGGAGCTGGGCAGTTATTTACTAAACATAATCATCATTAGCAAAAAATTTACTATATAAAATTGAAAAAAGTAATTAAGCGATTAAGTAATGAAGAAAATAACACAACAGAATACAACCCATTTAATTCAAATCATGGCTTATATATATATATATATATATATATATATATACTGTATATATATATATATATATACTAGCAAAATACCCGCACTTCGTTGGGGCATGCTCCTAATGAGACAAAGGATGGTGTCTTGGAGGATCTCCTCCCAGATCTGGACCAGGGCATCACTGAGCTCTATGGCAATCTGAGGTGCAACCTGGCGGCGTCAGATGGACCGAAACATAATGTCCCAAAGTTGTTCTATTTAGGTCAGGCAGGCGTGGGGGACAGTCAATGGTATCAATTCCATCATCCTCCAGGAACAGGATGTATACTTTTGCCACATGAGGCCGGGCGATGTCGTGCACCAGGAGGAACCCAGGACCCACTGAACCAGCATTGAGTCCAAGGATTTCATCCTGATACCTAATGGCAGTCAAGGTGCCATTCTCTAGCCTGTAGAGGTCTGTGCGTCCCTCCATGGTGGACCATCACTGACCCACCACCAAAATGGTCATCCTGAATGATGTTACAGGAAGCATGACATTATCCACGGCTTCTCCATACCCTTTCACATCTATCACATGAGCTCAGGGTGAACTTGCTCTCATCTGTGAAAAGCACAGGACACCAGTGGTGCACCTGCCAATTCTAGTATTCTATGGCAAATGCCAATCGAGCTGCACAGTGCCAGGCAGTGAGCACAGGGCCCACTAGAAGATGTCAGTCCCTCAGGCCACCCTCATGAAGACTCTTTCTGATTGTTTAGTCAAAGACATTCACACCAGTGGCCTGCTGGAGATCATTTTGTAGGGCTCTGGCAGTGCTCATTCTGTTCCTCCTTGCCCAAAGGAGCAAATACCAGTCCTGTTTATGGGTTAAGGACCTTCTATGGCCCTGTCCAACTCTCCTAGAGTAACTGCCTGTCTCCTGGAATCTCCTCCATGCCAGTGAGACTGTGCTGGGAGATACAGCAAACGTTCTGGCAATGGCACATATTGATGTGCCATCCTGGCGAAGTTGGACTACCTTTGCAATCTCTGTAGGGTCCAGGTATCCCCTAATGCAGCCAGTAGTGACATTGACTGTAGCCAAATGCAAAACTAGTGAAAAAACAGTCAGAAAAGATGAGGAGGGAAAAATGTCAGTGGCCTCCATCTGTTAAACCATTCCTGTTTTGGGGGTCGTCTCATGGTTGCCCCTCTAGTGCACCAAAGCAGCTGAAACTGATTAACAACCCCCTCTGCTACTTAACCGACAAAATCAATATTCCAGAAGTGTCATTGGCTTGATGCTATACTCTGATTAAAAAGTGTTCTTTTAATTTTTTTCAGCAGTGTGTGTATATATTGTGGTCCCCGGCCGGGGCTGGAGCCCGGCCGGGACGCCCAGGAGGACCGGAGGAGGGCTTGTGCCTCCTCCAGACCACGAGGGGGCGTCCGTCCTGGTTATGTAGGGGGCCTCGGGTAAAGGGCTTGGAAGCCCAGCCCTGTAGGGACCCGTGGTCACCGCCAGGCGGCGCCCCGATGCCGGTATATCCCGTGTGGTCCCCGGCCGGGACGCCCAGGAGGACCAGAGGAGGGCTTGTGCCTCCTCCAGACCGAGAGGGGGCGTCCGTCCTGGTTATACTGGAGGCCTCGGGTAGAGGGCTTGGAAGCCCAGCCCTGTAGGGACCCGTGGCCACCGCCAGGCAGCGCCCCAGTGCCTGATTATCCCGGGAGCCCGGCACTTCCTGGGAAGACGACAGGGGACACCCGGACGGCTTCCGGGTGTGCAGCCGGCACTTCTGCCACACGGGGGTGTGTCAGCGGGAGATTGCTGGGAAGCAGCTGGAGCCCATCCGGGTTCCTATAAAAGGGGCCGCCTCCCTCCAGTCATTGACAAGAGTCGGGTGGAAGAGTGGCAACGTCTGGAGAAGGGAGGAGGTGGTCGGAAGAAAAGAGAAAGAAAGAGAGAGAGAGAGAAAGAAAGAGAGAGAGAAGAAGAAAGAGAAGGCATTGGATTGGCCTGGACTGAGGAGTATCGGGGGTTGGTGAGCTGAGTTGTAAACGAGATGAAAAATAAACCTGTGTTTCTGGGTGACATTAACGTGTCTGCCTGTCTGTGTCCGGGGCAAGGTTCACAATATATATACACATACATATATGTGTGGGTGTGTGTGTGTGTTTTAAATAAACACATTAACGTGTTAATGTCCGTAAAGGGAAGTATGCAAGTATACATAACAAATACAGTCATTAATTTATATTGAACTGAACAGAGTAGTGCCACAATAGCTAGCACAATGAACATCAAAGACCCAGGAATTTTGTTTCAGTTCCCAGTTTAGTTGCTATCTTTGTGTGATTGACTTAAGTTTCTTTATAATAAAAAAGGGTCAAAAATGTTTAGATGAATATCCACACTGGATAAATTCTGGAACATACAATCTAAAAATTATATACCCAAAAAGACACATTTCAAATAATAAAAGGGCAGTTATGTGCAAAATCAAACTGTGTTTCTGTTAAGTAATTTGAAATTGATGTAAGATGTCATGGCAGCACAGTGCTCTTTTGCGATGCTCTATGAAAGAGATGATGCAGCAAGTCCTAGTCACTGGTGGATAATAATGTAAAAGAGTCCTAAATGAATTTGGACAGGCAAGCATAAAGAAAAATGTCTTAATTCATCATGAGACTTCTTAAGACATTAGCTACGCTTTGATACATTATCCAAGTTCATTGTGAAAACCTCCTTGGTTTAAAGGTTAAAAAGAACATTTCAATGTGCATCTCTGAAGAAACATAAATTTAGAAGAATTGATTTTGTCATCAGTGGCCACTATTCAGTGATCTGAATTTGGCTGTATTCATATATATTGTATTAAACAAGGACACCCCTGTTAATAATTTTCTCTTTTCATTTATGAATCTATTGCACTTGTAAATATGCTATAAATTTTTACAAGAAACAACCTGCCACAATATTAAACTCATTGCCTATATAAAGGAAAGCAGTAGATTTTTTTTATTAAATTTCACTTAATTTTGTATAGAAGTATAGCAAAGAAAAAGAATATTAGAAATCCAGGAAAGGAATGGCAAAAGGAAAAATATGAGCACAATCAGAGTTCTTTCTTTTATTTTATACGCCTCATAGTATGCTTTTATATGTAAATGTGCCTTCAGTTATTTTAATTTATGTGTAATAGTTGATGGAAATGAAACACTTAACTGGATAATTTTAAACTACATAAGTTTGAAGCTTTGAATTTGCTCAATGTTAGTGATGTGTTGGTGATCCAGTTTTGTGCCTTGCATATAGTGCTGCCATGATATTGATTAGACTGGATAACGCAGGTTCGTGTTATAGGTTAGGAGCAGGTGCTGATAGGGTGTTGCTGCGTGTTATAGATGAATGAAAAAGTTTACAGTTTGGAGCCATAACAGAGTCCTCAGAAGAACAATACAAAAACTGTATATAGTAATGAAGGCATTTAGCTGTATTTTACTAATGTATATTATAAGGACAAGTAGTGAAGCATAGACTGACATGTGACAGCTACAAGCTCTTTCACTGAATATCATCAAACTGGGGAGTGCTAAACAGGTGGCTATCTCTGCTATTTTTCCAAAAAAATCTTGATTTAAATAAATACTAGTTTTAGCCTGTTTCTAATATGATATTACTGACCACAGAAATGGAAGCAAGAAGACACATGCTGCAGCTGTGGTGATTCATACTACACATTCCTATCCACTGCAGCTTATCCAGTCAACACCCTTTCCTGGAAATTGACACTTTGCTTGATTCTGTTAATGTTGTATTAGTCTAATGGACTGAGCAGAAGTTAGGAGCATACACTGATCCCAGATTAGAACCTGAGTCCTAATCCTGAGTGCAGCCATGCAATGGGTGACATCTCAGCACCACACTAGTTCAGATGGAATGGAACCAATGTGAGGTTTTTATGGTGGCTAGAGTGCCAATTCTGCCACCAACCTACAGGTTTTCCCTGCAGGTAGGAGTGCCTACATGCAGGGCTGGATGCAGATTAACGTCATACCCAGGATGGAGCAATTGCAGGTTAAGGGTCTTGCCCAATGAAGTAAAGTCACTTTTTGGCGTTTACGGGATTCAAACCAGCAACCTTCCGATTGCCAGTGTGAATCCCTAGCCTCAGAGCCACCACTCCGCCCACATTCTTATATCTGAATCCAGAAATATTTCTTCATGACACCCCTGTAAGTTTACTACAAGACCTAACATTGACATAGTTACCAATAGCGTTTTGGCATGAAAATTTTGTTGGGGCCATACCAGAATTGTCCAATATTTGTGCCAAGTTCTTTAACATAACCATTATGCTACCTAACTCATAATATCTGTCTCTTGCTAATGACTAGCGAAATATGTAAGTTCATGCACCCCTCACATCACAAAAGATCAATCAAACAATGAGATAATGGTGCCTGATCTGTGTAGATTGGCATTAGGTGATTGTGAAACCATCTGAAATCATCATCTGACAAAATACAGTCATATAGATTTAAACACTAAGTAAATGTTAATCGAAAGCTTTGCAGCCACTGACTGATTAGGAAATATATATTGGCTATGATCTGCCTAAATCGAAATAGTATCACCCCAATTGTAGAATCGAACAGCTTTGTGGTTGTCAAAGAAACTTTAACTGCTTGCAAGCTACTAATACTTAAAAGCTGTTTTTTCTATAACGACAGGTTATTCATACAGGTGTCTGTCATAAGACAGGGTGGAATGAGCTGACCAAGGACTATTTATTTTTATGGAACTCATCCATTAGACACAGGAAAGATGACTTTTCCTTCTTTAGGGGCCCTTTTGCAATGCACACAAAATAGTAGACATGGCACGATACCACTTTTTTATGTCCGATACCGATACCGATATTGTGAATTTGGATATCTGCCGATACGTCACAAATCCGATACAGTCATTGAGTCTTTTTTTAAACAGAAAACAAAAATTAATGCTTTCAAAAAAATGTCCAGATACATTTTATATACCTCAACACAAATACAGAAATCATCTGTGATATAATAAGGAAGAAACATTGCAAAGAGAACATGGTTTAGTAACCGCTTCTTTTTATTTAAATGTCCTCAGTTTTAGCAGCATTTCACGGACCAGCACCATCCAAAAAATCCAAAAAGACAAGAGCAACTGTATACGAAAATAAAACATAAGATGACATAAAAGCTTAGTATCTAAAGAAACATTAATAATGAAATTCAAAGTGCTTTTTAATGCCAAACCAACACAGGAACTGCAATTTAAAATAATGCAACATAAAATATATACTTTAAAAAAAAATCTAGAATTGACCCTTACTTAATGGTTAACATAAATATACACCTACAGTGGGATGTCTTACTGAACTTGTGGAACTCTTTTCTTGCTTCACTTTAACATAAGGGGTAGGTTTTTCTTTAGAAAGATCAGCATTTCAGCCTTCTCAGCTGTCAGCCTGCTTCTCCTTTCATCAATAATGATGGAGGCTGTACTGAAGAGCCTCTCGCTCTCCACACTTGTTGAAGGTGCACAAAGAAATTTAGCTGCTGTACAAACCAGAGTGGGTAATCTAGGCTGGTTGACTTGCCAGTACAACAGTGGATTGTCTGAGCGCTGAATAGTTGGCTCACTGAGGTAGGTTTGCACTTCAATACATGCACTTGAGGTGGTTAACTGAGGAGCAGGCTCTACAGAGCTTTCCTTTAGGATTTCATCAAAAATACTTTCAAGTCTGCTGTGGCTTGCAGTTTCCATCCGTGGAGTCTTGCTTGCTGGTTCCACAGCAGCTGATTCACAAGATGTCCCCTCTGCTGGCTCTGAGGAATCTGATGTGCTTCTTTTAAACACTTCCTCCATCTTTCTCACCTCTACGATCAAAGCAGCTTTTGCCTGGTTTGAGATTTCTACACTTGTGAAGTATCTGGAACGATAATAGCCAAACCACAATATTAAGAGATTATTATACTGTTGGCTGATGAAATATTACAATTTAACTTAACTTCCTCACAGTCAAGTGTGGGATTTGTGAGTAAATGTCTTTAGCTCTCTCTCACTGACACACACACACACACTCTCTCTCTCTCTCTCTTTCTATCCCATTCTTTCTCTCTCTCACCACACACTCTCCCTCTCCCCCCCCCCCTCTCTCTCTCACAAACACACACATTAAAAAAAAAAATTCCATACCTGTCTTTATATCTTGGATCCAGCAGTGTTGCAACTGCATATAGTGGCTCAGATTCTACATCTTTGAAGCGTCTGTTAACAGCCTTGAGAAGGGTGATCTTCATCGTCCTTATTCCCTCGTCACTTTCATTTCGTCGAGACAGAACGCGCTTAAGGACGCAGACGATGGGGATAACATCAGATGCTGATGACCATGAGGAGCTTACCTCCCTTGTCAACTCCTCAAAGGGGGCCAGAGCTGCTACGATCTTTTCAAGTAGCCCCCACTGACGTGCACACAGTGTGGCTGGCAGGTCATGCTCCGCGGAATATGCACACAAGGCTCGTTTTTGAGCGATGAGGCTCTCCATCATATAATATGTGCTATTCCACCGTGTTCGCACATCTTGTACCAGACGCTTCGGTGGCATATTGAGCTCAATTTGAATGTTCTCCAAACGTGAATATGCAAGTGCAGAGTGCTTAAAGTGACCCACTATTTTTCTTCCGACAGCCACTGCATCACTAATACTACGTTGCGATAACAGTCCCTCATTCACCACGAGTTGCAAAGTGTGCGCGAAGCATCCTAAACTTGGAACTCCTAGTCTATCCATTGCCTTTATTACGTTGCTGCCATTGTCTCGTAAAACAACATGAACTTTGATTTTTGAAATTTTCCATTCATTTAACATTTCCTCTATAGCTGTAGCGATGCACTCTCCTGAGTGCGAGCCACGAAGCTGCTTAGCGTGCAAAACTGCTTTTTGCAACTTAAAACTTGAGTCTATCCACTGTGCTGTTAGACCTAGCAAGGACAATGGACACACGTCTGAGCTCCAAATATCTGAGGTCAAGCTTAAAGCGGGAACGCTATCCAAGCATTCAAAAATGAACTTGCGCACTTGTTTGTACTTATCTGGAACGGCTGTCTCGGAGATAAAATGTCGGTTTGGTAGCGCGTAACGAGGCTCCAAATGCTCCATTAAGCGCCGAAACCCCACATTCTCAACAACAGAAAGGGGCTGGTCATCAAGCACAACAAACTCGACGATTTTCTCTGTTATCAGCTTTGCTTTGTTGCTTTCTGGAGGGAGTTTCTCGCGTTTCTGAATTGTTTCAAACAGTGTTTGTTGATGCGACACCATTTTCTTCTTGGCGCTCGTGGAATTAATAAATTCCGTGTACTCCTTTCCATGATATTTCTGCAGGTGTTTAATCACATTCGTTGTGTTAAAGTTTCCAACTCTGCTACCACCCCGCGAAACACTTGTATTGCATAAATTACATTCGGCAGTCTTGGCTTTTTCTTCTTTGAGTCGGAAGTAACTCCAAACTGCTGACATGTCGGCAAGTCTCACACGCAACAGAAACTCACGTGATGCATGTCCCAAATCACGTTATGCATGCGGTAATTATTTTCCGTAATTTTTAAAGGATCAAATTACATTTTTTATTGCTTCCCGATTTCCGATCCAGTAATTTAGGTCAGGATCGGACCGATACCGATACAGAATATCGGATCGGCGCATCTCTACAAAATAGAAACGGTTAGCTAGTTCAAGCAATATAAGATGAAATGCTTACATAAACATATTGTGCTTATTGATAAGTAAGGGGAAGGAGAAGAGAGGAAAAATATTAAAAGCCGATTAAAACAGGGGAACTTTGCTCTTCTGACTTGCAACACAGAATCCATGTACTCATCTGTGACTAAATAAAGACTGATTGATTGAACTATTCCTGTCTTCCTCTGAGATTTTCTTCCACATGGTGGAAAGCAACAAGCCACAATAACACAAAAAAATAATATAAACTATATACACTGCATAACTCGAATCATACACTGCATTTCCAATAGCAGTGTTAACTACTATGAGGCCAGGTGTCTGCTGGTTAGTATGAACCAACAATTAAAAAAACAATTTTTTACATACATACTTGTTTTGTTCTGCACCAGGATTCTTTTTTGAAACAGGAGCATCATAAGAAAAGCGCTATATTAATGTAATATTTATTATTACTGCTTTTTCTCCATGACGTTGAAGGAGCATATATATACTTCTTTGTTAGCATTTTTAAATTTAACACTGTGTCCTCCTCAGTGATGAATGATCATATGGCCTGATTTTCTTCAAGCCTCATCACCCAACTGGAAAATTTAGGTTGCATATGTGCACACCCAGTATTATGGTGAACACTGCAGGGCCAATTGTTCTGCCCCATCAGTTGAAACAGGCGTGAAGCATCCTGCACAAAGACATTTTTGCATACTGCAAGAGAAGTAATTAAAATATATGAGAGAAAATTGAAGAAATTGCTTAAAAATACTAAGCTGAGTCATAACTATTCTAATAATCAAATTACTTTGGGAGGCTTATTGCTTATTTTGTCTGATGGGTCTGTGCTTTAATTGCCCTTCAGTAAGAAATGCCCCCAAAAGCTATATATCTGACAGGAAGTTTGATAAATAGCCCATTACTGTGATTATATATTTAGCAATTTGTTTATCCAAGAAAACTTCCAGGATGTAGTGCACTTGTTTACATACATTTTGTGACATTTGCATCACAAGCAGTTTAAATGATATGCTCAGAATGACACATTGAGTCAGGGAGAGGATTTTGAAGTGGTAATATTATGGTTTCAAATCCATTGCCTTTGTCACTGCATCACACTTTCTTCCTTTACATAATGCATTTGTTGTGGTGTAACGCATATAGTATTATTTCATTTTGTCTGCATGAGCTGATAATTTCTACACTTCATATTGGAGAATGTTAAAATTGTGGTGGGGGTACAGAAAGACACTTCTTTAAGAGTGTTCTGGATTTCAGTTCCCAACTATGATATCATCAGTAGGAATCTCAATTGTAAACAAACTGCTAAACCTAAATTAATCAGTCAGGAATGATCTCCATCTCTGGTCTTCATGACTCTTCAGCTTCATTCATGGGATTACAAAAGGGATCCAAAAAATGCCATCTTATTATTTTTTTTTTTCTGAAAACAAGGTATTTGGAGTTTAACCCCATGTGGACAAACAAAAAAAAAAATTGAAAAGTAAAGACACATATTTCAGTGCAGCCATTCTTTTGGCCTAATTGTTAGAAGGTGTTTATTTAATCACCCACTCCATCAACTTTACAAGGATATTCATGGTCCCACCATTGACAGTGCTGGCTGTTTATCATACCGTGACTTGCAGGGTTTACAGGATTAAGTATTGACATTAGTACTGGATACTGTTTTACAGTGTGTTTTTAAGTCTAAGGTAGGAGTCATACATGTCTATAGAGTAGGTAATAAATTATTATGTAATATAGAAGTGAAAGAGGAGGAGCCTCATTTTGAGATAATCAAGGTCCTGTCTAATAAATCATTTGCACTGGTGTTTTGTGTTATTTAACAGACATCTCATTTGTGCATGTGTGTTCGTTGGTTACTGCTTAGCTGTTCAGCTGAGTTGTGAAAGTAAAGCAATAATTTTGAATTCAGTGTAACAGAACTGGTAAAACTCATCTGTTTGCCTCCAAAATGAAAATAAAAAAACAAACAAAATAGTACTATAAAACATTATAACTTTCTCAGCTCTCATCTTGCTTTCCCTCTACAATCTCTCACAATCCTCTCCATGTGAGCCTTTTCCTAAATTTCACATTGACTCTAGATAACTCTAGATTAAGGAAGCTTTAAGCCCTCTTCTCTGGTCACTTCTGGTCAAACCACAAAATCACTTCTAGAGTCAAAACCAGCTCTTCTTTTGCTATCTGAACATCAGGAAAGGAGTTTCCCTAGTGGTTTTTCTGTCCCTGCTCCTGAATCTTCTGCAGCAGATATATGTACATGTCTCTCGTGTAGTCAATGCAATGTGTGTCTTAAAGTCAATTTTCTTCCAGTTGTTGTCTGTGTGCTGTCAATTAAGAGACTGAAGGTTTTGACCATACTTCTGCTTGTCCTCTCCATCTCCACCTATAAAAGATTTCCACTTATTCTTACCTCCCTCCTATTGGCCTGTAACTCTTTTTACATCAGTCAAGGATTTCTGGTATCCACTGGGTCATTGTGCAGCCTTGTCCTGGCAACTTCTCACCAGGCAGGTAGACCCTCACACCAACTCAGCTCAGCTTCAATGTTGCCAATATTGACATGGCTACATACTCCTCTGGTTAGATAGGAAGAAAGATGAATACCGACTTCTAGGTGTGAATTTCATGATCAATTCTTTGACCAGTGGATTTCAATTCATAGCAGATGCCCACTGAGATTTCCATGGTGAACTGTACAAACCCGATTTAATGGAGTCAACGTAAAAAGTCTTCTTCTGTTTCACATATCAACTGGATCGTATTTGTTGGAAGAAAGTCCTGAGATGCATTAAACAGTTCATCAAACATGAACAGCTGCTTCTCAAATTCTATTAATTTATCATCAAAAACACTTTGTTGCAGGAAAAGGATGGACTCATGGAGACAGTTCCTGGATTATAGTCTGAAATTAAAATGATGTTTAGACTGGTACCTCACAAATGATATTTATCTTAAAGATCCATAAGAAAAGACCTTCTTATAATATGAGTGTTAAACAGCTGTAAAGCAAAGCAAGCATCGTGGCTTCAGCATAAGTCTTGTATGTGTGTTTGTGTGTAAGGACAGATAATAGTTGTCATTTTCCTTTAAGGAAATAAGCAGTTCAAAGACTGTCTTGGGGACATGACCTTTTAAGGACAACTGAAAGCATAGAGGATCAGTAAAGTAAGTTAAGCCTGGTTTTCTTATATTAAATATACAGCAACCCCTACCTTCAGCAGTTACTCCAGCTTGGGTTTCAAAGGTACCTCAAGAAGGTGAGTTTGAATACTGATACCAGGAAATCTCTCTCTCTTTTATATATGTATGAACAAGACAAAGTGAAAGGTGATCTTTCTCTAGATATTGTCTGATGTACTACAGTGCAAGTGGGTGTTCACACAGTCCATCCCATTTGCTCTGAGATCCCATTACATTGCCAGGTGACCAAACTAGATGTGAGCTAAGCATCATAAAAGAACATGGAAAAAATGGGAAAGCCTTAGCAACATAATATCATGGCAAATAGATAGTGGAAGTGGAATAGAACCTTAGAATGGATGTCTAATTACCAATGACAGACCCCCATATTTTTGTTGCATTTTGCAAAAGTCAGGGTTTTCCTACCCTGTAGTCCATTTTTGTAAAGTGTTAAAGAACTCCTGTGGCAAACTCCTTTTTTTGAAGAAACAATAACTTAACCTGTACTAATAAGCTATGAGGACATTCTGCAAACAGTCCTATGTCCAGGCTACACCTGATAGACCACTAGACTGAACCAACCGCTGATTAAGAGTTATTGTTTGGCAAAATGTTCAAAACAACTCATCTTCCAATCAAAGTGAATGTTAACAAATTCTGATAATCCACAGAGTGGTGGCTATGAGGCTAAGGATCTGTGCTGGTATCCGGAAGCTTGTTGGGTCAAATCCTATTACTGCAAGAGGGGATCTTACTCTGTTAGGCCCTTGAGCAAAGGCTGAATGGAGTAAAACAGAACTTCTCTAGGACCACTCTACAATAGTTGACCCTATGCTCTGACCTCCAATGATGATGTGAAAAGAAAATTTCCCCATGGGAATAAATAAAGTATATCAAAATTAAAAACGAAAACAATCTGTAATCATAGTTAAGTAAAGGTGCAGCTGGCAACCGTTTCCTTTGGAGTTCATCCAAGAATGAACTGCTGTTAGTTACAAATCCAACTTGAATCATGCTTGGGGAAAAAAATGCCTTTCATGACTTTGAAAAGGCACAAGATGCCTGACAGCCAGATAACCTAGGACTGCCAATGGATTCTCCACTACTGATATTTATTAATAAATAAGAACTCATCTTAATTTCTGGTAGTGAAAGTTTTTATCATTATACAGTATGTACCTATTTAGTGCCCTTCAATGTCATATGTTTTTTAAAACCTGGGCACCATGATTGGCTTAATTTATATTTGTCTTCCAGAAGAATGGCAAGGTTTGGGAGCAAATTATCTCCTGCTCATTGAACACTAAAAGGTAAAAATTTATACAAACTTCACTCCCAGAAGACACACCTCTGTGGCCAGGTGTAGGAGTCTCTGATGATGTGACAAACAATAATGGAAACGAATTGTGAACACTTTGCTCACAGTTGTTGGATGCTGAACCAGAAAGTAATAGGACTGGTTTGAAATACTGAGAAATACTCACTAGTTGTGCAGAATAAAGATTTATCACTGACACCTGATTGCTCATGTGTTTTTAATATATTGTGAAATAAACAGACTCGACACACTCAAAAAAAAGGTTTGGGGCAGCCACTCATATAATATCCCTGGCTGCAAAAGGGTATGTAAATGGCACTGATGTGCATAAGTTGGAGTCCACAATTGAACTGACTTCTTAGTATAATTATGGTGGCTTTATCACTAGAATTACCAGAGCCTACGAAAAAACTCGTAGATCTGTCCTACCTTAAATTGCTTCGCACCTCTCCATCAGCGTCTTTTGTCCTTTAAATGTGTTGATAAGCAGCAAGCAGTTTGCTATCACACAGTCAGCACAGTTTTTTCAGCTCAAGTCTGTTTACCTGCATGTCAGTTGCTTGGAGTTGTATAGTGTGAGAAGTCAAGCAAAATCACACCTTTTATAAATACTATATCGTTATTTGGAACACATGCATTTCATGTGTGTTCTGTGTCTACAACGATCTATGTAAACACATCATTAAAACAGAAACGTTTTTCATGTTTTAGTAATAATTGACAAAATGTAGACATGAAGTGTATAATGTGTGAAGCCTGAAGTTTATCAAATAAACACTTTCACAAAAGGTACAAATATAACAGAACAAGTGCGCTTTTTTTCAAAAATGTAACTGCAGAAAAAGAACCCGCGTTAGGGTGCAACATTGACACGCATTTACTACGACCGCTTTGGTGGTGCAACAGTATCAACTGTTGACTGGTAATCAAAACTTCATGGGTTTGATCCCTGACGAGTCCTTTTTGAGAAGTGAGCTGCTTTTATTCTTACTATTTTAGAATAAAAACATACATTTAATTCCAGTCTGTAAGTGCTGGTGTAATTTATGACACTTGTAAAGTTTAGCTTTGTTTTTTTTTAATTCAGTTTTATTCTCTCAGTTGCGTTCATGATCCCCCCCCTCGCATTTGACACTACTGTTTTCGCATAAACACACGCTATAACAATGCATGTAATGCCACAAAAAGTGCCTACTGACACTAACTGCACTCGTACCATTGCTTACGTACTAAAGTGTCATGGCATATCATGTATATCAGTTTGCCAAAGGAAACTGTGTTT
This sequence comes from Polypterus bichir lapradei, assembly GCA_026402145.1. Taxonomy (NCBI): domain Eukaryota; kingdom Metazoa; phylum Chordata; class Cladistia; order Polypteriformes; family Polypteridae; genus Polypterus; species Polypterus bichir. Next base: position 7,964,911 of record JANRMT010062819.1, read on the forward strand.
TAATGTGAAGCATTTTTTATATCTTTTATAAATACTGCTTGCTTTGCTCGCCAACCCTTCCCCCGGGGGGGGGGGGGCGGCCCCCCGTCTCTGCAGCTCGTGTTGTGAAGAGGGGGGCTGAACGCAACCCAAGGAGATGCAGTTGCTCCTCCGAAACCCCCTCTTAAACGGTGCTACAATGGTAAACAAATATCGTTTTTTTTTTACCTCCTCTTTGCTCGATCAGCTGCTGGATTGCTGCTGCTGCCGTACCACGTGATCTGCATCTCGCACAGTGCACTCTTGTCATATCAACTATGTTCACATATTCAATCTCTTTTCACTTTTACCCTTTCATCAATATCGCATTGAATTTTGATTCCGTGTTTGGAATTACATCGTACCAACGCAACGTATAACTGCCCATGAGTGAATATAACTTCTTTCTCTCTACAAAAAAATGTGTCTGACAATAGCATTCATGCAAATGAGAAATGATTTCTCTTGCGGGATTTCACTTTCACCAAACAACAAATCTTTTAATTCTCACTGATATGCCTCTTCATTGGTAAGAAAAACTACTAACACGAATTAGACAATCTAAAAATCTCTAACATAAAGTTTAAATCTGAACAATATATTCGATCTCTTTTCACTGTTCCGTTATTTCAACGAGTAATAATTTCTGTTTGTTTGTGCTAATGCGATCTTTACTATCCTTTTTTTGAGACTTTCGAATTTTCATACTTCCATTATCTCTGACCTGCTCTGCATGTGTACCATGCCAACGTTTCCGAATTCTTTACAACGTTCTACTTTGTCATCTACTCTTTATTTTATTTCCGGCCCTGGGCATGGTTAAATCTCTTGCCACAAAGACTTGTCTCGCAGGACATGAAAGTGTCTCTGAGAGAAAATCACGTCACCTTTTCTGTTCTTGCAGCTTGCAGTGGGGCTGAAAGGTATCAGAGTCCATAGTTAAATGAAAAAAACTTAAAAAGTGCCAGATAAGCCCACTTTGAAACAGCAACAGTTTCGATTTAAGAAAACATTCTTTCTGCATTTGTGAGACATTCTTGTGACAATGAAAGGAAACAGGAAATAATTATTTTATCACTGATTCTTGAAACTATTTTTCTGGAGGTAAGAATACATATCCTGCTCATTTGTCTGTGCATATTTGTTGTGAGTGGTGGAGTTAACAGGTAACCAGATCAACACGAAACTAAACATGTGAATAAAGCACTTTAAAGCATTTTCATCTTTCGGGAAAATGTTTGAAAATGCACATCTAAGATGTATACACTCGGTGGACAACCACTTGCAGCTAAAGTGGAAAAGAATATATGTTTGTGATTGTCCATTATTGAAGGCAACTGCAGTTCTGAACATATTTAAAGTGAGTCGTTTCAGTGCAGCTGCAGGTGAAGCAGCTCAAAGGTAGAGCTGTTAAATAATAGAACAATAGAAATTTTGGTTACTAGTAAACTGAATACTTTACAAATGAGTATATCTTATGTAGGTTGGAAAGGTAGAACAAGTGTTACTGCTGCTGCTTCACAGATCTATCATCATGGGTTTAAATCATGTGCTTGGTTGTTATCCATGTGATGTTTGCATGTTCTCCCAGATTTTGTGTTTTTTGTAACTCATATGAAAGCCATAAATGCAGTAATTTGAAAAGGTGATTCCAGGTGAGCAAGAATGGGATTATGCCTTGGTGCATGTATGTCACTTGTTCCTCTGAAAACAATTACAAAATCAAACAACAAAGTGCACTGCAATTCTTTGCAAATAAATAAATATTCAGATAAAAACACAGAGTCCAATGGAGGTTAAAAGTTCAGTGAATATATTCCATTAAAAATGTGGTTAAAAACATAGGCAGGATAGTCTCTAAAAACTCACAACCTTGGTGCCTCTTCTAAAACTGACGTCTCCTCTGCATACTTTGAATAGGATTTTGCAGCAGAGTAGATGCCCAACCGACAGGTACAGCCAACATTCCAGCCTCCGTAATCTCCCACTGCTTTCCCCAGCCTTACGCGGGTGCAAGCATCATGCCTTGTGTCACTCCACATTTCCATGAAACACTCAGTGGGAGTGACTCTCTGCAGCCCCATGTAGCAACCACATGCTTTCCAAAGGGGCTCTTCTCCCAGCTGCCTTCCTCCTCTCCTCCGCACTGGTTCTCTGCCCATCCTGCCTTCTTCCTCCATCCTTCAATCTCTGTCTTTCTCGTCTCGATCTATTCTTTCTTTCTCTCTCTCTCTGCTGTGCAGGCTCCTCTTATACATAGCCTTCCTAACTGGGCACAGGTGTGAGGCTGTGCTCTCTCTGAGATAAAAATGAGGCACCTAACTGATTAAAATGTACATATGCTATCAGCCAGGCACCCCAACTGACTCCGGAGCCTGTACCTAACAGGGCATGATTATTTATTTAAAATCAGCACAGCCTCACTGAACACTTATCACAACAAGGTGAGCCTGTTGGGCTCCACTATAGCAAAACAGGTAATTTCTTTAAGGCTGCAGAAAAAATTCTTCTTGAGAAATGAGTATAATAATAGAATCAGGCCAGCAACAGAGTCCACCTGCTGAAAAATATGACTGTCTGCTTTTTGTCTGTGGGTCATCTCAGTATCACTGACCATTGTGTACTCTACTTCCAATTAAAATGTGTACAGCAATAGGTTTGGACTTTTATTATTCTCTTTATTTGCAGCATCCTATAGCTGTGTCTTACCGAGAGGAAAGGAAGAAATGAACATCTTCAAACACAAAAACACACTGTCTTATAATATCCCACAGGTAAACCCGCCAGCTGCCATATTTACCTTCCCCTGCAGCTGTTAGCATATCTGTGTACCTATCTGTATCTGCCTGGGTTTTTGTAACATAGAAAAAATATATAGCTGAATAAACAGACTTCAGTATCTATGATGTTATAAAGAATCTGCCTCCAGCATTTCTGTTCATCCCTGTCATAGTTACAGTATGTTTAATAATCATAATTGTATTATAAAGAGCTTTTAGATTATGTGAATGATACTCAATGTGAAATATATAGTGTCTACTTGTAGCCAGCAAAACAGAAAAAAATAGTTTGAAATAAACAGAAGACATATTATGTTTAAAAATTAACTGTAATAGCATCCACCTGCCAAAAAATCCAACTGTGTTCTTTTTGTCGGTGGGTTTTCTCAGTATCACTACCATTTGTGCACCCTATTCATCATCAAAACTTATAGATCAATTAGTTTGGACTTTTTTATAATTCTTTGTAGGTTCCTGATTCCCAACCTTTAAAATCCCTGGAAGCCCCACCCTGATAGACCATTTTAAGCTCAAAACCCTCATTTCCCTTTATTTTACTTGCAGTGTTAATGTACCATATAGCATTAAAAACAACATATCTAGTCTTATATCTAAGTGGGCAAAGGTGATTCCACCTGAGGTATCATCATATTGGACACTGTAGTATTTAAAAATGAAAGCATCTTGCAGCAACTAAAACTCAAATTCTCCAAGGGTAAGAATTACCAAAGCCTACAAAAAAAACTCGTAACTCCGGCTCACCTTAAATCCCTTCGTAACTCTCCGTCAGCGTCTTATGTCTTGTAAATGTGCTGATCAAGACAAGCAGCAAGCAGCCTGCTATTCCGCCCCCCCACTGCCGCAGAATGGCCACAAATTTCTCCCAGCTCAAGCCTTCATTATCTGGGAGTGAAAGTCTGGAGTTTTAGAACGGAAATAATAGACTGTTTCTACAATAATCTGTGTAAACACATCGTTAAAATTTTTTCATATTTTAGTAATAAATGACAAAATGTAGACATAAACTATATAATGTGTAAAGCCCGAAGTGCAAAGGTCAAATAAACACTTTCACAAAAGGTTTAAGGATGATGCAACAGCTTCCGTGGCACAGCAGTAAGAATTGCTGACTTATAATCAAGAGTCCCCCGGTTCAATCTTGACTGCCTTGTATATTTACTGTTTTGAGTAGTGAGCTGCTCTTATTGTTAATATTATACAATAAACACATACATTTGATTTGCATCTGTAACACCCACTGTAAATGTATAGTACTTGTAAAAGTTACCGTTTTTTTTATTCTCTCAGTCACGATCACGATATATACTATTGCCCCCTCACTGTTACTTTTTATCTAAAACTGGGAATAACTGTAGATGTAAGTGGTGTTTTTTGACAATCGAAGTGGAAATTCTCTGATCTGGATGGATAAGAGCTAACACACAAATGCTGGTGAATCTGCCTTATTCGTTACTCATTCTCACTTGATTTTTTTTTTCTTCAATTTTATTGAGTGTTCCTGCTTCTGCTGAATTAGTATGCACATTATGGTCCATGATGTCAAAGCCGCACTGACAAAATCCAGAGACATAGATATATATGATATTTGTAATTATTCATTTTATGACCTGTATAGTACATTCAAAAGACATGGTGGCACGGATGCAACATTATTCATATTATTCATATTCAATCACGTACCTTCTTGTGCTTGTAATCAGTGACCGCGTATTTTTCCTTCATCTTGCCCAGTCTGCACATTTTGGTGCATGGTGCTGTTTCTTTTGTACTCCAGGACATGCAGAGGAAAGAATGTTCCTCTGCAAGGTAAGCCATGAACACTCTTCTTTTCTCAGTGAACCCTGTACATGCCTTGTACGTTACATGTGCATTGATTGCCACCAGGTCAAGCTTGTTATAACACAAGGAACCAGCCATCTGTGTGCTCATGCTTGCACTGAATAAGCTCATGCCTTCTGGTGTATGATGTCAGCGCAGCACCGGGGAAAAAAAAGAAAGAGACAAATATATGTGACATTTTGAAGAAATCATTGTATGACCTGAATAGTACCAATCAGAAAACATCATCGCACTAATACAATATTATTTGAAAACGAACACCGTCAGATCGGGTGTAAATTTATGCTGTGCTGTTAGTTAGGGTCAGATCAGGAGGGGGGGAGCTTTTGGACTGATTAAATGTACTGTACAATTCTGACATGCTGCAAAACAGCTTTGAACAGCCCTTTGTGTAAATATATCTGTGCTAACATCATTGTGCATGTTCCAATTTATGTAATGACATTATACACTGTTTTGAAGAACAAGTTTGGAATTAAATTGTAACTGTGACGGTCATTCAGTTAGAGATAAGATTAAAGATGTCTCAAAGAGGATTTAAATATTCTAAAACAGTTCAATACTTTCTGTTGGTATTTGAATATTAAATGATAAGAAATGATCATCAGAATGAGCTAATATACATTATAAACTTGATTCAATAACATAGTTCTAGTAAGCGGCCAAAAGAGGGTATACTGCATTCACCTTATAGCAGTGGTTGCCAATATTTTGACTGCTGGTGTAAAAAGGCTGGGAATCCCTTTCAAATATAACTCTGACAATACTGAAGGGTATAACATGCACAATCCAAACAATAAACACTAAATGTATATTGTTTACATTATTATAATTTGAATGTTATATATATATAAATTACACAATAAAATGTAAATTTTGGCTGGTGGCACTAATTGTAATTATACAATAAGTGCATTTGTATTTCTTTTTATCCATACAAATGAACCCTCTACTATATGTACAGTTCTTACATTAACTGCTTTACTAACTGAATACAACAGATATTATTCCTACCAAAATGTATTGGCTACAGAGCTTTTTATAGCTTACATACCTATACCAAAAATGCCCAGGAGGGAGTGGGCAACCAGTTGACTGAGGTTTCCAGGACTTTGACTAAGTCTCACTTCGTCTTTGACTTCCTCTGTTATAATTGACCCCAGAGTTTTAATTTCTCCAGGAATGCTGCTGACTAGAGTTTTTGTTTTTCAGTTCTCCATTGGAACTGGCAAAAGTTTAACCATAATGATAACAGCCAGATATAGTTAGATTGTGTTTATACTAAACTGTTTTGTTTTACTGTGTGTGTAAGCAATTCCGTTTTATTTTATATAGTGCTCTTTACTGTGTGTAGACACAGAGAGCTGTGACAAGTTCTTAGGTGAAATGCAAATGCAAACTTTACATATTATTAATTACATAATGAGTAAACATACTGGCACAGATCTGTTTAAGACAGGAAAACTCCTTAGCATAAATGGAGCCCGGCAAAATTGTATCTGTTCATTAATTAATTGTTGAAACAAATGTGTATGTTTATGCATATGCATTACTTAATTAGTCATTGGCAAAGTGATAATTCTGTTTTATTTGTGTGCTTGTTATGGTGGACTGAGCCTATAGTCAGTGAAGACTGCTACACAAAAATAAACTCAACTGAACATAGTACATACACCACTCCATAACTTGACTTTAGTTTTTCTTTATTCTACAAACTTTAGTTTCAAATTATAAATCAAATGATATGCATTATTTAAGAATGTACAAGACAAATTTAACTCACCTTGCACACTCATTCAATGACATAACAAAAGTAACTGCCTGTTGCACTTACTTATAAGCCACTAAGAAAACTGACATTCTATAGTGACACACACTAATTGCTTGAGGCTGAACAACACAGCCCAATCAAACAGTCCAAAGTTCAGAATGTGTGCTGTAGATACTCTAATAGCCCTTTTAAAGTTCCCCAAAGTTCAGTGCTTTAATGGCTTAGGCTTCATTTTTGAGCTTCAGATGACAGGATTTGATGCTCTTAAGGTGCATAAATAAATGTCAATAAACAGAAATCAGAATGAGGAACTAGAAATAAAAATCTTTGACATGAGTTATATGTAATGAATATGGAGTGGCATCAATGCATGCCAAAAGGTCACCTTCTAGGCTTGCCTAATGTAAGTAGTACCACCCCAGGACAAGAGGGGGCGGTGTCACTAACAGTCTTGTCTCCTTCCCTCACAGCCTTAAGGGCACTGAAACAAAGGAAGCTCCACCCCTTCCAGTCCACACGTTATAAAAGGAGAGTGCCTTCTGAAATGTGGCATCTCAATTCTATACTGACCCAACTTCTATTCTATTCTATTCTGTTCCAAGCCAGAAACGTTACCTTACTGATAAGAGGCACATTGAATTGAATTTTTTCCATTTCTTTTTTTTTTTTTTTTGCCTGGTTAGCACACCAAAACATTAGAACTCGTGCAACTTTACAGAGTTAAGCTGAAAGCTGTATGTTCTGAATGCTATCTGAACAAATGATACATATTTGATCAGGTGTCCAAATATGTAGCAGGTACATCTATCATTTTAATAAATTTTCCTAAGCTGCTGATACAGTTTTAAATAATTTTTGTATCACTCTAACTTAATTTGATTTTCAACATACACTAGATTAAATTCATAACGGCAAAGTAATTATTCAAAGACCTAAGGATAACAAAATGTTTTAAGATGTCTTCAAGCATCCAATTTAAGCATTCAATTGATGTTTCTTCACGTACAGAAATAACTTTAAAGTTTCATAACAGCACAACTATATTCAACCACAGTATTATTGCCTGTAGTGTGAGCTGTGTTCAACTCTCTTTTAAATTACATAAACTAGGAAATATATTGAAATGACAGTTATTGGAATGTGAATTTTTCTGCATGTTTTGACATTCATTCAAAATAAGAAATTTAATCATAGATTTAGTTATTTTGTAAGGCTGTCTGTTTAAGAGTCTTGCAATTACAAGAGCTTATGTTAAAAGGACTCTTGGGACAAATTTTAAAAGGCTTTGTGGAATAATTTAAAAAGGATTACACTAAACTTAAAGCTTTTGATCTAAGCTTAAACTCTAAAATCCAATACAGTCTGCAAAATGGAAAGTCACAGGTCTCAAAAATAAGAGAATGTTAATCGGTGACTTGTGCAACTGAAAGTTGAATAAATGTTAAAACATACAGCATATACTGAAGTTAAGGCAAATATAAAATATTCTGCTTAGAGTAGAATAGTAGAGAGTAGAAATGATATCACATAAACTATCCTTTATACTTAAATTATTTGTAGTCTGTCTGTTGCATATTATTTGGTTGCCTAACTGATCATCAACCCATCTCAAAAACAGTAAAGGTATATAAAGTACTGGATGTTTTTAATAAAGACACAGGGGGTTTAACTGGAATCTGGTTAATAGTAGAATTTATACAAAAATGCATATATATAGTGACACACCTTTCCCTGTCTCATCCATGAAAAATGCCTAAAAGTGTTTGGTAAATAAGAAAATTAATGTATGCCGCCTGAGGCAGGGATTTTGTCTGTTCTCGACCATAACATTCAGTTTCTTGAAATTTGTATTACAAATGCTTAAACAGAAGTTTCATTCTAATTTGATTGAAGTAATTAGTCAAGCTAATCTTGATTTTATGCTTGTGGAAATAGCAAGGTGTTCAAAGAATCTCTCAGCACAAAGCAGTTTTATCCTCAGAAACGTCCTGTCCCACATACTGCTATAATCTGAGTTTTTGAATCTCTATCAGGGTTTCAACAAGCTGTTTGCTGCCTTTTCTGTATGCCTTCTATAAAGCAAAATATTCATAGGAGTCAAAAAACCATATGTACAGACATAGGCACCACATGTATCATAAATATGGGGGTAGGGAGCAAAAATTATAGGCAATAGATAGATAGATAGATAGATAGATAGATAGATAGATAGATAGATACTTTATTAATCCCAAGGGGAAATTCACAGCCTACCACATAGACAATAATTCAACAATAACAACAAAAATAATGATCAAACTGCCGTAGCATAGTGGACACCGACAGAATAAATGTATACAATCAACATGGCAACAGAACTGCAGCTGTCTTTGAGTGTATTGCTAAAGGGTGATTTAATTCAAAACATAAGCAACTCTCAAATTGGTAAAACTTGAATTACAACACTGCAAAATGACATTGTCCATTGTTCATCACCATTTATGACTCAACTAATTACACTTTTTGCTCCTACCATATTAAACAAGCTCTCCATACTCAATCTCTTGCTGGTGCAAAAAATAACTCTTATTGTGCACTGATTGGATGGTGATACTGTGTTAGTTGCATACATTGACAAGGAACAGTAAACAATAATTATAGTTAAATGTTTTTATATAATTATTGCACTTTAACTGAATTTTGTGATTGGATTAGGATAGTCATTTTATTTCACACACCTTAATGTAATTTATATCTTTATGATTTATGGGGTTGTATATTGGAATACATGCATTTCATGTGTGTTCCGTGTCTACAACAATCTATGTAAGCACATCGTTAAAACAGAAATGTTTTTCATGTTTTAGTTTTGACAAAATTATTAATATTAATATTATTTGATATTTGGACTTCAGGCTTCACACATTATACAGTTCAGCTTTTTTTCAAATATTACTATAACATGAAAAAAGTTTTTGTTTTAGTTATGTGTTCAACATTTCTTACCTCGCATTTCCTGTCATCCTACATTTACCCAGATCGTTGTAGACACGGAACGCACATGAAATATATGTACAGTGAAACTCGGTTATTGTGAGTTTGACGGGACAGACACTATTTGCTCATTATAATTGGAATTCGTTATAACCAGGAAATGCGAATTTGACAAAAACTAACTTAGTCTATTAAAGTAATAGTGATTTATTGAAAAAATATACATTTAGTCCATAATGAAAACATACATTAAGTACAATATACTATTTTCTAAGAAAGTCCAAAATACTTTTTAGGTTTAAACTTTGTAATCTACAGACAGTAACGCAGTTTGGCTCTTAATGCATCCAACGCTTGTTTTTTCGCGTCGATCCCTTGTTAAAATGCCATCAATCTATTGCAGACGTTTTCAGCATCAAACAATGTTGGTAAACTGCATTCTAGTAAATCCAATATGCCAGCGGCATATTGTCATCTTCATCGTCGTCTTCTTTTTGAAGCAACACATTTATGATTTCATTTTCAGTATGAATTCCGCTAGTAAACAATAGTAATCCACGTGTTGATACTCGTAATAACTTACATAATTAATTTCAATATTGTTTTGGTGAAACGATGTAGATAACGGCAATTCGTTCTCGTCTTCAAAAATATCAGATGTTGATTTCCTGAAGCGATTCTGTATGGTAACAATCATCACATTGTTCCAGGCAATAAATAAGAAATGTATTGCATATTGAAATTTATTTCTCTAAGTGGCTCTCAAAAGTCCAGGATGTGGTCAAGTGTTGTTCATAATAACTGAGATTTCACTCGTTATAACCGGGCAAATTTACATGTGAATAGCTGGTATATCTTTCAAAAATATTTTTTTTTTCATTATAACCGAGAAATTGTTATAACCGAGCTCGTTAAATCCAAGTTTGACTATATTCCAAATAACGATGCATTATTTACCATGTACCAGTGCATGCTCCCCAAGCTGACCTGATACAATTCCAGGCACCTCACACCCAGTTAAACAGACTTGAGCTGCGAGATAGCAGGCTGTTTGCTGCTTGTGCTGATTGACACATCTGTAAAACAAAGATGCTGATGAAGAGGTGCAAAGGAATTTAAAGTGGCCCGGGATTACAACATTTTTGTAGGCTCCATGGATTCTAGTGTAGATCTCAATAATGGAAGGTGTGGTAAGACACTGTAGCCAAAATATGGTTGGTTCTGTTCACAGTGGAACACTAATGACCCATTTGTAAGTCACAGAACTAAGGGAAAATTGATCTCAACAGAAGCCTAACACAGAAAGGCCTTGGATCTGACTGAGAGCAACCTGCATGCAAAAAGATAGCAGCTGAGATTATGGTTGAAGTGAAACCCTGGGTGTGGTAAGGAATATGGTGAGGCCTTATAAAATGACTTTTGGGCAAACCCCAATAAGTTCTCAAAAACAAATTAATACCTCAAGAGCTGTGGGTGGGCTACTGTCAGTAGGGTTAATGCTGCTCTTTAGAACACTGCAAAAACTGAAACAAGTGCTTTAAGGAACTACTCAGTCATAAGGAATTATAAACTTCTGGTGGCACTGATTCAATTTTTGTGACTGATATAACTATGGTTGTTGAGAGGCACTGCCATAATCAGCCGGCAAGCAAAAATGAGTATTATCCAGAAATAGTGAACGCTTTGAATATTATTATGGTTTCCTGATTAAAAAACCTCTTCAGTTAGTCAACAATCAGCTGAGTGCAACACATAATATAAGCCCTTCACTTCCAAAGAATCAAGTTTGAATAAACCAAATCTGTAGCCAAAAGTATTTCATTAGACTTAAATTTTTATTTTAATATTTTGACTGATCACTGTGTGCTGCTAAACTTTAATTTTATTTAATATTTTAGGTATCCATTTATACAAGGATTCCCGAACAACTTATAACTCTTTGACAGCTCTTTTGTTATAAAGAAACCAATCGATATCTCTTATCCCTATAAATAAAACAATAATGCATTCAAGTAAAAATAAAATGTTGACAGAGCAACAGCAATACCAAAGTACAACTTTACTGAGTGCACATTACTAATTATTTGTAATTCTTCAACAGTTACATAACAAATAGACAAATAGACAAAAACCTTTGATAACAGGCTTCCAAATTATGAGGCCATTTTGTGAACCGTCCAGCAATTCTGACAAACTTTTCAATCCTTTTCATGCACAATGCCTTCAAAGCTTGTTGATCATGTGTCCATATGTATGAAAACACTAGCCATGTCTTCTTCGCTTGACAGAACAATGTGCATAACATGGAGTAACAATAAAAGGAATTCTGTATGTATTATCATGGTCCATTCTGGAGACATTTCTTATGGGCAGGTGGGACACAGTCCTAACATGTTTAACAAAGAAAGTAATAAGCTTCCTTTAGTAAATGAACTTATTAAAATATTTATAACATCTTCAGATTTGTCTTCTAAAACATTTTTTATCGTATTGTGATGCGTGAGTCATTGCCTTGCACCCCAAAACATGAGGCTGAGTCTCTGTACTTTAACAAAACCAGCTTTACTGAGCTTGAAACAGGAACAGCAGGGTTATTTATTGCAGCAGGAGCTACCACTCTCCTATACAAAGACACAGAAAACAGGAATAGTCGGGGCCAGGTCAGTGGCTAAGTTATACTGTTCCCTGCATTTATATTGTTCCTTGCATCACCCATCAGCAACAGGCATGTATAGCACAATCTCAATTGGCTTATAGTTGTTTCCACGGCGCTACGCTGCTGCGCTGCGAACCTGTGGTTGCCTCGGCAATGGACAAGCAGTCCTCCACAGATGCGGCAAATGCACTTCGGCATGTTGTCCCTTTGTTCAGAAACCTCACAATTTGTAATTTCTTAAGCTGTAAATATAGCTATTTGTAGTATGTTCTTTCTGGTGTGGAAAGAACAGGCAAGCAGAAAATAATTTTTTTAGTTGTTTGCTTGCCTCATGGTGTCCAGGAAACACTTGGCCTCACAGTGGTAAGTGCTGGTACTGGAAAGCACCTGAATCTTGCAGTGAAAAAGGTGTGGAGAGTGGCACAGAACTCTGGGCCCCATATAAAGCAGTCTCTGTGGGCCTCTTCTGCTCAGGCTTTGACCATTTCACCTCCCACTACAACATCCATGTTACACTGAGAACATTAAACAAAGACAACAAAAGCATTATCAAATGTAACACACAGACAAACACTTTACTGCACTGGTTTCTGTCAAACGACAGGAAGATACTTTAAATATTTAGCAGCTCCTGGACACCATAATTATCTATCTTTCGATGTAAAGGTAGCAATGACCACACTATCTTGGTGATCTAAAAAAAGCACCTCTCTTAGTCTTACGCGAACTTGATTGCATGCATTTTAAAGAGAAACTAAGGTCTTTTGTAGCACAGTATTATTTAACACTAGAATTACCAGAGCCTACGAAAAAACTCGTAGATCCGTCCCACCTTAAATCGCTTCTTAAAACCGCTCTCACCTCTCCGCCGGCCTCCTTTGTCCTGTAAATGTGCCGATAAAAACAAACTGCAAGCAGCCGGCTATTCCATCTCCCCACCGACTCAGAACGTGCACAAACTTCTCCGAGCTCATGCCTCGATTATCTGGGAGTAAAGTGGAGTTTTAGAGTGGAAATAATAGATTGTTATTTGGAACACACGCATTTCATGTGTGTTCTGTTTCTACAGTAATCTGTGTAAACACAATGTTAAAACAGAAACTTTTTCATATTTTAGTAATAAATGTCACAAAATGTAGACATAAACTATAAAATGTGTGAAGCCTGACAGCCAAAGAGCAAAAACACTTTCATAAAAGGTTCCGGACTTTTACAACAGCTTTCGTGGCGTACTGGTAAGATTTCATCACTTAGAGCACAACAGATTTGCTGTACCTCAAGAGATCCGAGTTCGAATCTCCGCTAGGGAGAAAATTTATTTATTTTTAACCTTCGCTGTTCTGCCTGCCTGAACTCCCTGTCTATCTATATAGTAATAACAGTAATTTTATTATTATATAGGAGCTTCCCTGTCTGCCTATCATATAGTGCCTTTCCTTCCTACCTATCTATATATCTATCCCCTTAGCTATTTTTTATATATCTATTATACAATGCCTTCCCTGTTTATTTATATATCTAGTGCCTTCTCTGCCTGTCTGTCTGTCTGATTGCATATAGCGCTGAACTTACTGCTCTGTACTATTCTGTCTTCTGCATGTCCTGGAGTACAAAAGAAACACCACCATACGGCAACATGTGCGAACTGGCAAGATCGGGGAAAAAACACGCGGTCACTGATTACAAACCGCAAGATGAATGAAAGAGACAATATATGTAAAAACATCATCGCACTAATGCAATATTATTTGAAAACAAACAGCGTCAGATCGGGTTTTAATATGCGCCCGATCTGACGCTGTTCGTTTTCAAATAATATTGCATGTACTGTGCATTGAAACTGCTGCACTGAATAAGCAGACTCCTTCTGTAACAGCGTCAGCGTGTATTCAAACCCGATCTGACGCTCTTCTTTTTCAAATAATATTGCATGTATTGAACTATTTTAGAATAAAAACATACATTTGATTCCAGTCAGTCTGTAAGAGCCAGTGTAAATGCATGATAATTATAAAGGTTAGCTTTTTTTTAAATTCAGTTCCATTCTCTCAGTCGTGTCCACGATCCCCCCCCCCCCCATCTGACACTGCTTTTTTTCACATAAAGACGCACTATAACTCAAATGTGATTTATTTGGAGACGCGATATAGCTCGAATGTGATTTATTTGGAGACGCGCTATACTCGAATGTTATTTGTATAGGGAAGAAAGTACAATGTCAGGTGCTCATTCAGTGTAATAGGAACCATAGCACAGAGAGATGTGTACACTGCAACAAGTACACATGTCGTGAATGTAGGAAGGGTGTGTGGGAATTGTTAATATTTGAATGTGATGATTTTATATAGCACGGATCGGAAATCAGCAGTTCTTAGCATTGCACCACGCAAGCTGTCGTATCAACCGCCTACTGTAACTTGCTTTATTTTTTCTTCACGTATAGTCTAGAATAAAAGTGCACTTGTTTTGTTATTCTTGTACACCAACATATGTTCCTGTGTTTGAGCGACACGGGCATGCTCAAAAAAATAGACGTGTAATGCCACGAAAAGTGCACACAGGCTCTTCAGTTCGGAAGCATTGGTACGAGAATGCAGTCACAAATACGCTGCAGAGCTATAGCGCATCTTTATGTGAAAACAGCATTCTCAATTTTTTTTGGGGGGGGGGGGGGGGTGTAGGGAAGGATCCTGAACACAACTGAGAGAATGAAAAGTGAATAAAAAAAAACTAACCTTTACAAGTATCATAAATTACACCGGCTGTTACACACTGAAATCAAATGTATGTTTTTATTATAAAATAGTAAGAACAACAGCAGTTTACGTCTCAAAACTGAATCACGCGGGATCGAACTCATAACCTTTTGAATACTAGTCAGCGGCTGATACCATTATGCTACCGTGGCAGTTGTAGTAAGTATGTGTCAATGTGGCATGCTAAGGTGGCTTTTTTCTGCAGTTATACTTTTGAATAAAAGCATACTTGTTCTGTTATATTTGTACCTTTTGTAAATGTGTTTGATATTTGGACTTCAGGCTTCATACATTATATAGTTTATGCTTACATTTTGTCATTTACTACTACAATATGAAAAACGTTTTTGTTTTAAAAATGTGTTTACACGGATTACTGTAGAAACAGAACACACGTGAAATGCGTGTATTCCAAATAATGATCTATTATTTCCACTCTAAAACTCCACTTCACTCCCAGATAATCGAGGCATGAGCTGGGAGAAGTTTGTGCATGTTCTAAGTCGTTGGGGGGATGGAATAACCGGCTACTTGCAGCTTTTCTTTTATCAGCACATTTAGATTAACAAAAGAAGCTGGCGGAGAGGTGAGAACGGTTTTAAGAAGCGATTTAAGGTGGGACGGACCTACGAGTTTTTTCGTAGGCTCTGGTAATTCTAGTGTTAAATGGTTTCTAAATCCCTCCAACTTTATTATATCAGGAGCAAGACAAATCTTTATTTTACACCCACAGGACAGATGCCATGTATTTTTCCAAACCCTTTATGATGGTGGGTGTAAAACAATACTTTTACCCACACCCATGGAACTCTATTGCAGAGTTTTTGTGCTGATAGGCAGAATATTGTGCATTATGAATAACAGTTACTTAATAAATCTCCAACAGTCAGGAGTGATTGTAAACTGTAACGAGCCAACTAAAAAACTTTGCATTATAAGGAAAGTGTACAAAGATAGTAATGCTATCTTCCACATCATGATGTCTTACAAAATAACATGACCAGCACTCAAATATTTATTACACATTTTCTGTGGAATCAACAGCAACAATCATAGACCATACCTTATTTCAAAATAGAATAGTAAACAGTAGCTTAGCTAGTTTTAACAAAGTGTGTTGCTACTCCCATATTTTTATAATATATATATATTGCATGCTTTTTTATGATACAAAATGAAGCATAAACTTGTGCTTAGAAGCGATCAATTAGGTTCTAAGTGGAGGGAAGGACATTTGGGCCAATGAGGGGAAAAGGACATGGGCTTGAGCCACTGTAGTTACCCATTTGTGCACGTCCTAACATACATGCTTGCATAATATCTATATTATATTTCAAAATTCTTAAATTCTAGTTTAAGCCAGTATCTACTTTATTATAGAAATGTAAAATTTAATCAGACATAAAGGCAGTCCTTACTCATTATTTCATCCACTTAAAACCTAATCTCTTGCAATTGTAAGATGCTTTTTTGCTATTTTGAATTGCACAACAAGAAAACCCTTGCTTGATTAGTTATTAACTTTTTAACCTTTGCTTATTTGTAAGTTATTTGACAGTCTCAGCACTAATTACCATATACTGACAAAGCACTAGTGAACATGTAAATAAAAATACACATTATCAAATTCTTATGCAAAGCATAATACTATAACTTGCATTATATAACTTGCATTGTTTGTTGAAGAATCAAAATTAACACATTTTCTATTTTCTTGTTATACACATTCAAAATACCTTGGGTCATGACTGACTGTATGAGAGGCAGAAAAATGCTGCCTCACCTGTTCTATGCATTTTCCACATCTGTCAATCTCAAATTACCCTTGAGAACCTATTTACAACAGAAAGGAAACAAAAACTGTGTGAATTACATTTATATACAATTTTAAGTCTCAGTGATATATTAAGCTATACACATTCAAAAAGCAACAGATTTGTATAAAATATTTATGTAAGATTTTTGAATATTGTGGTTCCTTGGTTAATGTATAAGCTGGAGCATTCACTGAATGTGCTTTAGACTCTTTAATATAATCATTTAATATACAAGAGGGAGACAAACAGAAACTACAAGAAACTGAATTCTGACTTCAAGAATGTGTTTAGTTTTCAATTAACCATAAGGGTTGTTGGAATAACAAAGATAAATAATAAAAGTAGGCAATTTGCCAGAAAACATATAGGGACATTTAGGCTGTTCTCAGAATTTCTTCAAAGTCTCTGCTTTTATTGCCTTTACAGACAAATCTTAAGTACAATTTACAGAAGAAAACCAAATGTAAACTCTACAAAAATGAATACTCAGGTATATAAGAAAGGAATGCAAGTATATAGTGATGAGCATGCATAGCTGGTTCAGCTGAATGGCAAAGCACATTTTCATCCAGTCACTGTTTTCTTCCAAAGAAGTACATTTTGTAGCATTGGAGCTGCCTAAGAAATATGTATTTATATTGTGTATTATATGTTACTGTAACTATTCAATACAGTTCACATTTGTGGTGCAATTCATGTAAAACATTTTTGACAGTTGCATTTTAAAAAGAAAATCTACTGTAAATGATTCTCACACAAAGTAACATGGCAAAAAATAAATCCATAAGCTATTTACATTCATGAGAAAGTGTAAATATACACTATACAACTTTGCCACAGTCTTAGGCACTCTAAATTTAGCATTAAATATATATATTTGTTTTTCTTCTGCATTAGTGTTAGGGAAGAGCAAATTTCAGATTTCTAAACATTCAGTTTCCAAAAAATTAAAAGTTACAGAATGATTTTTGCATTTGTTAAAAAAGTAATATATTACTTTTCAGATCAGATTTTGTAGATATTTATAGGTATATGGCCCAGAGTATAATTTAAAAAAGATAACAAACAGGAGCTAGTGGTCAAAGACATAATGGCTTGATTAATCCAAAGTGATTAACAGAAACAGATGCAGAAGGAATCAAAGTGGATGAGCGGCAATAAATTTTAAAGAGAATGACTTAACCTATATATCATCAGTTCATACAAAATGACAAAAATGAATGTACAGTACATGAGATGGTCTTCCTACCAGTGATGTGCACAGATCTTTGGGTGAACAGTGGCTCAAAAAGGGAGAAAGGGAACTTAATGGGTAAATTTGGACATAACTTCATAGGTATTATAGCATTCACTACCCTTACAAAAATGATTGTATAAGATTGCTGATTATGTACGAAAATCAGAAAAGATACTCAACTTCTCTACTGTGTAACATTTTATATTTGAGAACCTCAAAATACAATGTCCAATTATTTTGTAAACACTATGTATACAAAGATCTATAAGTATTGAAAAGAAATCAAAAATAATAATACCCTTTTTTTTCTAGATGTTGTTCAGTTTTTGTCAGCTTTTTTTTCAATTTTTGGATTTTATAGCAAAACCTTATTTTTAGATGCCTGGTTCTGATAGACTGCAGTGACTTTATCTTTCTTAATAGTGACATCTTATCTTTGACAGAAGCAAAAGATCATAGAGCTGTTCTTATCCATGTAGGTTTCTAAATTGACTTTAGAAAAAACTTTGTTCTGCTCTAGTTGTTGATGTGGTAAATGTGGCACTGATTTTCAGTAATATGCAATGTGTTGGAAACATTTAATTAGCATCAAACTCTTTTAATATACTCAGCATTACTCAGAGACCATTCTTTGGGCAAGTGTAAAATGAAATACTCTTAGCTCTATCAGCAGCTGATCCTACCATTCAATTTCATAAAACTAACAAAGTGTATGAACACTTAAAGGGGCTTCATCATCGTTGCATGCTTTCCATTTTGATGGAACCAGCAACAGGTGCAAAACCAATATTACTTTGTTTGCATATTTGCTTCTAGCTACCGTTTATAATTCTTGCATTATGCTGTCTCTGTAATAATCTTCCAAATTTTGTGGCTGTTCTTCCTCAGGTGAAGGTGAAGAGCAATGTTAGAATGTGCCTAGCCATTTTCACTGCTTTGAATTTCCAAGAACTACTGCAGGTATGTCAATTTCAGCTTTTTCTGAATGAGTAATGACTTTCTGATAAATCATTCTTAACTCCTCATCAGTTTTCAGTGTCTTCAGCCTGCCTAGTACACTACTTACAATAGAGTATGCAGCAGTGAAGTTCACTTGCAGTTTCCATAATGGGGATGTAATTTCTAAACAAAATAGGAATTAAAAATTTATTGATTGAAGGAGTATCTTTGCTTTGCCTGTAGTGTGTCAGTTGGGACTGGAATGATCAGGTCTTCGAGGAACTGCACAGCACAAGAGATGTTTCCAAACAGTGGCATACTACATATTGCACTTTCCACTAACATAATGAGTGGACATAACAGTCAACACACAGTACAGAGCCTTTTCATTTTGTATTCCACACAGTAGACCATGGAAAGAACTACTCATACTGGTGACTCCATCATAAATTTGTCCCCGATATTTTCTGTTTTCAGTTGGTTCTTCTTCAAGAGCTCAATCAGCACATTTTCAAGCTTTTCCCCTGTTGTGGACTATAAAGCTCAAGAAAACATCCAATCTAATGCACATACTGTATCACAAAAGAGACCTGAACTATATGAGATACACCAGTAATCTCATCAAGTAGAACTGAGAGTATTTCAGCATCCCATATTTCTTGATGTATGAATTATTGCACATAAGTAGCCAAAACACTCATCAAATCATTGTGGGTTCTTTTGGACAATAGAGAAAACTGACCTGGTATTTACAGTCACAGTTAGGCATTATAAAGAAAAATTACGATTGGTATCAAAAAACCCAAGTAGCATTTCTTGACACACTTCTTGACACACCTGCTAAATAATTTGTTGCTAAAAAGTACTCAGTGTTAATATGTCAGAGAGACGATGTGCAGCATTTTCATAATGACACTTAGTTTTGTTTTTATTCTGTTCCTCACTACCACCTCCATGGGGTTGAGAGCGTGTCCCATAACTGAGCCTGCCTTTTTGATTAGGTTGTTGATTCAGTGGTGAATTGTGGTTCCCAGCCCAGCACAACACAGTGAAGAAAATCACCTTGACCATCAGAGAGTTGTAGAATATGTAGAGGATATCACTACCCACAAGAACATGGTTTCATAAAAGAAAAAAAAAAGTGTATGCTCTCCTCTTTTTATATATTTCCTCTGTTTTACAAGACCAGTCCAATCTTTCATCAATGTTTACCCCCACATACTTTTAGCAATGTACCAATTTTACATTTACTTCTTAAATACTGACTGGGTACAAAAGATGTTTGGTGTGGTCAATAGCCACTTCCTTGGTTTTGCTGATGCTATGTTGCTATACTCTGTATGCTCCCCATGTTCTGTTGATGAAGAAAAACAGTCCAAAAATCCAATATGATATGGGAAGTACAAATTTATATTTTGTTGAATTTATTAACATCAAATAACATTCCATACAAGCACGTCAAATTTTACAAAACTAGGTTTGAATCAAATCAACACCCACCCACTAATCTCTGAGAAAGAGAGCTAGGCCAACAGAGTAATACTTTAATAGTAAGAAAAACTAGGGGGCTCTGCCCCCTGCTAGCTTTGCTCGCCCACCCCTGGGTTTGGTTTACTGGATATACAATTTAATTTAACTGTTATTTTCAAGGAAATTGTTACATA
Source organism: Polypterus bichir lapradei (assembly GCA_026402145.1). NCBI lineage: Eukaryota > Metazoa > Chordata > Cladistia > Polypteriformes > Polypteridae > Polypterus > Polypterus bichir. The sequence continues at coordinate 7,985,382 of JANRMT010062819.1, forward strand.
TGCATTATTTTCACTTTTACTTTAAAACTTTTGTAAAAACAATACTTGTCCTTTATTTCCGGCCCCGGGCGTGGTCACATCTCTTTATCACAGGGCATATAACGCTGCTCGTGTTGTGAAGGGGGTGCGGCTGAACGCATGCTAAGGAAATACCGTCGGATCATCTGCTATATTTCTGCTGCTGGCAAGCTGTGTATTCAGTAAGCCTGTACAGCAGCTCTCCTTTTGCCACTTCATGTCTCTGCCGCTCGCGTTGTGGGGGGTGTGGTTAGGGTGGCTGAACACACGCATGGAGAAGCAGTCGGATCATCTGCTGGCTTTCTATTGCTGGCAAGCTGTGTGTTTTGCTTGTTGCTTGTCATTGTTTTAAGAACAGGGAGAAAGTTAGTGTCTCTCGTGGGACTTCAAATTGTCTTCCGAGAAGATCATGTCTTGTCTCCCTAGTCTCCCTTCCCAAGATTTTTTTTTATAATAGAGAGATAAGTAAATAAATAAATAAAATAAATGAATAGAATACAAAATTGAAATGCTTATTCTAAAATATTATTGATTAGATCCTGCCAAGAAATTGTTCTTCTAACATAATTTAGGAGCACAGCTAAGAAGATGGTACTAAAGACTTCCAGAAGTCCATTGATATTTTTGTACATAATATTGAGTTTTGAGGATTTCCTGAAAACCATCCATGTCACTTAGCATACGAAAGTTCATTATAAAGAGTACTACAGTGTTTTATACAGATATCGAAGCATATAACACATGAAATTATTTTCAACATTTAAGTGTTATCGCATTATTGAACCCAATCCCAGTTTCATGCCTATCGACAACCTCCATTTAAAGTTTCACGTCTGACTTGCTTCACATATCAGTAGTTCTGGATTTACATTCTAGCCTGGTCAATTTCAGTAAAGAGCTGGCACATTCTCCCTATCTGTATGTGACTTTTTCTCCTATTTTCCTTACATCTCCCAAAAATGCACATTTTACTGCCACTAAATTGGTCCTGTATTACTGAGTGCAAATGTATGACTGAGCAGCCCCATGAAGGACTGATGATTGATCTTGCCTAGTTTTAAATAATGTCAAAAAGACTCTGACTTATCATGACCATGAAACAAGGTTTCAGCTTGAAAATCAATTAACTGGCTATGTTTAGTTTTTATATATAAGCATGCCCAAAAAAAGTAAACCCCAGTACTAAAAGGATGTACAGAATGAAAACAGGTTAACAGGTTTTTTTCAGAACATAAAAACACACTTTTATTGATAAAACATATATTGTGACCTTTTTTATTAAAATCCATCTTATGCACAAGATACGTTTCTGCTCATTTGCAATTTATCTACTCCTCCAGAGTAGCTGTAAAGCATGGATCCCCATTTACGAATTGATTTTTCTAAGTGCTACTCATGGGAACTCTCCTGAGCTTCATTGATGCCTTCTTTTTCTTACTGTACTTACAAAAGCCTGTGTAAACTTGCTCTTTTATAACTGACATCTCTGTTTGAGAGTCACTTGAATCACTTACCACACGGGAAATATGAGCATCTCCCAGTTCATTTTCTGAAAATGCCTGAAATTATTTTACATGCTCCTCAGTAATAAAAGATTCCCCTATGTCACATTACTGTTACAAGCAATGCACATCCATCCATTTTCTTTAGTTGCTTATGCAATTAGAGTCTCAAAAGGAATACGCTAGTGAACAAAAACCTTAATACTGATCTAGGACTTTCTATTAATCAAAATGGTTTGAAGAAACTGTACATATAGCAACAAAAATATCACCACTTAATTAACAGTAATGTAAGTATTATATTTGACTTGGTCAAAATTACACACATTTAGAGCCTTTGTTTGTGAAAACAGATTGTTACTTTACAGCATATAAGATGTAAATTTTAGTGTTTCAATGTATATTTTAATGGTTTAATTGAAAAACAAAGCCTCATAATAAATCAGTAAAAATGCAGAATGCAAAAGGCCTTGACTACTTTTGTTTTAAACCTTGGGTTGATGTTAGAACTATTAGACTTTCACAAGGTACAGCTGGTAAATGTTTGATTTGAAGAGTGTCACCAGATCCGGACAGTTTTTTCCCTTTTCTCATAGTACTAGGGTGTAACCGTGTTAGCCATTGTGGATGTAGTAAGAAGTCAAGCAAAATGACACCTTTTATTGAGTAACTAAAAAGATTACAATATGCAAGCCTTCAAGGTAACTCAGGCCCCTTCTTCAGGCAAGATGTAATGATTAAATGATTTATATATATATAAACCTATTATAAAAAAAATCTTGGATGGAGACGAGACGTGATTGTCTCGGAGACACATTCACGTCCCATGAGACGAGTCTTCATGCCAAGTGATGTAACCACGTGTTATACTACATTTTTATTTATGTCACTATATCTGGACAATACTGTTATGAGTTTTATTCACATGTGCATGTTAACTGTGGCACACAGGGGCTCAGCAGTTAGAATTGCTAGCCAAGCATTGGATTAGATAGCCAAAGACAACTGGAGGCTTGTATAGTCAGCTTAAACACAGGTTAGGGTATTTCTGTCCTCTATCAGCACAAATCTTCTTTCCTTATTGGGAGAATGAGAACCGGCATGTAAGCACTATGATATTTCTGTATTTTGTGGAGGAGGAATTCAGCCCTTGTTTGGAGACAGAGAAGACCAGCAAATGAAACAAGACATTATAAAGGCTTGGACAACAGCCAGACCTTTAGAGGCGGAATCAACAAAGCTCGAAGAAAAACCTCCCAGCGTGGTGACGAGAAAATGGCTGACTGTGTTGATCCAGATTCCCACCTGGATTTTAGTCTGTACCATGCGCCTCTCCGTCTATAATCGCGTTAATCGTCAGTAAATGTAAGCTAAAAGATATTGTTTCTCATGTGATTCTTGTACCGCCGTAATCACGATGGGAGGGATATCGACGTTTCTGGTATATTATGATATTGTTTAATTATTTAATATGCCACAATTTTAAAAGAACACATTTCCAAGAGAGCTAATGCCTCTTCAGGAAACACCACGCTCAAGGCTAGAAGCCCCGCAAGACAAGAGCTTATGCAAAGAGATTTGGAAAAGTACTGCGTGGTTATGTCAGACATATTTCTTGTAGAGAGAAAGAAACGATATTCACTCATGGGCAGTTATACGTTGCATTGTCACAATGTAATTCCAAACACTGAATCAAAATTCAATGCAATATTAATGAAAAGGTAAAAATGAAAAGAGATTGAATATATGAACATTGGTGATATGACAGAAGTGCGCCACACGAAATGCAGATCACGCGGCACGGCAGCAGCAGAAGCAGCAGCGAGCCAGCAGCTGATCAAGCAAATAGGAGGTAAAAAAAAATGGTTGTGTTGTTCCCATTGTATCACCGTTTAAGAGGGGGTGTTGGAGGAGTGATTGCGTCTCCATGGGGTGTGTTCAGGCCCCCTCTTCACAACGAGAGCAGCAGAGACGCGAAGTGGTTGACGTGTAGCGTGAGCGAAGTGAGCAGGTAGGAAAGCCCCCTAATATATACTATATACTGTATATATATATATATATATATATATATAGTAACAAAGGTGCTGTATAGGCGCCTGACCCAACACAGATGGACACGGAGGCACATGTAAAATCAATAAATTGATTTTATTTTTTCTTCATCTGGAGGGCACATCTTCCCCGTGTCCCCCAGCCACAACGTAGTCCAAGTGCACAAATAAAACACCAACACAAAACAAAGCACACTCTTCTTCTTCCTCCACTCCTCCCAGGCAACCTCGTCCTCCTCCTCCCGACTCTGGCTCCCGGAGTGGTGGTTGCTGGCCCCTTTTATAGTTTACCTGGAAGTGGTTGATTGCCGAGTTCCTGCTGCACTTCTGGGTGTGGCGAATACGTTGCCCATATGGGCTCGGGAGTCCCAGCTGCAGCACCCCCTGGCGGCGCCTGCGGGACCCAACAGGGCTGCACCCAACTCCAATTCCCATGGAGCCCTGTGGGAAACCGAGGCACCGCTCCAACCCAGGGGGCGGCCATCTAGCATCCCCCTTAGCATATAACGAAGGGGCATCCTGGCCGGTCATGGACCCCAGCTGTCCGCCACAATATAAATATATATATGATGGTTTGGAAGAGCCAGTTGTCTATGAGGACTACATCTGCAAGAGATGCCAGCTGATCCACCATCTCGAGCTCAGGGTCGCTGAACTGGAGGAGGAGTTGGCTGACCTGCGTTGTAATAGAGAATTGGTGGACTTGGCCCAGGTATCCTTTAGAGAGATAGTGTGCACCCTTAAGGTGGCGCGGAAGGAGATTCCAGACCAGACAGGTAGGAATAGGTGGGTCACGGTCACAAGGCATAAGGTAAAGGGTGTACACTGTCCGGGGGCATCAACCCCAGAATTAGAATTGTCTAACCATTATCATGTCCTTGCAGAGCTGGACGGTGACTCTGATAATTCTGAGGTGGTAGGCAGGGTTGAGGAGTCCCAATGGGACACCTCAAAACCAGTTCCCAATAAGAGAGAGGTAGTGATAGTTGGGGACTCAATCATTAGGGGGGTTGAAGTGCAGGTGTGCTCCAGAGAGAGAGAGTTTCGCACGGTGTGTTGCCTTCCGGGAGCACAGGTGGGAGACCTCCCTGGAAGGGTGGATAGGCTCTTGGCCAGAGTGGGGGTGGATCCAGTTGTCATTGTCCACGTTGGAACAAATGACATACATAAGGGTAGTCTGTCAGTTCTGTGATCCAAATTCAAAGAGTCAGGTGCCAAGCTGAGGAGCAGAACTGACAAGGTAGTCTTCTCTGAAGTTCTGCCTGTGCCACGTGCCAGTCCAGGTAAGATTGAGGAGATTAGAAGGCTTAACGCGTGGCTCAAATCTTGGTGCAGGGTAGAAGGGTATAGGTTTATGGGGCATTGGGACTCCTTTTGGAACAGATGGGACCTGTTCCACAGTGACGGGTTACATCTGAACCGGAGGGGCCCCAATGTACTGGGGAGGCATATGTGTAGGCTAGTCGAGGATTGTTTAAACTAGGGAATTCGGGGACAGGGAGTTTAGGACAGGCCAGATTTAGATCTATACATGGAAGAGCAAACAATGGTGTAGAAATAAAAATGTATAGTAATGTAAATTCTAAGCAAACGCGTAAATGTAGAAGGATTAACACAATAAAAATAGCTTGCCTTAATGTTAGAAGTATCAAAAATAAGCTAAGTGAGTTGGAGTTGTATATAGCAGAGCATAATTATGATATTATAGCAATAATGGAAACCTGGCTAAATAACAAAGATGGGGATGAGTGTAACATAGAGGGATACACATTTTTTTAGGAAGGATAGACAGAACAGAAAAGTAGGTGGGGTTGCTGTTTATGCCAAACAGGGTTTAAATGTAAGTCATCTTCAGTTGGATGATGAGCCCCATCTTAGTGAGGACATGTGGTTTCGCCTGGAAAATATTAGGGAAAGAGGTCTTATTTTAGGAGTGTGTTATAGACCACCCAATTCAGACAGTAATTTCAACACACATCTTTTTAGTAATATCGAAAAGGCAAGTTTACAGTGGGATATTATAGTCATGGGGGACTTTAATTATCCAAATATTAACTGGGATAACCTTGCAGATGGAGGAGCAGAAGAGCAGGAGTTTTTAGAAGTAATCAGCGATTGTTTTTTAACACAGCATGTTAGAGCACCAACACGGGGTGAAGCCTGTCTAGATTTAGTATTCTGTAATAATCAGGATAGAATTGAGGGTGTAAAGGTGATTGAACCACTAGGGTCAAGTGCCCATAATGTAATACAATTCTCAGTATTTTGCAAGAGTACAGATACAAAGACTAAAATTCTTAAGCTGAACTTTGGTAGGGCTAATTTTGAGCAGATGTGACAAAGTCTAAGTAGGATAGACTGGGATAAGCTTTTAAAAGTAGAGACAGTCGAGGAGCAGTGGAACAGGTTTAAAAATGTTTTACATGTAATGCAGGACAGATACATACCTAAATTTGGAATTAATAGGAAACTAAAAAAAACTCCACTGTGGATTAATAAATATTTAAAAAAGAAGTTGCAAAGGAAAAAACTGCTGTATAAGGCATATAAGACTAATGACTGCAAAGTGAATCGTAGCGCGTATGAGAAAATGAGGGCAACCATTAAGAAGGATATCAGGGAGGCTAAAAGACAGTTGGAGAGGAATATAGCAGATAAGGCGAAAGAAGACCCCAAGAGATTCTTTCAGTATTTTAGTAGTAAAAGAACAGTTAAGGAGGAGGTCAAGTGCATCAGAAATAGTAAAGGGGAATTAAAAGATACAGACAGTGAAATAGCAGATGCCCTAAACTTACATTTTTCTGAGGTGTTTACAAGTGAGCAAGTGGATAACCTCCCAGAGGTAAACGCAACTACTAAGGAGGTACTGAGGGATTTGGAAATTGTAGAGGGAGAAGTGCTGCTCAGATTAAATAAGATGAAATCAAACAAATCACCAGGCCCAAATAATATTTATCCTCGTGTTCTTAAGGAGGCTAGTGAGTACATATACAGTGGTGTGAAAAACTATTTGCCCCCTTCCTGATTTCTTATTCTTTTGCATGTTTGTCACACAAAATGTTTCTGATCATCAAACACATGTAATCATTAGTCAAATATAACACAAGTAAACACAAAATGCAGTTTTTAAATGATAGTTTTTATTATTTAGGGAGAAACAAAATCCAAACCTACATGGCCCTGTGTGAAAAAGTAATTGCCCCCTTGTTAAAAAATAACCTAACTGTGGTGTATCACACCTGAGTTCAATTTCCGTAGCCACCCCCAGGCCTGATTACTGCCACACCTGTTTCAATCAAGAAATCACTTAAATAGGAGCTGCCTGACACAGAGAAGTAGACCAAAAGCACCTCAAAAGCTAGACATCATGCCAAGATCCAAAGAAATTCAGGAACAAATGAGAACAGAAGTAATTGAGATCTATCAGTCTGGTAAAGGTTATAAAGCCATTTCTAAAGCTTTGGGACTCCAGTGAACCACAGTGAGAGCCATTATCCACAAATGGCAAAAACATGGAACAGTGGTGAACCTTCCCAGGAGTGGCCGGCCAACCAAAATTACCCCAAGAGCGCAGAGACGACTCATCTGAGAGGTCACAAAAGACCCCAGGACAACGTCTAAAGAACTGCAGGCCTCACTTGCCTCAATTAAGGTCAGTGTTCACGACTCCACCATAAGAAAGAGACTGGGCAAAAACGGCCTGCATGGCAGATTTCCAAGACGCAAACCACTGTTAAGCAAAAAGAACATTAGGGCTCGTCTCAATTTTGCTAAGAAACATCTCAATGATTGCCAAGACTTTTGGGAAAATACCTTGTGGACTGATGAGACAAAAGTTGAACTTTTTGGAAGGCAAATGTCCTGTTACATCTGGCATAAAAGGATCACAGCATTTCAGAAAAAGAACATCATACCAACAGTAAAATATGGTGGTGGTAGTGTGATGGTCTGGGGTTGTTTTGCTGCTTCAGGACCTGGAATGCTTGCTGTGATAGATGGAACCATGAATTCTACTGTCTACCAAAAAATCCTGAAGGAGAATGTCCGGCCATCTGTTCGTCAACTCAAGCTGAAGCGATCTTGGGTGCTGCAACAGGACAATGACCCAAAACACACCAGCAAATCCACCTTTGAATGGCTGAAGAAAAACAAAATGAAGACTTTGGAGTGGCCTAGTCAAAGTCCTGACCTGAATCCAATTGAGATGCTATGGCATGACCTTAAAAAGGCGGTTCATGCTAGAAAACCCTCAAATAAAGCTGAATTACAACAATTCTGCAAAGATGAGTGGGCCAAAATTCCTACAGAGCGCTGTAAAAGACTCATTGCAAGTTATCGCAAACGCTTGATTGCAGTTATTGCTGCTAAGGGTGGCCCAACCAGTTATTAGGTTCAGGGGGCAATTACTTTTTCACATAGGTTTGGATTTTTTTTTCTCCCTAAATAATAAAAAGCATCATTTAAAAACTGCATTTTGTGTTTACAAACATGCAAAAGAATAAGAAATCAGGAAGGGGGCAAACAGTTTTTCACACCACTGTATAAACCCTTGACACATATTTTTAGGAAGTCACAGCACTGGAGAGATTCCGAAGGACTGGAAAATGGCAAATATCATCCCATTATATAAAAAGGGTGGCAGGGCAGATCCAAGCAACTATAGGCCAGTAAGCTTAACATGCATTACAGGAAAATTAATGGAAGGAATTATTAAGGATAAGATTGAGCAACACATGGCAAGGACAGGATTTATCCTGAACAGTCAGCATGGGTTCAGAAGAGGGAGGTTGTGTTTTACTAACATGTTGGAATTCTATGAGGTTGCAACAAAAGCATACGATCAAAGTGGAGCTTATGATATTATCTATCTGGACTTTCAGAAAGCATTTGATAAGGTGCAACATGAGAGGTTGGGCATCAAGTTAAAAGAAGTGGGAGTTCAGGGTGATGTTTTTAGATGCGTGCAGAATTGGCTCAGACACAGGAAGCAGAGGGTGATGGTGCGAGGAACCTCATCAGAACTGGCCGATGTTAAGAGTGGTGTTCCACAGGGTTCAGTGCTAGGGCCGCTGCTATTTTTAATATATATAAATGATTTAGATAGGAATATAAGTAACAAGCTGGTTACGTTTGCAGATGATACCAAGATAGGTGGATTAGCAGATAATTTGGAATCTGTTATATCATTACAGAAGGACTTGGATAGCATACTGGCTTGGGCAGATTTGTGGCAGATGAAATTTAATGTCAGTAAATGTAAAGTATTACACATAGGAAGTAAAAATATTAGGTTTGAATACACAATGGGCGGTCGGAAAATCGAGAGTACACCTTATGAGAAGAATTTAGGAGTCATAGTGGACTCTAAGCTATCAACTTCCCAACAGTGTTCAGAAGCCATTAAGAAGGCTAACAGAATGTTAAGTTATATAGCACAATCTGTAGAGTACAAGTCCAGGGAGGTTATGCTCAACCTTTATAATGCAATGGTGACGCCTCATCTTGAGTACTGTGTGCAGTTTTGGTCTCCAGGCTACAAAAAGGACATAGCAGTGCTAGAAAAGGTCCAGAGAAGAGCGACTAGGCTGATTCCAGGGCTACAGGGGTTGAATTATGAGGAAAGATTAAAAGAGCTGAGCCTTTACAGTTTAAGCAAAAGAAGATTAAGAGGTGACATGATTGAAGTGTTTAAAATTATGAAGGGAATTAGTACAGTGGATCGAGACTTGTATTTTAAAATGAGTTCATCAAGAACATGGGGACACAATTGGAAACTTGTTAAGGGTAAATTTCGCACAAACATTAGGAAGTTTTTCTTTACACAAAAAACGATAGACACTTGGAATAAGCTACCAAGTAGTGTGGTAGACAGTAAGACGTTAGGGACTTTCAAAACTCGACTTGATGTTTACTTGGAGGAAACAAGTGGATAGGACTGAATGGCCTGTTCTCGTCTAGAGTGTTCTAATGTTCTAATGTTCTAATATATATATTGATGCTAGTGGCTAGGTTACAGAAAACACTTGATATTCTGTTAAAGAAATTAGAGAGGGAAAGCAAAACTACTCGGCTCATAGGTGGCAGTAACAAATCAGAGATGAGCCTGGGGAGCATTAGCAGAAATAGCATTGTTTCCTTAACACTTGAATTACCAGAGCCTACGAAAAAACTCGTAGATCTGTCCCACCTTAAATCGCTACTTAAATCCGTCCACACCTCTCCCAGCGTCTTTTGTCCTGTTAATGTGCAGATTAAGAGCAGCAAGCAGCCGGCTATTTCATCCCCCACCGTCGCAGAACATGCACGAACGTCTCCCAGCTCATGCCTTGATTGATTATCTGGGAGTGAAGTGGAGTTTTAGAGTGGAAATAATAGATCGTTATTTGGAACACACGCATTTCATGTGTGTTCCGTTTCTACAGTAATCTGTGTAAACACATTGTTAAAATAGAAACTTTTTCATATTTTAGTAATAAATGTTACAAAATGTAGACATAAACTATAGAATATGTGAGGGCCGATTTCCAAAGATCCAATAAACACTTTCACAAAAGGTTCAAGAACAATACAGCAGCTCTCATGGTGTAGCTCTAAGATTTGCTGTTGTAGTATGTCTACCGTGCCTCAAAGAGTTGAGTTTGATCCCTCGTTGGGGAGAAACTGTTATTATTTTTTTTTTTTTAACCTCAAACGGGCATAAAATTTATAAATTGGTATGCATTGTCAGTTAATGAGATCGTTATATTTTCATGTGGGATGCTCCTTTTAAAATATTTTTTGACAACTGAGACTGCAATTAACATGAACAAGTGTCCTTATAACTGTTATTTTTAAGATCCATAACACACAGACAGACAGAGCACTGTATAATAGAGAGACAGACAAACAGGCAGAGAAGTCACTAAATAAACAGGGAAAGTACTGTATAATAGATATATCAAAAAACAGCTAAAGGAATAGTTATATAGATAGGAAGGAAAGGCATTATATGATAGGCAGACAGGGAAGCTGCTATATAATAATAAAATTACTGTTATTACTATATAGATAGATGGAGTTCATAGTATAATAGACAGACAGAGAAAGCACTACTAAATGAAAAATAGG
>JANRMT010062819.1:7996069-8006457 GCA_026402145.1 Polypterus bichir lapradei
TAGACGGAGTTGATAGTATAATAGACAGACAGAGAAAGCACTACTAATTGAAAAATAGGTTTAGAGTGTGATCGTCATTGAGAAAATAAAACTCAAAAAAGGAGGATGCAACATCGACAACCTTCTGTTCCAAGACAGCCACTTCCCCAGGAAAGTAAACTGTGTCAGTGTCAAGTGCCCTTTCAATGTAACAGAAACCACAGCATATAGAAAAGTGTGCACATTGCAACAGGTACACGCGTCGTAATGTAGGAAAGACGGTTCTTGTACGCTCTAACCCCGCCCCCCGCCTGCCTGCCTGTTTGCGTGCCTCTTCTGATCTGACTCAAAGTAACAGCGCGAGCGTTACTTAGAGTCAGATCGGGGGAGAGGGGTTAGAGCACAAGAGCTTATTCAGTGGGGCAGGAACAACGCACATGTTGATCTTTTTTTTTCTTTCAGTACATGTGCCTTCCCTGTTTATTTAGTGACTTCTCTGCCTGTTTGTCTGTCTCTCTATTACGCAGTCCTCTGTCTGTCTGTGTGTTATGGATCTTAAAAATAACAGTTATAAGGACACTTGTTCATGTTAATTGCAGTCTCAGTTGTTAAAAAATATTTTAAAAGCAGCATTCCACATAAAAATATAATGATCTCATTAATTGACAGTGCATACCAATTTATAAATTTTATGTCCGTTTGAGGTTAAAAAAAAAAAAAACCTCCTTCTCCTCAGCTGGGAATCGAACTCAGGTCTCTGAGACACGGCAGGAAGGCTGTGACAGCATATCTTACCGCTACTCACGGGAGATGTTGTATCATTCTTGAACCTTTTGTTAAAATTTGTTTATTTGATCTTTGGAAATCAGGCTTCATATATTCTATAGTTTATGCCTACATTTTGTAACATTTATTACTAAAATATGAAAAAGTTTCTGTTTTAAAAATGTGTTTATACAGATTACTGTAGAAACAGAACACACATGAAATGCGTGTGTTCCAAAAACGATCTATTTCCACTCTAAAACTCCACTTCACTCCCAGATAATCAATCAAGGCATAAGCTGGGACAAGTCCGTGCATGTTCTGCGACGGTGGGGGATGGAATAGCCAGCTGCTTGCTGCTCTTAATCTGCACATTAACAGGACAAAAGACGCTGGCGGAGAGGTTAGGACGGATTTAAGAAGCGATTTAAGGTTGGATGGATCTACGAGTTTTTTCGTAGGCTCTGGTAATTCTAGTGTTAAGGAAATAAGCAGTTCAAAGACTGTCTTGGGGACATGACCTTTTAAGGACAACTGAAAGCATAGAGGATCAGTAAAGTAAGTTAAGCCTGGTTTTCTTATATTAAATATACAGCAACCCCTACCTTCAGCAGTTACTCCAGCTTGGGTTTCAAAGGTACCTCAAGAAGGTGAGTTTGAATACTGATACCAGGAAATCTCTCTCTCTTTTATATATGTATGAACAAGACAAAGTGAAAGGTGATCTTTCTCTAGATATTGTCTGATGTACTACAGTGCAAGTGGGTGTTCACACAGTCCATCCCATTTGCTCTGAGATCCCATTACATTGCCAGGTGACCAAACTAGATGTGAGCTAAGCATCATAAAAGAACATGGAAAAAATGGGAAAGCCTTAGCAACATAATATCATGGCAAATAGATAGTGGAAGTGGAATAGAACCTTAGAATGGATGTCTAATTACCAATGACAGACCCCCATATTTTTGTTGCATTTTGCAAAAGTCAGGGTTTTCCTACCCTGTAGTCCATTTTTGTAAAGACTAGCTGGCCAAGGACAGACAGATGCATGAATCTTCTGCTGTTAGCAAACATTTATTGTTACTTCCTGTGCTCATTGCCCATCCAGGATGTGCAACTAGTCATTGACCTTTGAGGCAGGAGTCTGGAAGTGAGTAAGGGTTAAAGATATTGACATTAAAAAGACGCCAGAAGGTTTATGGCTTTGTGTGTGTGTGAGTGTGTGAGAGGGAGGCAGAGGTACTGTATGAGGTTATTAGCATTCTCGTTGGTGATTATGGTAGGAGAAAAAAGGGAAGCAACCTCAGGAGATCAACAGGACAACATTCTACTTAGCTAGGACAGTAGCTGTTTTACTTTAATGACTTTATTGCTCTACAGTATGTTGCAAAGGAAAAGGAACTTACCACAGTAAAACAAACAAAAATATACTACATAGTAACTCCTACAACATACTTTCCAAACAGAAATACAGCATAAATGACTCCATTCAGTGATTATATGTGTCTTCTGATTATTCTGATATATTTTATTCTCCTTTGTTTTAGAACTGAAATGATTTTGTGACAAACTCTCTTTAAAACAATTACAGCAAATGCAGATATTATTTTTTAGACCTTACAGTTATATGTCACACCTACCTGTTGCTACTTGTGTTAGCTTATTCTTACACTTATCCCCTCTGAAAATACAGTTCACAGTTGCAATGTACTTGCACTGATCTTTAGCAGCACCTTTATGCATATTGTAATAGTGTATCAATTTTTAATTTTATCAATTCAGCAACACTTTATTTAATATCATACTACACTATTAACTGTATACACCCCACACTGAGGTAAGTAATGCACTTAATCCCCAGCTGTAGTATAGAGAAAAACATGCAAACATAAAAACAGGCTTAATTAGTTTGGATATTTAAGTATTATTTAAATAGCTAGTGTCACATATAAAAGCAAATAGAGTGTGGCAATCCAAGCTATACAACCTCGTCTTTGTCCTTGTCCTGTAGCTGTGAAAGCAGAGGAACATTTTGTTCTCTGATTTTCCTCTTTCTCTTTTTCTGACCTTAAGTACAGTGTTGTTCCCAAAGTGATATTGCCAGTTGTTTGGTGCTTATAAAACTAAATCCTGAAACCCAAAGCCTCTTTCATCAAGAACTCATGTTTCTAAAAATCCTGTTTCTAAAGGCGCTTATAAAAACTAAAGGCAGGCATCTGACTTCAGAAGTGAGGTAGCAAAGCTTGTGACTTTGCACTCAGAAGTGCTGCTTGTAAAGCAATGTCAGAAGCACGAAGCTATGATGAAGCATGTCTGCACAACCTAAACCCAGACGCCAAGGAACATTCCATGTAGCAGCATTCCTAAAACTCTGGACCTATAATGCTTTAGAGTCTTTGACACTTTTCACCCAAAATACTTATCACAGTGTTCATGCAATTCTAATATGGACTGAAAAACAGACAAGGTACACTTTTGTTTATAACATAGCAGGCTGTTTAAATATAGAAAAGTACCAAATTGTCTTTTGCAAAAGTACCCAGTTTCACCTTTAAAGTTTCTACTTCTTCCTGAAAAAGATCTGCTCCGTTCTCCATTCTCCTCCAACATTCATATATTCCTAGGTTTGGGTGACTAAACGTACCCATCTAAACACTTTGACATCTCTACTGGACTTCTTCAATGTCTGCAGAAACATGTGCTGGTATTATTTTAAAAGCAAGAACAGTGTTACAAGCTAACCTCTGCCACTCAAGATATTAATAGCCATCTAACAACCTTTAATGGTTTTTTTTTTCTGCTTTTACATAATGACATATGATTTGACTATTATGATAGGTGCCCCAGAGGTTAAGAGCCTGTCTAAACGGATTGATTCACTGAATTCATTGATATAAACTCCCAAGCTCTAAGTACCTAAGTTAGTCAAGGGTGTGAAGTACTTTATTGTAGAAATGCTACATAGGTTGAAGAAAAAATCTGGCTTTCTTCTTTGTGGTCATCACCTCAGAAGAATTGCTGAAGAATGTAAACTGTGCAGACATTTTGGTGCTAACCTAATTGAGGGCAGACTGCTGATGGATTTAGATACTGGAAACACATGCGGCAGGTATGCTCAAACATGAGTCAAGTAAGCCTGATGGTGCGACACTTTCTAAGTACGCACACAACAAGGAATATCATTATCACTGCCAGAAATCATAATGGACATGATTTGGACATATGTGCCTTGTGATGGGCTTCACACATATCATCAGAAAGTAGGCAGTTTAGTTTCACCATTTGTATATGGACTTAAATACAGTAAGTGTTAACAAAAATGTATTCAGCTAGACAAACAAACAAAAAAAAACCTGATGCTCCTGTTTGTGTAAGCATGACTGGACTGTTTAAATTATGTTTTTTACCATTAGTGTATATTTAACAATAATAAAAATACAATTAGGCCCATTCATGACAAATTTATGCCCACCCTTTAATGAAATCCTGACACTACTATTATAGAGAATTTAAATCTATGCATCAATGCAATCTCAAACAAATTAAAGTAAAACATATTGTAATAAGTAGATTTAGGTCATGTAAAAGTTAATTATGAAAGGCTTATGCCTGTACTTTTTATTCATCTAAATAACTAGAAAACCACAAATATTTATCAGCCGAAAGCTAGTAATGTAAAAAAACAATTAAGTGAATAAGGAGAGGTAATTAGGTGATGGTCACTTCTTGGGCAAGGTGGCAATTGCTGCCTTCAAGTCAAAATAAATGTGGCGAGAGATGGATAGAAAGCAATTGTATCTAATGAGCATAAGGAAATATTGGTGGAAAAAGCAAACCAACAGGATGAGGGAGTTGTGTCTTAGGAGTTAAGATAGTAATGAAAAAATGTATAAAGCAAGGTTGTTTTGTGATAGGAATTGTAATAAATACAATGCTCGTCCGGACTAAGGGGCTCACTTCATTAAACTGAGACAGCTTTGTGCTCTGTGCTATAAAGTCTTATTCTGATTGCTCATTAAAAGAGTGTCTTTCTGTGAGGTGGCAATGAGTTTTTTTCCGTGACACTACTGGCAGAAATGGATAATTGTTCCTAATTGACAGGGATGTTTCAGTGTTCACATGTCCACAGATCAGACTGTGTTCAACCTAACATTCTGATACTCCAGATTTTGCTGATTATATTCAATCAGTTTGTCTGATTGGTCATGTGTAATTAACAAGATGATTCTTTGGTGTTTAAAGTCAAATTTGTTCCCTTTGAAAATAGTAAACCACACAATCTAAACTAAGTTCTTCTGTGGAACCTGACAACAGGTCAGGTCAGTTTGGGGAGCATGCACTGGTATAGCATGTTGTTGAACTCCTTACAAAATGAAACAGCTTGGGATCCTGGTTGGCAGACACATGGTCCAGTCTCACACCCCGGAAATGACCATCTATCTGCTGCAGCCATCCCCTCAACAATGAGGATCCTGTAAGTCAGATCACCCTCTAGGAATTGTGAAATATGGCTGTTGTGCCGCAACTGGCATTCCTTCACAATGCAGGTAATGTGCCTCATTCAGGACCTCGTGAGAAATTGCTTTTTTGGCACAAAGTCAAACTACCAGTACCCATGAAGGAGTTCAGTCTTCATCTCAGTTCACTGGATAGTGTCCATACCTTGTAACCACACAGTAAAGCAGGAAGCACCAGAACCTTCATTGTTTTGCAACACAGCACTTTCCAGCGGCCTCATGACCACCCATTTTCTCCCAATCCATCTACTGACTTCACAGAAAGTGTCACAAGAGACATGAATGTCACTGCCGAGGTAAGTAAACGTCTCAGCAAGGTCAACATTATCTCCATAGACAGACACACTTCTGATGGCTGTGCCCAAGAGGTCATTAAATGACCCTGTCTACAAGGTAATGTAACCTGTCCCTTGGTTCAACCCTGTCTTTGCTAATCACACATAATGGTCCGTCTTAAAGAACACTGTCTTTAAGCTAAAGTATGACAAACTTTTTTGCTCATTTAATAATACTGCTGCCCCAGGCAAAGACTCAGAGGATGCATTATCATTATCTTTGAAACACAAGCAGTATCTTTAGAACTGTGTTGGACAATAATGGTCCAAAAGTGCATGCTTTGGAATGTAAAGAATTGAAACATAAATGTAGATGGGGGAAAAAGTCTACAAATAAGGTTTGCTTATGAATATCAATATCAGCGAACATAAATGTAGGCTGAAGAACAGTGTCATGTTTTATAGTGGAAAACAATTTGTTAAAAATTAAAGTGAAGTGGTATTAATAGTGGTGTTTCTTTTATAACTTTAATTTTCTTTTACTGGATATAAAGCAGTCTGAGCAACACCTATCTATGAAAATATGTTAAAAAACCCAAAAATATGTTATAAAAATATGTTGAAAATATGCTATAAATAAATGCAATTGATGTTATTATTTTTGGAAGATTTAGAAATGTGCAATATAGTTTGCACATAAAAAAATCCATCCACCCATTCATTCAAGTTAAAGCTTGTGTTTGGACAATCAATCTCTTCTTTTCACATGTACTTATATGGATATCATTTGCAGATTTTAATTTCAAAGTTAAACAATTTGCCTTTTTGCACAATCATACATTCTTTTCCCAAACTAGTTATTCGATGGCAGAATTGGTTCTGATTGGACCTTATCCCAATTAATAAATCCAGTGCAATATTTTTAAGAACTAACACAACAATTTCAACTGTAATATCTTAAAATATGCATTGTTTTAAACAGACAATGATTTTATAATTTTTTTATGGAAATTCATTAAACATATAGGGTAATGAAATGTTTATTTATTAGAGTAGTTCAGCAGTTAGGGATGCTGCTTTATGGATCTAGCATCCTGCGTTCAAATCCCTTATGACTTTTGTTCTCTGCATGCTATTTGCATGTGTCTGTGTGGGTTTTTGCCTAGGTTCTCCTATTTTCCTCCCATGTCAGCAAAGATGTGGAGGTTAGGTTCATAGGAAACTCTAGACTTGCTCTAAGTGTGTGAATGAGTGAGTCCTGTTCAGTGTTGTTTCCTGCTTTGCACTCAGTGCTGTCAGGATAGGCTCCAGCCTCCCTCAGCCCTGAATTGGATTAGGCGGGTTTGAGAGTGGTATGGAATGGCATTTTGTTTAATGAAAAATATTCCACTTTGAATTTAGTTGCTGGACTGTATTACTGTGTGATCATTTAAGGTTCTCTATGAATTTAAAATGTTTGCTTTTATTATACATTTGGAAAACAAGAAATAAGAATTGCTTTATTTCAAAAGAACTTCCATCAGTTTCCACAAGATCTTCACAAGACAGATTTCATAAGCTTCATTTATTGAGATTTCAGAAATTTAAAATTGTAAATGCCTGACCTGTTACTCATTCATTTTACATGTAATTTCACCTTTTTCATTGAAGTTTCATGTCACATTTCTTTCAAATCATTATTTAATTGCCTACCTCCTCTAAGTAATAGATCTTTTGACCTCCTGAGGCATTTACAGAGTCAAACGATTATTTGCCTAGCAACCATTTTGTCTTGCTTTTCTTAACATGTTTATACTTTGCATATGCTGTTTGTTTATTTGAAATAAAAAGTGTCATTTTGCTTCACTTCTAAAAGCTGATATATAAGTGTTTTTCTTAAATTTCTAATGAAGGAAGTCACTGCAATCAAAATTCATCTAAACATTCATTTTGTTTGCCTACAGTGCTTCCGGAAAGTATTCACAGCGCATCACTTTTTCCACATTTTGTTACAGCCTTATTCCAAAATGGATTACATTCATTTTTTCCTCAGAATTCTACACACAACACCCCATAATGACAACGTGAAAAAAGTTTACTTGAGATTTTTGCAAATTTATTAAAAATAAAAAAATTGAGAAAGCAAATGTACATAAGTATTCACGGCCTTTGCCATGAACAGGTGCATCCTGTTTCTCCTGATCATCCTTGAGATGTTTCTGCAGCTTAATTGGAGTCCACCTGTGGTAAATTCAGTTGATTGGACATGATTTGGAAAGCCACACACCTGTCTATATAAGGTCCCACAGTTGACAGTTCATGTCAGAGCACAAATCAAGCATGAAGTCAAAGGAATTGTCTGTAGACCTCCGAGACAGGATTGTCTCGAGGCACAAATCTGGGGAATGTTACAAAAATATTTTTTTTGCTGCTTTGAAGGTCCCAATGAGCACAGTGGCCTCCATCATCCGTAAGTGGAAGAAGTTTGAAACCACTAGGACTCTTCCTAGAGCTGGCCGGCCAACTAAACTGAGCGATCGGGGAAGAAGGGCCTTAGTCAGGGAGGTGACCAAGAACCCGTTGGTCACTCTGTCAGAGCTCCAGAGGTCCTCTGTGGAGAGAGGAGAACCTTCCAGAAGGACAAACATCTCTGCAGCAATCCACCAATAAGGCCTGTATGGTAGAGTGGCCAGACGGAAGCCACTCCTTAGTAAAAGGCACATGGCAGCCCGTCTGGAGTTTGCCAAAAAGCACCTGAACACAAACAAAATTCTCTGGTCTGATGAGACAAAGATTGAACTCTTTGGTGTGAATGCCAGGTGCCACGTTTGGAGGAGACCAGGAACTGCTCATCACCAGGCCAATACTATCCCTACAGTGAAGCATGGTGGTGGCAGCATCATGCTGTGGGGATGTTTTTCAGCGGCAGAAACTGGGAGACTAGTCAGGATAAAGGGAAAGATGACTGCAGCAATGTACAGAGACATCCTGGATGAAAACCTGCTCCAGAGCGCTCTTGACCTTTGACTGGGGCGATGGTTCATCTTTCAGCATGACAACGACCCTAAGCACACAGCCAAGATATCAAAGGAGTGGCTTCAGGATAACTCTGTGAATGTCCTTGAGTGGCCCAGCCAGAGCCCAGACTTGAATCTGATTGAACATCTCTGGGGAGATCTTAAAGTGGTTGTGCATTGACACTTCCCATCCAACCTGATGGAGTTTGAGAGGTGCTGCAAAGAGGAATGGGCGAAACTGGCCAAGGATAGGTGTGCCAAGCTTGTGGCATCATATTCAAAAAGACTTGAGGCTGTAATTGCTGCCAAAGGTGCATCGACAAAGTATTGAGCAAAGGCTGCAAATACTTATGTACATGTGATTTCTCAGTTTTTTTATTTTTAATAAATTTGCAAAAACCTGAAGTAAACTTTTTTCACGTTGTCATTATGGGGTGTTGTGTGTAGAATTCTGAGGAAAAAAATGAATTTAATCCATTTTGGAAAAAGGCTGTAACATAACAAAATGTGGAAAAAGTGATGCGCTGTGAATACATTTTAAAAGGTGATTATACAATTATTATATTTTCACTTTTTTACTAAGAGGTCCTCACTTATCTAGTTCACTCCTGTCAGCTAAGAACAGACAACCAAGTCTACAGTTCACACAGGCACACAAAATTGGACAATAGATGATTGGAAAAACTCGATTTCTGCTGCAACATTTGGATGGTAGGGTCAGAAGTTGGTGTCAACAACATGAAAGCATGGATCCATCCTGCCTTGTATCAATGGTTCAGGCTGGTGATGATGGTGTAATGGTGTGGGGGATATTTTCTTGGCACACTTTGTGCCCCTTAATGTCAGGCTTACCTGATAAGTTTATTCAGGCGTTGTGCTTCTTTTGAGCTCAGATTGCTTCCCTAGGAGACCACAGTGTAGAACAACACACTGGCTACTTTGGTCTGATAGAATATTTCCAGCAGCATGCTGCACACATAAAAAGACCTTAGCAAGTACGGTCTACTCTGGCCCTTCTTGTAGAGCACCACTGTGTTGTCAGACCAGACCAGTTTGTTGTTTATTTGAACCCCCAGGTACTTGTAGCTGTGCACCGTTTCCACGTCTTTCCCCTGGATGGTGACAGGTCTCAGAGGCTCTTTGGCACACTTGATGTCCACCACCAGCTCCTTTGCCTTGCTGACATTGAAGCTGCAAGTTGTTAGCCATAGAATACCTCCAAGCAGCCTCAACACCATAATAATTGTAAGATGCTAGAGGTCGCTGTTGCCTCTTTTAATTCAACAGATAGACACACTGAACACAGGGTAAAATCACCTAGAAGGTATTTAATTATTCTTCCTGCTTTTATAGTGCCCAAAAGCACTTCCGCCACCATAAACAGGCAAGTAACAAATATAATAACAACTAGCAGAATACCCGCGCTTCGCAGCGGAGAAGTACTGTGTTAAAGAAGTTATGAAAAAGAAAAGGAAAAATTTAAAAAAATAACGTAACTTGATTGTTAATGTAATTGTTTTGTCATTGATATGAGTGTTGTTGTCATATCTATCTATATATATATATATATATATATATATATATCTATATATATATCTATACTAATAAAAGGCAAAGCCCTCACTCACTCACTCACTGACTGACTGACTGACTCATCACTAATTCTCCAACTTCCCGTGTAGGTAGAAGGCTGAAATTTGGCAGGCTCATTCCTTACAGCTTCCTTACAAAAGTTGGGCAGGTTTCATTTCGAAATTCTTCGTGTAATGGTCATAACTGGAAGGTATTTTTCTCCATTTACTGTAATGGAGTTGAGCTTGACCGCCGTGGGGGCGGAGTTTCGTGTGACATCATCA
>JANRMT010062819.1:8018074-8039424 GCA_026402145.1 Polypterus bichir lapradei
ATATATATATATATATATATATATATATATATATATATTGTGAAGGACAGCCGGGTCCCATGCCCGGCAGGGACGCCCCTGCTGCTTATGTTCCGGGGGAGCCTCCATAGACAGTCCAGTACCTCCCCCGGGACGCTTGGTGGCAGCCTCCCTGGCCGACTGTGTTTTCCCAACCACCCGCAGGGCTCCATGGGAGATGGTGTCCTCCACAGCTTGGTTGGGGCCCGGCGTGGCCGCTAGGGGGAGCTGCCTGCTTCCCACAGCCCGGCTGGACGAGCTTGCAGCCCCACCCGGAAGTCCAATTAGGACCAGGTGGTTAATCACCTGGAACGCTTCCGGGTGGGCTATAAAAGGGCCCAGCCACCACCACTCGGTGAGCCTGAGTTGGGAGGAAGAAGGAGACGAAGCTTGTCTGGGAGGAGTGGTGGAGAATTGTGGTTTTGTGCTTTGGGACTGTGTTTGGGCTGTGTGGCACGGGGAAGACGTGTCACACGGCTGAAGAAAAAATAAAACCTGTGTGTTTTAGTACACGTGCCTCTGCGTGGTCTGTGCTGGGTCGGGCACTATATAGCGCCTTTTACAATATATATATATATATATACACACACACAGACAAACACATATATAAACATATATATACACATCATATATATATACACACATACATATATATATATATATATAGCAAAATACCTGCGCTTCGCAGCGGAGAAGTAGTGTGTTAAAGAAGCAATGAAAAAGAAAAGGAAACATTTTGAAAATAACGTAACATGATTGTCAATGTAATTGTTTTGTCACTGTTATGAGTGATGAGTGTTGCTGTCATATATATATATATATATATATATATATATATATACACATATACACATATATATACACACACACATATATACATACACATATACACATACATCCACATATATATATATATATCTACATATACACGCATACATATACATACACACACATATATACACACAAATACATATATATACATACACACACATATATATAAACATATATATACATACTGTACATATCTACATATATACATACACACACACACACACACACACACACACACACAACTATCGTATATGTTGAAGTTCTATTTAAATTTTAAATAGAAGGAATTTTTATTTAGTCGACAGAATATTATTCCGGAATAAATCAACTCAAACCTTAAATAACTTATAATATTTTGCTCTCCATAAAAATATATCCTGTCTAAATTATACAAGTTAGAAATAAAGTAAATGTTAAAAGAACAAACATTCAAATTTCTTTACTCTTATGTAATTTTATATAAAAAATAAACTTAAATTTTAAATATCCCAAAAGATTTTTCTCTCCATAAAAATATATCCTGTCAAAATTATACAAATTCAAATATGAACATGGTGCATAACAAAACCTGGAAACATAAATAAAATTTGTTCTTTTCAGCAATAACAAATCAAATCATTCAGTTTATGAACAAAGTGCATATTTGGGAACACCGTAGTGTCGACTTGGTTCAACATTACTTGGCAACAGGGAAAGTGGGGCAAGTTGCACTGGTGCATTTGTGTCTCCCATAAAAGTAGCTTCACTTGAAATCACTTTGTGATTTTGCACGGGTAAAAACGTCTGCTGAAGTGTCAGATTCTTCTTTAACTCTTCTGCTTTCTGTATCTTGTGCATTGCACAATGGTTATCCTGATGTTTTGTCTCATAGTGCCGTTTTAGATTAAATTCTGTAATTACACCCACATTTGCTCCAGAAATGAGACACACGGGTTTACCGGCAATGTCAGTAAACATATACTCAGCCTCCCATCGGTTTTTAAAGGCTCTATGTTCAGAATCACCTTTTCTCTTCGGCATCGTGTGGGCTAGCTTCGCAATAACTTGCAGCATCATAAGCTAGACTTGATTAACGCGGTAAGTGTTCGGCAAGGCAGCTGAAGCGCTGCATTATGGGATCTGTAGTTTATTGTGTTACCAGCACTTCATATCCCCGGGCCATTAATAACAATAATACAGTATATAAAATGATCTCGCGGGCCGGATATAATTACACGCCGGGCCGGATGTGGCCTGCGGGCCTTGAGTTTGACACATATGGACTAAATAGAACTTGAAAAGATATATTTTTTCAAATGTGATCGCGCAATTCAGATAGAGTTGACGCGCACTACAGTACATCGAGCCCGCGTGCTATTGTGGTTTTGCTTGCATGCCTCAATAAGTCATCCTCCCCTCGCTCTTACTTTTTTACCGTTCATCTAATGAATACACTGAGTATGGCTTTACCAAAACAATCATTGATGGCGAATTAAGTATCCATTATTCGAGTATGTAGATCGGGGTATATATATACATATATATATACCCGCGTATCGCAGCGGAGAAGTAGTGTGTTAAAAAAGCTATGAAAAAGAAAAGGGAACATTTTAAAAATAATGTAACATGACTGTCAATATACAGTAATTGTTTTGTGAGTGTTACTGAGTGTTGCTGTCATCAAGGATTTAATTATCATTATTTCTTTCAATCAGGTTCGTATTTGTAGGATGTGTTGTGTTCAAGTTACATTCCGTGTTTGTCAATCGTTGTAAAGATAACAGGTTTCATTCATCGATTCGTTTCTTACTGCATCAATAAACAGCTCGTCTTCTTCTTTATCTGAGACCTGACACACTGCATGCACGGGTTTTTTTTTTACACTGTCTTCCTTTAGCGGGACATTGACTTTTTCCACCATGTGCTTTGTTTCCGCAGCAGCTGCACTTATGAATATTCTTGTATATATCAGATGCTTCATATTTTTTTGCTGCCTTTTCAATTGTGTAATTCGGTTACTTTAGAATGAAAACATAATTTGATTTCAGTCAGTCTGTAAGAGCCAGTGTAAATGCATGATAATTGTAAAGGTTAGCTTTTTTTTTTTAATTCAGTTCCATTCTCTCAGTCGCGTTCACGATCCCCCCCCATCTGACAATGCTGTTTTCACATAAAGACGTGCTATAGCTCAAATGTGATTTATTTGGAGACGCGCTATAGCTCGAATGTTATTTATATAGGGAAGAAAGTACAGTGTCAGGTGCTCATTCAGTGTAATAGGAACCATAGCACAGAGAGGTGTGTACACTGCAACAAGTACACATGTCGTAAATGTTGGAAGGGTGTGAGGGAATTGTTAATATTTGAATGGGATGATTTTATATAGCACGGATCGGAAATTATCAGTTCTTAGCATTGCCCCACGCAAGCTGTCGTATCAACCGCTTACTGTAACTTGCTTTATTTTTTCTTCACTTATAGTCTAGAATAAAAGTGCACTTGTTTTGTTATACTTGTAAACAACAGAAGTTCCTGTGTTTGAGCGACCCGGGTATGCTCAAAAAAAATAGACGTGTAATACCACGAAAAGTGCACGTAGGCACAGCAGTTCGCAAAAACATTGGTACGAGAATGCAGTCACAAGTACGCTGCAGAGCTATAGCGCGTCTTCAGATTGGGAGGGGGGGGGTAGGGAAGGATCTTGAACACGACTGAGAGAATGAAAAGTGAATAAAAAAAAAAACTAACCTTTACAAGTATCATAAATTACACTGGCTGTTACACACTGAAATCAAATGTATGTTTTTATTTTAAAATAGTAAGAATAAGAGCAGTTTACTTTTCAAAAGAGAATCGTGCAGGATCGAGCTCATAACCTTTTGGTTACAAGTCAGCAGCTGACACCATTACACTATCATAGCAGTTGAGCTCCGTAAGTGTCAATGTGGCATGTTAATGCGGCTTTTTTCCTGCAGTTATATTTTTGAATAAAAGCATACTTGTTCTGTTATATTTGTACCTTTTGTGAAGCTGTTAATTTGACATTTGGACTTCAGGCTTCATAAATTATATAGTTTATGCCTACATTTTGTCATTTACTACTACAATATGAAAAACGTTTCTGTTTTAAAAATGTGTTTACACGGATTACTGTAGAAACGGAACACACGTGAAATACGTGTATTCCAAATAATGATCTATTATTTCCACTCTAAAACTCCACTTCACTCCCAGATAATCAATTAAGGCATGAGCTGGGAGAAGTTTGTGCACTTTCTAAGTCGATGGGGGGATGGAATAGCCGGCTACTTGCAACTTTTCTTTATCAACACATTTAGATTAACAAAAGACGCTGGCGGAGAGGTGAGAACGGTTTTAAGAAGCGATTTAAGGTGGGACGGATCTAAGAGTTTTTTCGTAGACTCTGGTAATTCTAGTGTTAAGCCGCCATCTTAATCTCTGTAGTGCAGTTTGGTAGCGTCAATTCGGCGGGGGAGGGGTGGGTTGTTGAAATCACGTGATTGCAATTCAGCGCAGCTAAATTGCTGGCGTGTGTTAACGTGTTCTTGAGAACAAAGCGCCATCTAGTGGTGGAACCAGGTAAATGAATAAATAGGGCATGAATGGGCGTGTTTACTGTGAAATCTTGACACGCCTTCTGTTAGTAGAGGGAGTGGGGGATCACGGCGTGCGTAGGGCAGCCGTACGCCATTCGCACGCCATTCACACACCCGCGGCTATTTGACGTGGCTCCATCTGTATATACATATATATATATACATATACATATAAATATATATATACATATATACACATATATATATACACACACACACACATATATATACATATATACACATATATATACACACAAACACATATATACATATATACACATATACATATCTACATATATACTGTATATACACATATATATATATATATATACAAATCTACATATATATCTACATATATATATTAGGGGTGGGACTCGATTAAAAAAATTAATCTTATTAATTAGAGGCTGTGTAATAATTAATCTTGATTAATCGTATGTAATTGCACACGTAAATTTGCCCCAAATCGCAAATGTGTTTTTTTAATTTAAAAGGGTTTTAGCAGGCGATAGAATCAAATAATAGACATGGACATGAATATTGTAAACTCAAGCTCTTTTAATTTCTGAAAAAAAAAATGCTTTTAAACTGCATTTGAATTCAAAACAGAAACAAAAATATCATCCCTGGTTAAAATTGGGCAGACTTAAAAATAAAGTGGTAGTTTAAGTACTTTAAGTACATTTTCAGAATGGTATTGTCTTTAAATAATAATAACCAAAATTTCAACATAAAGTGCAGTTTTTCTTCTTAAAAAAATAAGTCAGAAACATAAAAGGTAATTTGACCAACTTAATCTTTAAACTCTGAGTAACCTTAGCCAAAATTATTTTGTACATTAGGCTAAAACAGTGTGATCATTGAACATTTTGTAATTAGACGTAATTAGAATTACTAACGGTCACGGAAGTCCAATGATCCCCAGTAAGAGCCACAAAGTCCGCTTTCTGTAATGCATCTAATTTTGCTTGCTTTTCACTGTGCACAAAACCATGCTTTTATCAAGGCTTCGCTCGGGTAGTTTTTTGAAATTAAATTTTCCTCCGATTAGTCGTAGGAACACGCTTCATTCCGAGTGTAACATTTTTGTAGCTGTGATGTGTGCATCAGTGTAATCGATGTACCAGGAAATCATGCATTGACAAAAGTTCCCCTTTGCTTGGAATTGAAAGTGTGATTAAATGCGTTATTTTTTGTTATGGAGTACATGCATCGAAGCTTCTAGTCTGTGCTTGTGCTAAGAATAGGAAAGATTTTAAAAATAACGTAACATGATTCTGCGTTAATCGCATATTTTTTCATACGTCTCAAACCAAGGAGATGCGAGGTTAAAATGAACCGAGAAGCACGCGTACATACTCAGTACATCCCCTCTCGGGAATCGAACCTCGGATGTAGGCACATTTGCGCCACGGTGTGTGGCTTATTTATTTGAGAGTATGTAGATCGGGGTATATATATATATATATATATATATTCGCAGTGGAGACATAGTGTGTTAAAGAAGCTATGAAAAAGAAAAGGGAACATTTTAAAAATAACGTAACATGATTGTCAGTATACAGTAATTATTTTGTGAGTGTTGCTGTGATCAAGGATTCGATTATCATTATTTGTTTCAATCAGGGTCGTATTTGTACGATGTGTTGCGTTCAAGTTACATTCTGTGTTTGTCAGTCGTTGTAAAGATTAAATTCTGTAATTACAGCCACATTAGCTCCACAAATGAGACACACGTGTTTACCGGCAATGTCAGTAAACATATACTCAGCCTCCCATCGGTTTTTAAAGGCTCTATTTTCAGAATCAACTTTTCTCTTCGGCATCGTGTGGGCTAGCTTCGCAATAACTTGCAGCAACGCGGTAAGTGTTCGGCAAGGCAGCTGAAGCGCTGCATTATGGGATCTGTAGTTTATTGTGTTACCAGCGGTTCATATACCCGGGCCATTAATAACAATAATACAGTATATAAAATGATCTCGCGGGCTGGATATAATTACACGCCGGGCCGGATGTGGCCCGTGGGCCTTGAGTTTGACTCATATGGACTAAATAGAACTTGAAAAGAAATATTTTTTGGAATGTGATCGCGCAAGTCAGTACATCGAGCCCGCGTGCTATTGTGGTTTTGCTTGTGTGCTTCAGTAAGTTACCGTCCCCTCGCTCTTACTTTTTTACCGTTTATCTAATGAATACACTGAGTATGGCTTTACCAAAACAATCATTGATCGCGAATAAAGTATCCATTATTCATGAAGCTTCAATAGGTGAATAGGTGATCTGTCTTTCTGCGTTAACCGCATGCGTTTTCATACGTCTCAAACTAAGGGGATGCGAGGTTAAAATAAATCGAGAAGCGTGTGTACATACTTAGTGCATCCCCTCTCGGGAATCGAACCTCAGACGTGGGCACTACAGGCAAATGCTTTACTATCGCGCCACGGCGTGTACTTTATCTATTTCAGCGTAGCAGTGTAATTCGGTTTTTGTTCAGCACTCTTTGGAACTGTTACTTTTTGTCTGCGCACTGCGTCAGTTCACGTGAGCCGCTGAATATGGTTTTATATGTCACTCGCTCGCTTCTAATTGTTTCGCTGCCTTCTTAATTATATAATGCATGTTTTCTAAAGCGCGTTTTGTAGCTCTTCCTGGCTTTCTACGCAATGCGTGATTACATGAGAGGCGTGATGATGTCATACGAAACTCCGCCCCTCCAGCTGAACTCCATTACAGTAAATGGAGAAAAATAGCTTCTAGTTATGACCATTATGCGTAGAATTTCGAAATGAAACCTGCCCAACTTTTGTAAGTAAGCTGTAAGGAATGAGCCTGCCAAATTTCAGCCTTCTACCCACACGGGAAGTTGGAGAATTAGTGATGAGTCAGTGAGTGACTGAGTGAGTGAGTGAGTGAGTGAGTGAGTGAGTGAGGGCTTTGCCTTTTATTAGTATAGATTACAATTAATAACACAAATCTCTCCTCCACTCCTCCAAGCAAGTTCTAACGTAGTACCTCCCAACTCGCTTGCTGGGTCTTCAGCAGTCCTTAATATAGTCCTTGACCCGGAAGTGCTTCTCCTCTTCCGTTCCCGTGACTAGATAGTACTTCTGGGCTATGGAAAAGATACGAGTCCCCAGGTCCCCTGGCACCATCTCCTGGCAGCACACACGGTATCCAGCAGGGCTGAGAAGCCGAACTCCAAATCCCATGGTGCCCTGCGGGAATCCGTGGCAGCAGTATGCTGCAGGAAACGTGCCATCTGGCGTCTTGGGTGAGGCGTTGTCCCATAGTAGCTGCCTTCCACCATCCTTCTCTTTGGGTGTCCCGGGTGGGTTGAAAAGCCAGCCGTCCGCCACATAATATGTAAGTCAAAGCCAGACGGGCTGTTCTCCACAGCATTACCTGAGTAGCGACAATATACTATGCCAGGAAAATATGCTGCCCTTTAGCAACTTATGTGAGTCCATATAAATTAAGTTAAATGCAGGTACTGGAAGCTCTCCCTGATGGTCACAAAGGTTGAAGTTAGCAAAGTATTCTTTACAATACAATTTCATTTATTATTGAAGATAGCAATTTTCCAATCAAGTATAGTCACTATTTATTCTAACTCCCAAAAATACTCACATTTAACTTAGTTTTTTTTTTTTTTTTTGTATTTTGACTTCTTTGCCCATATTTTTGTGCACCTTTTAATTGGAAGCTACTCCAACTTGCAGGGAAAAAGTGGGGGCAGGTGGCAGGATTGGCACTAGAGCTTCTGTAAAAAACCTCACACTGTTCAGTGTGGTGCTGAGATGTCACACATTGCAGAGCTGCACTCAGATCTGAATTCAGGTAGTTCGCTGTGTGGTTCGCGTGGCAATGCACTGTAATCAGCTGCATGCTCCCAACCTCTCTCCTATAGCTACCACAATGACACTAGTTGCAAACCTGGAACCAGCTCTACACAGGGTATACTCATGAACACAGCCATACTTTATTATTCTTATATAATACATATAGTATAGTATAGTATAGTATAGTATAGTATAGTATAGTATGGCAAATATACAATACCTTCAATATTTACATGTAAACAAAGACCTATAAACAAAGGAAGAGCATATAACCCATCAATGCCACGGTTCACTAACATTCAATCATTCAATTGCATGTCTTTTGACAGTGACCAGAATAACAGACTAGTCAGAAACAGGGGTCATAGCATTGATTTTAATGTGTGCTCTGTGTGTGAAGTGAGTAATCATTCTCTAGTGCTCATGGAATCCCAGCAGCTACTCTGCAATTTTTTTAGGGAACAGATAATTACTCTTACACACTCTGAGAGAAAAAGGATTATAAACTCATACAATCCTTGATTTCTACATGTTTGTGTACCACAAAGAAAAACAATATATGATCTAATATTAGCTGAGAGAGAACTAGGAAAAAAGGTTCCTTTATCGGATCATTTGTGTAGTTATTTATCTGTTGTTTGGTAAGATATAATGAATGTCCATCATATGTGAACCTTTATTTTGGAAAATTAGTAATATTTTCATGCAATATTAAGCTAAGTAGAAAAAGTGTGCAATATTTTGAGAGAATGTGGCATTAGATCAGTCTGTGTACAACATAATGGAACACTAAAAGGCCTACAGATATGAAGCCTAAAATGCATTACGTGACTATGAACCCCTTATTTTGTTTAAAGCAAAACAGTAAATTTCATGCTCTTAACATAATGACTTCCTTACAAAATTACTTAAAGTCTATACTTGTGTTACCACACTTTGAACATGTTGGCCAACTGAAAGACTAAAAGCTACAGTATTTGAGTGTACATGTGTTTTGCTGAATATACATCACTTTCTTTAGGACCAGAAGTAGACTGTATGCATCTTTTGCACTATTGGGGTGCTCTAAACAATTTTTGACCAGTGCCAACACAGCTACAATGTTCACAACACCATTTTTATAATGTACTAGCAAAATACCCATGCTTCACAGCGGAGAAGTAGTGTGCTAAAGAAGTTATGAAAAAAAAGGTAACATCCTAAAAATAACGTAATGTGATTGTCAATGTAATTGTCGTAGGCTTATTTTAGTATTGAGAATGATGAGTATGATTATAAATGTTGTGTATGAGAAATACACATTTTTAGGATGTAAGGATCTCTTTGTAAACAACACCTGCAGTTCTGCCCTCAGGCTGTAAAATGTCTGCTGAGCTTACTCTTGAGCATGCAACGTACAGTTGGCCAAGTGAGAAGCAATCTTGTGTCAAGTCAATGCCAACCTTTTTTAGAGTCTGGCCCTGTGACTCATTTATTGTCATTGCAAAGCAGACCCTTACTGGAAATTGGAGGCGTTTGAATTGGAATGGGAGGTCAGAGGGTATGACAGGGATGCGAGGAATAAATACAGTCTTCTCTGAGCCTGTTTCAGTGAAGACAGTTGCCTCAATGAGGTTCTTGTGCAGAGATTCGATCTAAAGCCTGGTGCCATTACAAAGTTTTGGTGGTTGTATGTTTCTTAGTAAAGCGGTGGAGTAAACGAAAAGGCAGGAGTCACCAGCAGGCAGACGTGAAGCAAGGCGAACAATAACAAGCTTGAAGCGGTGGAGTAAAGAAGAAATGAGCAGTGAGCACGAACAGCTGAGGACAGTAAGGAAGCGAGTGAGGAGGCACATGAGCACGGGATGTCGTTAATGTATATAGGCAGGGAGCCAACCACATGGTAGGTGTGTGGACAGCGGCCGTGTGGAAAAAGGAAGGGGAACCGGGGGCGGCCCTTGTGTGTGAAATAAATCCTCTTTTAATGGAAATAAGGAATGAAACCGCCAAAAGGAGAGCTCAGTTCCTAAACTTCCTTATGGCGTAATGGTGAGAACCGCCAAAAAGAAGACATTATTTTCAAAACTTCATTACAGGGCACAACACGAAATGAAACATACTTGACGTTTGTAAGTACAGTGTAAAGGATGAGCATGGGAAAATTGGAAGTAGCAGAAATACTGTAGTAAGGAGGGGTTTCCCCTATCTATATATACAGTTTAGGAGGTACAACCGTTTTCCCCCCTTGGGTGTTATACCTAACTTTTATAAGTAGACTGCAAGGAATGAGCACGCAAAATTTCAGCTTCCCACATATATGGAAAGTGGGAGAATTAGTGTTGAGTCAGTGAGGGCTTTGCCTTTTATATGTGTAGATAGCAAAATATCCGCGCTTCGCAGCAGAGAAGTAGTGTGTTAAAGAAGTTATGAAAAAGAAAAGGAAACATTTTAAAAATAACATAACCAGCGGTAAAGCAAGGAAGACTCCGTAATAAGGACGGTTGGGTGCACGTAGAAGGGGTGCCTTCTAACCTAAAAGGGATATTCGGAGCTGACGGCTTTACTTGTCTGTTGTGGAGCGGGAGTTGGCCATGGATGGACGCTAACGCCGAGTCACCTGGGTGAGACGGACTTCATCTATACTAATAAAAGGCAAAACCCTCACTGACTGACTGACTCAGTGACTTACTGACTCACTGACTCATCACTAATTCTTCAACTTCCCAAGTAGGTAGAAGGCTGAAATTTGGCAGGCTCATTCCTTACAGCTTACTTACAAAAGTTAGGCAGGTTTCATTTCGAAATTCTACGCATAACAGTCATAACTGGAACCTACTTACGTACATATATACGGCCATAGCCTGCAGCTCGGTCGCCATGTGAGGCGGAGTTGCGTCCCTCATCGTCACGCCTTACACGTAATTGAGTGCCTGCCCATATAAGGCCGTCCATCAGCAGCAATCCAATAGACACGCTGCCGCTAAATATTCACAGGTGAAGGAAGGTGTTTATGCAGAGGAAGATGAGATGGTCAGGGTGGTGTTTGGCACAAACTCAGCGAAACTGCGAGAGAAAGTTTTAAGTGCCAGGACTTCGGTAACATTAAATAAAGCCGTGGACATCGCAAGATCGCACGAGATAGCACAAGCACAGCTGAAAAGCTTCGATGCATGTACTCCGAGTGGCTCAGGTGAACTGACTGTGAACGCAGTACGCAGAGAACAAGCAAGAGCTCCAAAGAGCGCTGAACAAAAAACGCATTACACAATTGAGAAGGCAGCAAAAGAATATGAAGCGAGTGACGCATACAAGCATATTCATAAGTGCAGCTACTGCAGAAACAAAGCACGGTGTAAACCTTAAGTTTAAATTAAGTTCATAGGCACGCTGCCGCTGGCATTTGTCATGCCTACAACGAATACGATATTCGCAAGATACAAGTTTAATGAGAAGATGCAGGGTATAAATGAGACTTTTGATCACTTTGTAACGGAGTTAAAATTGCTGTAATGGAGTTAAAATTGCTGGTGAAGGACTTTGCTTATGCAAACGAATAGGAAAGCAAGGTGTAAAGCTTAAGTTTAAATTAAGTTCATAGGCACGCTGCTGCTGGCATTTGTCATGCCTAAGACGAATATGATATTCGCGAGATAAAAGTTTACTCAGAGGACACAGGGTATAAACGAGACTTTTGATCACTTTGTAACGGAGTTAAAATTGCTGGTGAAGGACTGTGCTTATGCAAACGAAGATGAGATGGTCAGGGATAGAATAGTGTTTGGCACAAACTCAGCAAAAGTGCGAGAGAAACTTTTAAGTGCCGGGTCTGAGCTAACATTAAATAAAGCCGTGGACATCGCAAGATCGCACGGAATATTCGCGAGATACAAGTTTAATGAGATGACGCAGGGTATAAAGCCTCGATGCTAA
This sequence comes from Polypterus bichir lapradei, assembly GCA_026402145.1. Lineage (NCBI taxonomy): Eukaryota > Metazoa > Chordata > Cladistia > Polypteriformes > Polypteridae > Polypterus > Polypterus bichir. The sequence continues at coordinate 8,030,268 of JANRMT010062819.1, forward strand.
AGACCTGGCGAAGTCATGGAGAACATGGAAGGACGAGTTCAGATTATACACAGAACTTGCAATGCAGGAGGCATGCCTGGGCAGTTCTGAATGAGCTTGACGCTGTCTCAGCATATAGATAGTCAATGTGTATGTATAGTATCAGTATAGTAAAGTATAGTATCTGTAACAATATAACAATAAGCAAGCTTGCTGCTATAGACATTTTGGTGTCGGGCGATATGTCTCGGCAATGTTGTAACAGCCGCGATACTACATTCTGCTATATCTGTGGCGAATATACACTTGCGCCTCAGAAATGTTGGATGATTGCTCTTGTGAAGAAAGCTTATCATCTGTATTTTGGCTGAAAAATCGGTGATCAAGACAAGAAATGGGCGCCTCACATTTGCTGTGCAACATGTGCTGTCAGTCTGAAACAAGAAACAAGAAGTCAATTGAATATCACGCAAAAGCAGACATTCTGAACTTTCCAATAGTATACAATACTTGCATATGCATTCAACAGACCCCAGAGCTGAAAGTGATACATTGTTGTTATGGCTTTCACATTCCGAGGAAACTGTATTGGTATCTAATCTACCATTCAGGGGCCTGTTTTTAGTTTACTTATTTTATCCAATCAGTCTTTTATTCTCTAATTCAGCCACCCAGATACAAGTTAGACTTGGGAAATCAGCTAAGGTGCTACCAGGCTCGTCCAAACCAGCTTGAATGTTCTGCCTGTGTCAATGCCATGCTTTGCCTATATCGTTCTTCAGAGAGATTTAATACTAGAGATTTCTTTGTGTTTTGATATGTATAGCAGAACCCCAGTTATTCAAGATAATGTGGACCGATGCTACCTTGAATAAGTTAAAACTCAGATAAAACAGTTTAAAAATTATGGATATAAAAGATTTTGCCAATTTATTTGGTACATTATTATCTTTTAAGCCTCTTTTTATTTTTTAGTAGTGTTGGACTGGAAATAAAATTTTCACCTCAGAACCAGTGTAGTAAAACCCACCCTGTCTGTTTAACTTCAGCCTCCCTGGTGTGCTGCAGAATTGTGTGCCTTCCTAGTGTGATACACTATCACACCATGCTACACACTGCTTACCTTTTGATAACCATGAAGTCCCAATCACATTGAAGCAATAACTACAAAACCCCCTTGTCTTACTCCAGCCTCCCTGGTGCACCATACCATAGCACCACAGTGGGTACCTCTTCCCTCCCAATACCCATGAAGTCTTGATCACATAGAAGCAGTAACTAAATACCTTTTCAATTGTACTCCAGTCTTCCAGATGAGCTGCACAATTGTGCGCCTCCCTGGTGCAGCGCTACGCACTACTTCCCTCTTGATAACTGTAAAGTTACAATTATGTTGACGCAGTAAATTGTTCCCTGTTAAGTTTCATGTATTTTTAATTTTATTTCTGAAAAAATATATTCAAAGTTGTGCTGTTTGTCTGTGCCAGTCATGAGGACATGGTGTGGTATTATGCTCTGCATGGTAAGTCATTATCCTTTATCCCTTGTCTTAGTCTTGTTGCACACTATTTTCCCTATTAGTTTTTTATAGAAATGTCAACACAGCTTTATGTGATTTTTGCAAAGTGCATGAATGAAAGGTTTGATTTCTATTGAATAAGAGGATACCAGACGATTTATGAGTGTCAGGTCACTGCGTTACAGTGAAATACAAGGATATACTCTGAGGCAAAAAAATAAAAATGACAATGGAGCAAGGCTACAAAAAGTGTCCATACATGTGCAAGTAAAATCTTATAGAATTACAGTAATGTTTATCAGCTGCGGTGGGCTGGCGCCTGTGGACGAAGATTTCAGACAAGACAGCAGGTGTGGTTATATAGCAGCTTTATTTTGCAGAGTCACAGTGAGAAGAGTTTCAGAAAAGCAGACAATCAATATACATGACAGCGTCAGGGCTCTTCTGAACCCCGTCTGTTGGGTGGGGCAAGTTTTTATACCCCTAGAATGCGTGATTTAATATTCTAACACATTTATTATACACAATCCTTGAGCCCCTTCAATGCCCCTTGTGCAACTTGATTTCTTGGCCCCTTTGTTATGACGTTCAGATGTAAACTAAGGGAAAATGTGATAAGGCAGACTCATGTGTGGAATGCTTAGACCTTAAGTCCTTTGGACAAATATTTTTCTGTTTTGCTCAGCAAAGCATGCTTTTACATAATGTATGGTTTCGTAAAACTTACTTCTCAGACATGAATTAGTACAAGGGAACGAAGAGAACATTCATCTTCCACATGCCCTGCCCGGGGTTTGTTTCCTGCCTTGTGCACTGTGTTGGCTGGGATTGGCTCTAGCAGACCCCCATGACCCTGTAGTTAGGATATAGAGGGTTGGATAATGGATGGATGGACGGGTGTTTATCAGTCCACAAAATGTTTTGTTTTTCATCTATTTTGTTCCGTTTCATTCATTCTCTGCGTTTCCATTGCTTTATGCAATGAAAATCTAAAACATTCATTTCCATTTTTTTCTCATGCACATACTGTAGGTTTCAGAATTTTATATTATATAGTGCCATCCATAACTGATGTAAGTGGAACACCGAATTTATATTGAATCAGAGGGCGGTAAAAACTTAATGATAGGTTGAAATATAATTACTTTCGTCAGAAATACAAAGGTATCCACCGACAGATTTTTGTGACTCCGGTCTAGTAAGGAGTGTATGACCAGTTGGTCTTGGTCTCCAAAACTGTGGTTGTGTCTGATTTTTGACTTTCTGTGACTTTTTGACCTTGAAGGAATGTGCTTTCTGCGGGGATACTGCTAACGGCAGTTTTTTGTTTTCTTCTCTCCAGTTGTCAATAGATGTTTATCATTAGGACCTTTTATTTTAATCAATTTAAAATAGTTTGGTTTACTGTATGTTTATCTTGTTCTGTGTTTTTGTGCACATCATGTGATCTGTACTTTAACTGTATTATTTACTTTGTTGTTAATTTTTGTTCATATCATTTTAACACCATTGTGTTGAAAAAATGTACAGTAAATAGAAAAAAGACTTTTATAAACAATCTTGTTGTACAAAAGTTTTATTTCTCTTTTAGTTCACAAAACTAGGACATCTGAAACACTGATTGGACTTCTTATATTTTGATCATCTGATGGCATAAAAAGGCATTGTTGCATTACAAAAATACAGTGGCAGGCTTGATATATAGTATTCAAACTGGCAACATGATGACTGTGCCAAAACAATTATAATATAAATTCAAAACTAGAAATGCAAAATTAATACATGTAAAAAGTGACCCAATATAAATTTGGAGTTACAGAATCCTTGAATTATGACATACACATGTCCATCTGGGTATTGAGTTCAACGCTACATTTAATACCTCATAGCATTGTCTTTGGTTATGCTGTATTTCTGGCCAGGTGCTCCTGCACAATTTCAGAACGTCATTAATAACATGTTCAGATTTATTACGAATTTCAGTTTTGTATATCCATGTTATTTTGATTTTTTCCAAGGGTGAAAAACTCATGTTCATGTTCGAAATAAACTATATGCAAAGATTGAAAACTGCCAATTCTTTTTAAGGTTGTGGTTAGGTTTAGATTTAAGTAAGAAAATACCATTTTGCAACAGTATGTGCTGGCTCACTAGTCTTTATAAATTTCTAATTTTTTATAATTTAGTAAGCTACTCTAATTAGTGTTTAATTAAGACAAATTGCAAACCAAATAAAGTTCTTCAAAGTTAAATTAATTAACCATGAACACGTAATTTAAAACACATTTAATAAATACCCTCCTTTCTTTAATTTGTAGTTTAATCAGGGTAATTTTGTTGAATTAAAATATAAAGAGTCAAGAATAAATAATTAGAACAGAAAGAAATCAAAAGACAGAAACTATTTTTTGAATGGGTATTATCTGGAATTGAACACAGGATGATCAGATAAGAGGACAGTAATCTTAGCACATTTATTAAACGTGAACAAATATTTTAAAAGAGGAAAGATAAAAACCTGTTTATTTTTAAGGAACAAAGTGTTTTAATGGAATGATTTGTAAATGTTTTTATTTTTTATTTTAACAATTATCAATAAAGAATATAAAATATAAGTTGCCTATTTACAAATGTGGATATGTATGGATAATTCAGAAATAAAAGCTGTACTAAAATGGAACAAACCACCTACTTTCAGGTAGGAGCAATGTTTTAATGGTTTGTAAATTATTATCTATTTTTCATTAATAATGTTTTTCTGCCAGGGTTCCTCCCCTGGTAGTGGATAATTTTTGAGGTATGTATTTATTTTAATGTCACTTTTGTTAATTATTTATTTCATTCATGTTCTTTGTATTTTTTGGGTAGTTTGTCAAGAGGCAGGGCCAACTGCCTGCCACCACATGGGACTCTCCTCAGCCCTATAAAGACAAGGCAACCCACAGTTCCTTGTGGCTCATTCTGAATGTGCCAATGGCATCATGAGGTGTTTATTCTTGTACTTTTGTGATTTTTGTGGATTTTAGAACCTGTACTCTGTTTTTTATTTCACCACCTATATTCTGTATTGGAACTTTTTTTTTGCTATTGGATTGCCTTATTGCTTAGGCAACTACTTTGCCTTTTGTACTCCACAGTACATCTTTGTGCCTAGGGGCATTTTTGAAACAATCTTAATCTGAAACATTCTGTAAATAAAAAAGTTTAAAAAGAGCTTCAGTTTCTGAAGAAATTAATTTGCTTGGTAGATTGATATTTTTGATACTATTGTGAAGCCCTGAAAACTGACCTGTTTCCAACTATTCATCTATGTACTTACAATCACTTAATAGATAAAGAGGACATTTTCTGAGGCTTCAGCTTTCCTAGAAAGGATTAATGATCTGGATAATATTTTTGATTTAACTGATGAGATGTGTATGACTGACACTAACATTTAGTACCTTTTGGAAAAATATGTAGTAAAGGCCATCAGCTCCCACCGGAAAGCTGAACCAGGAAGCAGTACTGCTGCAGCCACCACCAGAGCTGCTGCACAGAGATTTGGTGGAGACCAAAGCCAAGTCTCTTGCATTTACAAACATTTCAACTCTACTGTCACCTTTTCAGTCATTTTTGACTTTGTAAGTTGGATTCTGCATTGGAACTTTCTTCCCTATTGAAATGCTTTATTGCTGAGGAAATTCTTTTGGGCTCCACAGAGCTTCTTTGTGTCCCACAGTGTTTTTGGAAAAATGCACTTTTGTTTTATAAAAGTTCTGCTCTTACCTTGGGTGGCACGTTGGCGCAGTGGTAGCGCTGCTGCCTTGCAGTTAGGAGATCTGGGTTTGCTTCCTGGGTCCTCCCTGCGTGGAGTTTGCATGTTCTCCCCGTGTCTGCATTGGCTTCCTCTGGGCACTCTGGTTTCCTCCCACAGTCCAAAGACATGCAGGTTAAGTGGATTGGTGATTCTAAATTGGCCCTAGTGTGTGTTTGTGTGTGTCCTGCGGTGGGTTGGCACCCTGCCTGGGATTGGTTCCTGCCCTGTGTTGGCTGAGATTGGCTTCTGCAGATGCCTGTGACCCTGTGTTTGGATTCAGCGGGTTGGATAATGGATGGATGGATCTTACCTTGTTACTAGATAGATAGATACTTTATTAATCCCAAGGGGAAATTCACATAATCCAGCAGCAGTATACTGATACAAAGTAACAATATTAAATGAAATAGTAATAAAAATGAAAAAAAAAAAAAAAAAATGTTAGCATTTACTCCCCCGGGTGGAATTGAAGAGTCGCATAGTGTGGGGGAGGAACGATCTCCTCAGTCTGTCAGTGGAGCAGGACAGTGACAAAAGTCTGTCACTGAAGCTACTCCTCTGCCTGGAGATAACACTGTTCAGTGGATTATTCATGATTGACAGGAGTTTGCTTAATGCCCGTCGCTCTGCCACAGATGTTAAACTGTCCAACTTTACTCCTACAATAGAGCCTGCCTTCTTAACAAGTTTGTCCAGGCGTGAGGCGTCTTTCATCTTTATGCTGCCTCCCCAGCACACCACCGCGTAGAAGAGGGCACTCGCCACAACCGTCTGGTAGAACATCTGCAGCATCTTACTGCAGATGTTGAAGGATGCCAACCTTCTCAGAAAGTATAGTCTGCTCTGACCTTTCTTACACAGAGCATCAGTATTGGCAGTCCAGTCCAATTTGTCATCCAGCTGCACTCCCAGATATTTATAGGTCTGCACCCTCTGCACACAGTCACCTCTGATGATCACAGGGTCCATGAGGGGCCTGGGCCTCCTAAAATCCACCACCAGTTCCTTGGTTTTGCTGGTGTTAAGATGTAAGTGGAATACAACTGAACTAGGAGATTGTATGGATTTAACCAATGAGATTTGCTAACCAAACTTTCTGTTCAAGTTTTTACAAATACTATTCTGATTGTTTATTAAGAAAAAAGTGCCTGTGAGGTCACTTTCATTAGTTTTTTATTGCCCTTACACGTGGCATGCTCTGAATGTTGTGAAGATAAATATGGATCTTTACATCTTTCTGAAGTCATCCTGTGATAATTTTTTCCATTAAAATAGCAACTGTAAAAATGCCCTTCCTCTCCTTTATGTATGCTAACAGAAAGCATATAAATAATTTTCTTAATGTAAACAGAACCCTCTTCACCCCTAAAGTTTACTGCTAGACAATAGCATGCAGTGTGGGAATGTGATATACTTTAAAGTGGTAGCTTGATATCAAACTGATTTTACAGCAGATCTCTTACACCAATAAGAAATTTTATATCTCTCTTGGAAGGCAAGTTTTAGATAGATTTTCATAAAATCATCCTGGCATTAGAGCAGATCTGTATATAAAATAGCAGAAAAAACAATTTTCAGATTATTAACTTAATTACTTGTACTGTTACATGAAAAGGTGAAAGTAAGGTAAAAAGTGAGCATCCTCGTGTACAGAAAGAATAACCTGCTGCTTTTAAACTGTTTCCATATGAAGGGAAGAGGAAAAATGGAATGCTCTGTTAATGTTATGTTCCTTAAAATTTAAATTAGTAAGACTTTATTAATTTTACAATTCATGAACCACATAATGTGCATAGATTGCAAAAAGTAATGGGGCAAAACTCATTAAAATGTTCTTAAAAGCACATAATAAAATTGTAAAGTCTTATACCATATACATAAATGTAATTCGTATTGCATCTAAGTAATGCTTTATTTTACAGTAACTGAACATGCACTGGTCATGCTTAAGCATATTCCTGAAACACAGATTTGCAACAAGGTTAAGTATTTAGTTGAAGAAGATAATAAATATCTGTCAAAATATGTCAAAATTTACCAAAGATGATTAAATTTTTTGCATAACTGACATTGTTATTTCCACTTGACTTTGAACACTTGTTACTTTTATCATGTTAATGGATCCTTCACTTATGTGTTCTGCAATTACATTAGAAACACACTTAGTGGGAATTTCAGATATTCTGTAATTTAAAAATAATTTGAGGGATGAGTACTTGGGGAATGAATCTTGCAGCCTAAGCATTCCCTTATCATTAAACATGGTTCTATATTCTTTAACTCCAAAATGCCAAACATCAGTTACTAATAAGTAATTGTGGAATTTTAAAGAAATAAATTAATCTACCTACCAGGATCTCCTCTTAAATAAAAAGACCATCCCTTATAAATTATTTGAACTTGCCTAATTCAGGGTTGTGGATAGATAGCTGAGTCCTTACAGCATTTGGCTTAAGGCAGGAACAAACTGTTTTATCACAATAAACACAGATGTATCTCCTCGCGCTAAGGCACTAGACTACTAGAGCCCTATTCTGTTCAGCAGTCTCCAAAGTTGAAATAGCACTAATGATTGTGAAACTTCATTAGCAAAGATGGCACTAGATGAAGAAACTAGTTGTAAATTAATTAACCACGACGGTGTATCAGTGGTGGGATAAACCTGGAATACCTGGAGAACACATATGCAAACACAGTGAGTAGTATACATCAACTCATAACTAGGTCAAGAATCAAACCAAGACTCTTGTGATGTAAAGCAACAATGCTAAACACTGTGCCCTTAAATTCTATTCTAAAAAAATCATTTACAGTAGATATTCTGTTAAATTTAAATATATGTAATAAGATGGGTAGGAATAAAATATAGTGCATTATCCTTTAGGAAAAAATGTACAATTACAGTATTATTAAGTTCAACAAAATTGCTAAGAAACATTTTTGGTTAATCTGTACGCTGCTAAAGCTCTGTAAATGAAATTACTGCATTGGGTAGACATTTTTTCTCCTCATAGTCCCATGGGAATGGCCCAGTATGCACATAGTGAGCCTACCATTTGGTTTATTTCTGTTATTTAATAAGTATGTTAATATCGTAGATTAAATAGCTTCATTGTTCCATTAAAGGCAGAGCTGTGAATGTTATTTTAGAAATGTGCTAAAAAACAAATAATTCATTTAAATGTAGTAACATTTTACTGTTAAGATTCCTGTTACAATCATACTACACATTAAAGTACTAAAATAAATTCAAATATAAAGCATAAAGCAAAATATTCATGCACCAACAGAAAAACTCAATATAGATGTTTAACTTTAAAAAGGATGCTTAAAGTGTCAAAAGCTTTATTTTATTATCTTATTAGTCCAATTCTAGATTAAGTTGTGCTATGCAATGAATCATAGCTTGGGCAACAGTGATAATTATTGCAGAATAATACAATGGTCTGATAAAGTGATCTTCATTATCAACAAGACTTCCACTTCAAGTGATTCCAAAGTCTAAGACAACACTCTTAAAACATACAACAAAGTAGAAATTAAATAAGTGCCAAAAAACTTCTACAATTAATAAAAATCAATAAAAAAGCAATATGAACAGCCTTCCCAGCAGTTCTAAGAAGCACATAGGCCTTCAGCCTTGATTTAATTCTAAAGCCAGGCTCTCAAATGTGAGCAAGCAGATCAATGCAAAAAATATGGGGGCCTTGAAGCCAACAACACCTACAGACGTTTGATTTATTCATGCAATTTTAAGTAAGCCTTTGGAAAATTCTGCATGCGTTACATGTCCCGTTAACTTGAGGAGCTTGGCAGTTTATGGTTTCATTCATCAAAAGTGGAATTCCAACTCACAATAG
>JANRMT010062819.1:8044424-8082978 GCA_026402145.1 Polypterus bichir lapradei
ATGAGGGGCCTGGGCCTCCTAAAATCCACCACCAGCTCCTTGGTTTTGCTGGTGTTAAGATGTAAGTGGTTTGAGTCGCACCATTTAACAAAGTCTTTGATTAGCTTCCTGTACTCCTCCTCCTGCCCACTCCTGATGCAGCCCACAATAGCAGTGTCATCAGCGAACTTTTGCACGTGACAGGACTCTGAGTCATATTGGAAGTCTGATGTATATAGATTGAACAGGACCGGAGAAAGTACAGTCCCCTGCGGCGCCCCTGTATTGCTGAACACAATGTCAGACCTGCAGTTCCCAAGACGCACATATTGAGGTCTGTCTGTAAGATATTCCACAATCCATGCCACCAGGTGTGAGTCTACTCCCATCTCAGTCAGCTTGTCTCTAAGGAGCAGAGGTTGGATGGTGTTGAAGGCGCTAGAGAAGTCCAAAAACATAATTCTTACAGCACCACTGCCTCTGTCCAGGTGGGAGAGGGATCGGTGTAGCATATAGATGATGGCATCCTCCGCTCCCACCTTCTCCTGGTATGCGAACTGCAGAGGGTCGAGGGCGTGGCGGACCTGTGGCCTCAGGTGGTGAAGCAGCAGCCGCTCCATGGTCTTCATCAGATGTGACGTCAGAGCAACAGGCCGGAAGTCATTCAGCTCACTAGGACGTGATACCTTTGGGACAGGGGTGATACAAGATGTTTTCTAAAGCCTTGGGACTCTCCCCTGTTCCAGCCTCAGGTTGAAGATGCGCTGTAGAGGACTCGCCAGTTCCAACGCACAGGCCTTCAGCAGTCGTGGCGATACACCATCTGGACCCACTGCTTTGCTGGCACAAAGTCTTTTCAACTCTCTGCTCACATGGGCTACTGTAATTGTGGGTGGGGATGTCTCACCTATGCTGGTATCAGCAGAAGGATGGTTGGAGGATGCAGTACTCCGAGGTGATAGTGGGTTAGGGTGATCAAACCTATTAAAGAAGTTGTTCATTTGGTTTGATCTCTCCACGTCTGTCTCGATGGCGGCACCCCGCTTCGAGCTGCAGCCAGTGATAATCTTCATCCCATCCCACACTTCCTTCATGCTGTTGTTCTGCAACTTCTGCTCCAGCTTTCTCCTGTACTGCTCTTTCGCCGCCCTGAGTTGGACTCGGAGTTCCTTCTGCACGCGCTTGAGCTCATGCTGATCACCACGTTTAAAAGCCCTTTTCTTCTGGTTCAAAAGGCCCTTGATGTCACTTGTAACCCATGGCTTGTTGTTAGCATAGCAGCGTACTGTTCTTACTGGAACTACAATGTCCATACAGAAGTTGATGTAATCAGTTGTGCATTCAACAGCCTCTTCAATGTTCTCACTATGTGACCCCAGGAATATATCCCAGTCTGTAGTTCCAAAGCAGTCTCTCAGAGCCTGCTCTGCCTCAGGGGACCACTTCCTGAATGAGCGTGTGGTTGTAGGTAGCGCCCTCACTCTTGGTTTGTATTGAGGCTGTAGCAGAACCAGGTTATTATGATCTGCTTTCCCAAGCGCAGGCAGCGGGGTGGCGCTGTATGCGTCTTTAACGTTTGCATATAGTAGGTTGATAGTCCTGTTTCCCCTGGTGTTACAATCCACATACTGGGAGAAGGCAGGTAATGTTTTGTCCAGCGTCACATGGTTAAAGTCTCCAGCGATTAGCACAAGTGCCTCAGGGTGCTGCGTTTGTAACTTAGCAACTACGGAATGGATGATGTCACTCGCTATCTCCGCGTTCGCTTGAGGGGGGATGTAAACAATAACAATAATCACATGTCCAAACTCTCTGGGCAAGTAATAGGGACGCAGACTGACAGCCAACAGTTCGATGTCCCTGCAGCAATTGGAGATTTTAACGTTTATATATCCAGAGTTGCACCACCTTGTATTCACATAAAGAGCGAGTCCTCCTCCTTTCTTCTTCCCGCAGGTACTTGCATCTCTGTCCGCTCTAACTGTGCTAAACCCGGGTAGCTCCACGTTAGCATCTGAGATGGTAGTTGTTAGCCACGTTTCACTAAAACACAGCAAGCTGCATTCTCTGTAGGTTCTGACATTTTTCACCAGCACAGCCAGTTCGTCGATCTTATTTGGTAGTGAGTTCACATTTCCCAGGATCACAGAAGGCACCGACGGTTTATAATGCCATTTTCTCTCAAGTTGTCTCGATTTAATCTTATCTTTTATCTTTGCGCCGGCTCGGCTGCTCCGATATCGTCTTCTTACCTCGTCAGTTAAATAAGGAACCACACCGGCATGAGCATTTCTTCTCAGTGCTTTAAGCTGACTACTTGAATAGGCGATTCTCGGAGTGTAAAAATCCATATCAAGTAGTAAAAATAGTAAAAAGTGTCCAGGGAGCAATTCCACATAAAAGAAAGTGGTAGAAGTGATCAGTGAAATAGAGAAAAATAGAGATAAAAAGGTAAAAATATAAAGTCATATACGGAGCTGCTGGAAAAGGCTGCCACTCGGATGCGGCGCCAGATTTCATGGTATTCTCCTCTAGTGGGCATTTTGGAAGTTTTTGGGACTTTGTGGTTGAGAACTTGCGGTATTCATAGTAATTAAAAACTTCAGTAAAACTGTTTCCTCTACTGCTATCCCCAAGAAAAGATTGATTTGGACTGATGAAGCATTCAAAGTCTTTGAAAACACCGAAAAAAGCTTTTACCACTGCACCCATCTTAAAAAATCTACCTGGGTCTTTGTCATTTATTGTCAAGGCTAATGCCTCTAACATTTGAGTGAGAGCATGTAATATCTACATACTGACAGGATTAACCTATATGTGTGCTGTATCTGTTTAATTTAGGACGTGGATTCAAATTGTTCTATCGTGTCGTGGATTGGAGGAGAAATAGGGTAAGGGTCATTCTGAAGGAACAGTATGTCAAGAGTGTTTTGGAAATGAAGAGAGTGTCAGACAGAGTAATGATTATGAAGCTGGAAATGGTTGGGCATGGCTGTGGTGAATATGTATTTTAAGAAGAGTCAGGAACATAGGGTGACATACAAGAGTGGAGGAAGATCCACACAGGTAGATTATATCCTATGAAGAAGAGTCAATCTGAAGGAGATTAAAGACTGCAAAGTGTTGGCAGGGGAAAATGTAGTTAGATAGCATAAGATGGTGGTCTGTAGGATGATGTTGGAGATCAAGATGAGTAGAGTGTGGGCAGAGCAAAGGATCAAATGGTGGAAGTTGAAAAAGGAAGTCTGCAAGATTGAATTTATGGAGGAGGTAAGACAGGCACTGGATGGCAATGAAGAGCTACCAGACAGCTGGGCAAATATAGCAGAAGTAGTAAAGGTGACAGTAAGAAGGGTGCTTGGTGTGACATCTGGACAGAGGAAGGAGGAAAAGGAAACCTGGGGGTGGAATGAGGAAATACAGGAGAGTATACAGAGGAAGAGGATGGCAAAGAAGAAGTGGGATAGTCAGAAAGATGCAGACAGTACACAAGAGTACAAGGAGATAAGGCACAAGGTGAAGAGAGAGAGATGGTGAAGGCTAAAGAAAAGGCGTATGATGAGTTGTATGAGAGATTGGACACTAAGGAGGGAGAAAAGGACCTGTGCCGATTGGCTAGTCAGAGGGATTGAGGTGAGAAAGATGTGTAACAGGTTAAAGTCATAAAAGGTAAAGATGTAAACAAACTCACAAGTGAGGAGGGTATATTGAGAAGATGGAACTTCAAGAGGCTGATGAATGAAGAGAATGAGAGAGAGAGAAGGTTGAATGATGTGGAGACAGTGAATCAGGAAGTGCAATGGATTAACAAGGAGAAGTATGGAAAATAAGAAATTAGTATATTCATGTATTAGCATAAATAGATACGAAAACTTATAAGCATTAACCTTAGTGCAAGTATTAATACAAGACAGGCATGCCAAGCAAATGGTTAAATAAAGGTACATGCCATATTTCTTTTTTAATTAAAGCTTAACTGTAGCCACCAATATTTTATCAACTTGAGGGACAGAGAAGGGGGAGAATGCTAGACAGGAACAACCCAAGAGCGGAAGACGGGGAACACCTGCAAACTTAAGGTCGACCTAAAAGTAAGCGAAGCAAAAGGTGAAGGCAAATAACAAAATATAACAAATACTGGTGATTCTCATACAAATTCGATAGGCCAGCTGCAGAAGGGGGTCAGAATAAGCAGTGAATGAGCTGTTTTGAACGAGGTCAGGATGATAAGAAATGATTATATAAACTGGGATTTTTGGCCTGTTCGGGACTTAACTCGATTTGGCCTAATTGGGTTGAGTCTGCATTATTGTTTTATTGCAATACAGCTAATTACTCTGTTTGCCTATCCACTGACTCCTAGAGGTGAAGGTTGGTGCATTTTCTGCCCCGACAATTTTGCTTCTACAGAAGTAAGGACAGCTATGAAGAGGATGAAGAATGGAAAGGCTGTTGGTCCAGATGACATGCCTTTGGAAGTATGAAGGTGTTTAGGAGAGATGGCAGTGGAGTTTTTAACCGGATTGTTTAATGAAATCTTGGAAAGAGAGAGGATGCTTGAGGACTGGAGAAAAAGTGTACTGGTACGGGGATGTGCAGAGCTGTAGTAACTACTGGGAAAAAAATTGGTGAGCCACAGCATGAAGTTATGGGATAGAGTAGTGGAAGCTAGGTTAAGAAGGGAGGTGATGATTAGTGAACAGCAATATGGTTTCATGCCAAGAAAGAGCACAACAGAGGCAATGTTTGCTCTGAGGGTATTGATGGAGAAGTATAGAGAAGACCAGAAGGAGTTGCATTGTGTCTTTGTTGACCTGGAGAAAGCAAATGACAGGGTGCCTTGAGAGGAGTAGTAGTATTATATGAAGAAGTCAGGAGTGGAAAAGAAGTATGTAAGAGTTATGGATATGTATGAGGGAAGTGTGACAGTGGTAAAGTCTGTGTTAGTAGTGACAGATGTATTCAACATGGAGGTGGAATTACATCAGGGATCAGCTCTGAACCCTTTTTTATTTGCAATGGTGATGGACAGGTTGACAGATGAGATTAGACACGAGTCCCCGTGGACTATGATGTTTGCAGATGACATTGTGATCTGTAGTGAGATAAGAAGCAGGTTGAAAAGACCCTGGAGAGATGGAGACATGCTCTAGAAAGGAGAGGAATGAAGGCCAGTAGGAACAAAACAGAATAAATGTGTGTGAATGACAGGAAATTCAGTCGAATGGTGAGGATGCAGAGAGTAGAGTTGGCGAAGATGGATGAGTTTAAATACTGGGGATCAACAGTACAGAGTAACAGGGATTGCAGAAGAGAGGTGAAAAAGAGAGTGCAGACAGGGAGGAATGGGTGGAGAAGAGTGTCAGTAGTAATTTGTGACAGACAGTTATCAGCAAGAGTGAAAGGGAAGGTCTGCAGGATGGTAGCTAGACCAACAATGTTATATGGGTTGGAGACGGTGGTACTGACCAGAAAGCAGGAGACAGAGCTGGAGGTGGAAGAGTTAAAGATGCTAAGATTTGCATTGGGAATGACGTGGATGGACAGGATTAGAAATGAGTACATTAGAGGGTCAGCTCAGGTTGGACAGTTGGGAGACAGAGAGGCGAGATTGCATTGGTTTGGACATGAGCAGAGGAGACATGCTGGGTATATTGGGAAAAGGATGCTAACAATAGAGCTGCCAGGCAAGAGGAAAAGAGGAAGGCCTAAGAGCAGGTTTATGGATGTGGTAAGAAAGGACATGCAGGTGATGGGTGTGACAGAACAAGATGTAGGGGACAGGAGTATATGGAACAAGATGATCTGCTGTGGAAGAAGAATTGAAGAGCACAGTTAAATTGTAGGTTATCATATCACCCTAGAATTTGTAATGTAATTTTTGGTGGCTAACAATGAATAAAGATATTAGGGAATATGTAAATTATTCCACCACTTAGTATATATGAGAAATTAATTTTCCTTGATTTTTATTACTGACCTTCTTCAAAAGGGAGTAATGTATTATTAGTCATTTTAGGCTGCTTTTCCTTAAGTATATTTTGTTTCCTCAAAAAAGTAACCAGCAAAAAAACTAATGTATTATAACCTTTATCAAGGCGTTTGTTCATCTTTGTGATTTGTCTTTTTTTAACAACTGTTCTATATATGTCATTAAAAAAAAGTTTTGAAATTGGTATTCAGTCCAATCTCATATCAGATTACCATCCCAAAACTAATGGGCAGACAGAAAGTGTAAACCAGGACCCTGAAAATTATCTCAGATGCCTAGTAAGTTCATTACAGATGATTTGGAACCAATTGTTGCCTTTAGCATATTGTTCAAAGAAAGTATTATCCTTTAGTGATATAGGAAAATACTCTATCAAATGTCTAAATTATTAAAATCTTATGAACATACCCCAGATTGACTAAAAAGGAAGAAAATTAATTAAAAAAAAGAAACAAAACCTCAGACTTGGTAATCACAGTCCCATTGAGGCATTGTGCAGGTATATTGCTGTTGGTATAAGGGAGCTCCAGTAGTGGTCTTGTCGCACTTCTGCTGCATAATAATGAATAATAATTGGATGAAAGTGGCTCTTGCATGATGGTAATACTTTCTACTGCCAGAGCCTTTTCTTCTACTTTCATGAATTTGTATGGTCCTGTAGCCATCTGTTATCAAACTCTGCTGACTGAAATACATTTTTACAATTATAATACCATCCATAGAGCAGTTCCTGCATTGTAGCACCAGCCGACTTTATGCAACATCTCTCGAAATGGTATTAATAGTGCCTACTAAAGCAAGTAGGTAGCCTCCGATTCCTGCACAATATGGTTTGTTTTGGACTGTGGTAAAATGGGACTTGCAGTAAACTGTTTGTACCCGGTGTGGGAATGCTTGCAATATTACAGTCAAACATGGCCTGCATTAATGATAAATCAACAGGCAAAACACAGATTTCATGTATAATGAATTCTGTAATATCTTGAAACTTTAATATGTAAAAGAATGAAACTACAATAAACATATGCATCAGTGTTTTGTTAAAGTATCACTTACCAAAGAGTTATAGCATGCTGGAAAGCAAATGACTGCATTTCACCTTACTATGCAGTAAACACTGTCTTCCCACCGCCTGGCTGCTTAATTTGCCTGTAAAATTATTCACCCTAGGGAGAATGGATGTAAACATAAAGCTTATATTTACATGCAGGCAGCACAGTACTGTATTTATGTTTGTCCTTATCTTTATCTTTATTGTTCCCTAAGGGAAATTGTGCTAAGGGATTAGATCAGCACAAACATTAACAAAGGAGCATTACAATGTAACTCAAATGCAAGGCAAATTTAAAAAAGTAAAAACAACTAATTAACAAAGAAAAGTAAACAGAAGGCTCTCAGACAAAAAGGACTGCATACTAATTTTTTTCTGCAGTGTAGCTCCTCCTGTTTGTTGGGTGTCAGATAGGGTTAACCAAATAGAGGTAGCCCAGAGGATGTCTGAGTCCAGACACAATTTAATGGTTTTCATTAGATACCTTTTATTGTAGGTGTTTCTTGAAGGATCAGTTAGGTTTCAAGCACCTTATTACCTGTTCCCAAACTTACCTTGAATCTATCTTTCCTGAGACACTTGTACTCTCATTCCTGAAAATAGAAAATGCTCATTAAAACCTATTTAAAACTAAGAGTTAAGTTTCCTTAAACTATACGGTTTGTTTTTCCAGCACCATAACTTGTGGTCAAAGAAGCAAACCAAAGTACTTGTACTCCTCAACAGCCACCATGTCTTGTCCTACTCTATAATAAAATCTGGTTGGTAATGTATTAGAACTTATGTAATATAAATGTGTGCTTTCTTTACATTTGCTGCATTTGAAATCAAAGAAAATAATCGCGTCTTGTAACAAGGCTGTGCAAGACAGATGCATGCCTGCTTGGATTACTATAATAAAATGATCAAAGCTGGAAAAAAGAGCATATTAGTTCAGATACCTACAAGGATAGCAACTATTGCAGTTGTTACTGTATAGTAAGTAAGAATGACCATAGTCTGGTAGAGTGATGACAATACTATAGTGTATTTAGTAACTGTGCCAATTCTGACATGAAAAAAATGCCAGTATCTATCATGTCAATCTTTTCCAAATAATACATCATTTTCTAAATTCAAAGCAGAAAAACTTGACCAAACAATAATAAATCCTGACCAAACAATCTATACTAATAAACGGCAAAGCCCTCACTCACTCACTCACTCACTCACTCACTCACTCACTCACTGACTGACTGACTCATCACTAATTCTCCAACTTCCCGTGTAGTTAGAAGGCTGAAATTTGGCAGGCTTATTCCTTACAGCTTCCTTACAAAAGTTGGGCAGGTTTCATTTCGAAATTCTACGCGTAATGGTCATAACTGGAAGCTGATTTTCTCCATTTACTGTAATGGAGTTCAGCTGGAGGGGCGGAGTTCGTATGACATCATCACGCCTCTCACGTAATCACGCATTACGTAGAAAGCCAGGAAGAGCTACAAAACGCGCTTTAGAAAACATGCATTATATAATTAAGAAGGCAGCGAAACAATTAGAAGCGAGCGAGTGACATATAAAACCATATTCAGCAGCTCACGTGAACTGACGCAGTGCGCAGACAAAAAGTAACAGTTCCAAAGAGTGCTGAACAAAAACTGAATTACACTGCTACGCTCAAATAGATAAACCACACGCCGTGGCGCGATACTAAAGCATTCGACTGTAGCGCCCACGTCTGAGGTTCGATTCCCGAGAGGGGATGCACTAAGTATGTACGCGCGCTTCTCGATTTATTTTAACCTCGCATCCCCTTAGTTTGAGACGTATGAAAACGCATGCGATTAACGCAGAAAGACAGATCACCTATTCACCTATTGAAGCTTCATGAATAATGGATACTTTATTTGCGATCAATGATTGTTTTGGTAAAGCCATACTCAGTGTATTCATTAGATGAACGGTAAAAAAGTAAGAGCGAGGGGACGGTAACTTACTGAAGCACACAAGCAAAACCACAATAGCACGCGGGCTCGATGTACTGACTTGCGTGATCACATTCCAAAAAATATTTCTTTTCAAGTTCTATTTAGTCCATATGAGTCAAACTCAAGGCCCACGGGCCACATCCGGCCCGGCGTGTAATTATATCCGGCCCGCGAGATCATTTTATATACTGTATTATTGTTATTAATGGCCCGGGTATATGAAGCACTGGTAACACAATAAACTACAGATCCCATAATGCAGCGCTTCAAGCTGCCTTGCCGAACACTTACCGTGTTGCTGCAAGTTATTGCGAAGCTAGCCCACACGATGCCGAAGAGAAAAGTTGATTCTGAAAATAGAGCCTTTAAAAACCGATGGGAGGCTGAGTATATGTTTACTGACATTGCCGGTAAACCCGTGTGTCTCATTTGTGGAGCTAATTGCACTGATACGAAATAGCCTGCCCATTTAATTATTTAGGAATGGATAAATAAAGATAAGATTTTGTACAAATAATGTTTTTCATTTTTCTTCCTTGATGGATTCTGCCACCCCCAGCAACAGTTGCTCGCACCCCAAAGAGTGTATGTATGTAAGTATATATATATATATTTATAATATATATATGTGTGTGTGTATATATGTAGATATGTATGTATACGTTTATATGTGTGTGTGTGTATGTATATGTGTATATATATATATATATATATATATATATGTATTTGTGTGTATATATGTGTATGTATGTGTATATATGTAGATATATATATGTATGTATATATGTGGGTGTGTGTATATATATATGTGTATATGTGTATATGTATAGATATGTATATATATATATGTTTATATGTGTGTGCATATATATATATATATATTTTTATATATATATATATGTGACAGCAACACTCATCACTCACAACAGTGACAAAACAATTACATTTACAATCATGTTATGTTATTTTCAAAATGTTTCATTTTCTTTTTCATTACTTCTTTAACACACTACTTCTCCGCTGCAAAGCACGGGTATTTTGCTAGTTATAATAATAAAACAAAACCCTTGCTATGATATTTGGTTTTATTTAACGCATATAATTAAAAATGATAGGTGCATTTACATTTCCCAATCAAATGAACAAGTCTAAATTTTACAGTTTTTCTCGATTGCCAAGACACATTACTGGAAAGCTGCTCTCCTTTTCCCTAAACTGTGAACACAAAACCCAATTTTCAAGCTACATTCACAAAATCTCTGACTCTTCTTGCAAAACCAAACTTTCACCCCAAAACAGTTCAATCTGTGCTCAAAACTGAACTATGCTGTCAAATCATGCCTCAAGTCAATCTAAATTAAATACTCTACTGAGTAGTCACTAAACACTACATAGAAAAAAGGAAAACACAATGCTCAGGACATGAAGCGGTAGAAATAAATGTTTATCTAGGCTAAATGCATGTTGCAAAACAAAATACCTGGGCATTTTTAACACTTGTACATAGAAAAAAGAATTTGCAAAAAAACAGAAATTCTGTGCATTTACATGTAGCACTTGTACGTAAAAATAAAGCACAAAAATATACAAATGAAGTACAAAGAAAAGAAGTGCATTACTCCGTCACAGCATCATTTCTCCATACTGGGTCAGGCCACAGGACTTCATCTACATCACAGGCCACATTTTCTCTGGCCAGGCAACGGGGGAAAAAACCCCTGGCATGCCGTATCGAGGCTTGACATGCCTCCACACCCATGTCACCACAGGCCAGTTCCATGACTTGCAGGAGATTTACCCTGGTATAAGGTTGGCGTTCATATACCTTCCACCGCCATGAGGAGAAGAATTCTTCAATGGGGTTCAGGAAAGGGGAGTACGGTGGAAGGCAAAGATTGATAAAACCTTGGTTCATATTGAACCACTCTCTAACCTGGAGGCCTCTGTGAAAACTCACACTGTCCCAAACAACGACATAGATGGGCTGCTCATCCTGCTGCCCTAACAGAGCATCTCGCATGTGATTGAGGAAAATGAGGAGCTGGTGAGTGTTGTAGGGCCCTAGGTTGGCCTGATGGTGGACAACACCATGATTGCTGATGGCAGCACACAGTGTGACATTGCCACCACGCTGCCCAGGGACACCAACAATGGCCCGTTGGCCAATCATACTACGGCCTCTCCTTCTCCTTTTGGTGAGATTAAACCCAGCTTCATCCATGTAGATGTATTCATGGAGTTTTTCCATTGCATCCAGTTCAAAAACTCTCTGTAGGAATAGATATATATTTTTGTAAGTGATGTAGGCCAACTACAGTATATCATAACTTACAGTAACCAACATTTATGTGTCTGGATATATACCAACCTGTACATACTGGAATCTTTGCTCTTTGACTCTATCAGAGTTGCGTTCAAAGGGCACTCTGTACAGCTGTTTCATGCGCAGTCTGTTGTGCTTGAGGACACGGTCAACAGTAGAGAGGCTGACACTGTCAATACCCTCAAAATGCACATGGTCCTCAATGATCCTCAGCTAGATTTCACGCAGTTTAATGGTGTTGTTCTCACGGACCATGTCGACAATTAGGGTCTCTTGGTGTGGGGAGAACATAGATGTCCTACCACCCCCATGTGGCAGTCTTTCAATTCTACAAAAAGAGAACATGCACTTACAAAAATACATACATGGAATAGGCCTACACACAGTCAGACTAACCCTCCATTACAATACTACAGTACACTGGCACAGTGATGTACTGAAACATGTTTACTGTGGTACAGTATATAGTACAGTCATTGTACATATGTAATTGTTGTCAACATTTACATACTATAATGTCAAAAAAGGTAACTACCTGTTCTCTTCTCTAAATCTTCGGATTATGGTGGGCACAGTGAATCTACTGATGTTTGGTTGTACCCTTAGTCCAGCCTCCTTCATTGTCATACCATGGACAAGAACATGGTCAATCACAGTAGCTCTGATTTCATCAGATATTACTGTTCTTTGTCCTCGCTGACCACCTCGACCACCTTGACCTGCTCGACCTCCTCTCACACAAACTCCTCTTCTTAGATTTCTATCCATTGTAGTGCCTCACAAACCAGTGCTCTGGCTTATATGTACCCTCACATCATTAGCCACAAGTGTGATAAATTTTGAGTTGTGTTCAACCGGTGACAACTGAGCTTTAATTGTGTTTGACTTTTGCCACCTGTGCTCACCATTATGCAACACAGGTGCATCACAATGACAATGTGTTGACAAGATGTGTCTAAACAGGTGAAAAGTGCTTATGGTTTTGCCAAAAGTGTGACTGATTCAATAAGTGGGTTCAGGCAACTGAGAATTTGGTTCAGACAATAGGGTTTAGTGTTTTAGCAATCGAGAAAAACTGTAATTCATCCCTTTTAACATATCTCATCTAGCAATCTTTTCAAAGCAATTCCGTGAAAGAGCTCTGTAGTAATTTAGAACACAAGTAAACAGAGAGGACTGTAAATTTCAAGAGAGATTACATGAATGTGGTTAATGCAATTTGTTAAAACATTTCTATTAATGTTGGATGTAATGAGAATGCTTTGAAGTCTTGTTATATTTATTAATATTGGAAATTCTAATTACAATCCTTTCCTTAGAATTTGATGCAGATGTAACATTAGATCTGCTTGAAACCTTCAAAAAAGACAGTCATGATGGATTAATCAGCATCTCGTATGTGGCCCTGTATGAGTAATACTGGACATGACTTCTAGTCTGTACAGCTATAATCTGGCATCCCAACATGAGTTGTTTCATATCTCTTACACCCAGGTGCTTGTATTTAAACAAGTGGTATACTAAGTTGCCTGTCGTTGAAGAACACTACTTGAATGACACTGGGCAGGGTAAACTCACATATTAACCCTCCTAATTGAAAGAGAATGCCACATTGGGAATACCTGAACATATCGACATGCTAGTGTGGGTAAACAGTTTCATTTGGGGCAGTAGACTGTGTTATTTGTAATGTCCTGGAATTGAAAACTCAAAAGGTCGACCTGAAAGAGAAACAGAGAAAGAAAGAGCGATAGAGAGACATATATAGTAGCAGGACTATACAATATTTTCTCAGGATGCTAGAAGGCAGACTACTTAGCAGCTGATTCAAGGAATGCCTCACCCTGTTAAAACTAAGTGAGAGAGAGAGAATGACGGGATCTGCCATGGAAAGAAGAGAAGAGATTGACAGATATCTTTCTAGAAAAATGGTAGAAACAAGCTGAGATAATGTCAGTTCTGTCAGGCAGCTGCTAAGGGCTGACAATATTTTCTGATTTGAATGATCTGGGACATATTGTAGAGACGTTAACCTGATGCCCAGTAGACGAAGAAGGGTCACGATTTTCATTGGAAGTGGCTTGTCCTGAAGCCATCCCAGAGGAAGATTTAAATATGAGTTAGGAAAGAGAATGTCAGGAATTGTAAATCAAAAGGACAATTTTGAACAATGGATCAGTAATGGAGGAAAAGGTAAGGGTTTTGTGTGTGTCTATAAATGGTTAGTGTGACCTAAGATGTATGCAAATTGGAATACCAGCTCGCCTGATATATAGGGCAAAACCTGTGAAGGATAAAACAATGTTGCTTATTATCATTTGTTGTATTACTTAATTTTCTCCATCTGCATGATATCAGTGGCTCCTTAACATAAATATAGTAGTGGTCAGTATGGTACATTCCCTTCTTACAGTGGAAAAATAGATGGATGCAGCATCAGCAGGTTAAGTGAACTGGTGATAAGTATACAAAAAATAGATAGCACGAAAGTCCAAAGGCCTCTTACAAGGACAGGCTTGTAATGCAGCTCTGCTGGTATCACTGTAAAAAGTGTTTCTTTGTGAAAGTAAAATATGCTAATCTAAAAAACATAAATGTACTTAATAAAGGTAAATTTTCTTTCCTACATACAGTTTTTAAGGAATAAGCTCAGCGTAGGTAATATGACAAAATTAACTTAATTTTCCTATGTTTGTGGTATCACTAGTAAAATCAACATAGTTTATTCAAGTGTACTTCTGTTTTTCAGTCATAGAGAACAATGCGCATGCGTGTACTTGCGCACTTGAACAAATTTACGTCACTTGCACACTGCCATTTGCCGATGAAATTTGTGGAAATTGCCACACGTTTAGAAAGGAGCTGGCTGCCACAGTGCAAGTAAGTTAATATTTCATGTACAAGATATGCACATTAAAAAAGTTTTTTTTATAAATTTTCTCATTCTGCCTTTTTTTTTTTTTTCTCGCAGAAGCGCAAAAGCATTGTCAGTTAGTTTGATTGCGTCTTGAAATGTTAGGGCCTGGCTCAAACAACACGTTCATTTAGTCATACAGTAAGTATATCATTTGTTATCCAGTAAACATTAGTTGGTTGGTAATATGTAAAATAATGATAGTGTTCTGGGTCTGCGTTGGTTAGTGGCAATATGCATTGTTGATCAAATGCTAACGACTGACTTTTCGGGGGTTGCATAGGGTCAGAATGGAGGATTTTTCAGAATAACTATTTTTTTTTTTTTCAAAGGAGTGTTTAACTCCCAACAGTTGAAAATTTCAATTCTTATATTTGCAGCAGACTTAAGGTAAGATTTAAATATGTGGAGTCATTGTCTAATACAGGTATTTTGTTTTTGTTTTTATATTTAAATACTTGTATTTAAATGCTGACTGTGTGCCTAGTGAGCCTGTTTGGTGTCTCCAAAATATGTTTTTAAGCATTTTGGAAGTTTTCTGGGTGCACATCAGAAATAATTGTCAGTGTAGATAAAAAGGAAGAAAATGAACTATAGAACGATCTAGAAATGCATTGGGCATAGTGTATTTTTACATCTTTTTGAGGAGGCATAGTGAATTTTATAATTTTAAAGATCAACCGAAACAGTATAAGTATCAAAACATGAATTGCAACCATAATTCAAACACACATTTTCAAGAGTAAAGTATGCAACTATCTCCCAGCTGTTTCTAATCCTAACAACAAATGTTCTTTGGAGACGTCATACGTGTTTGATAAATGTTTTTGTAGTCACAATTAGTACAGACAGCCCTAAATTTTAAATAGATTTTTGATGCTTTTATAAGCTTAATAGATAAAAACACTCTGTTTACCCCAACCAGGTCATCATGAGATGGAAATGTAAAATCTGTACTGCTGTCATAAGGGATAAGCTTTCTCTTCTAAAGCATTATAGACTCCAGCATGACACATTTCAAAGACATCATTCACTACCCTGCCCACATTGCGATTGCCCTTGTTCTTTTAAATCATGGAACGCACTGTGTACACATATGTCAAGATACCATGAGGTGCACCATAATGTTGAACCAGGCCTAGTCCAGTTTTTCACATGTCAAGTGTGTGGCTCACCTTGCCATTCTACAGAAACAGAATTTTATAAACATATTGGTGATCACTTAAGGAATCATGAAACTGTCCACTGTGTGTTTACCAATTGTGACTTGCAAACAAACATATATGGAACATTTGCTTCCCACAAAAGTAGAAAGGATACGCCACATTTATACACTGATTACAAGGCGGAAGTGATTTCACAGCATGGTCAACATGATACATGATGATAATGCAGAAGAGGTAACTGAGTATTTTGAGGAACCAGATTTGTCTGATATACTTCTTAAAAAAAATTGGGTCTGTATTGTTAAAGTTGGAGAGCATTTACAATGTTTCAAGCAAATGTATAGATGAGTTTGTAAAAGAGTTGCAGTTTATCTTATGCACAGCACCTGAAACATTTATCAGAAAAATTGTTGATGAGAACTTGAAGAAACATGGCTGCCTTGTTGATGAGTCACTGTTAACGGCATTGGTTGATGAATTGTGTAAACCTAACCCAGTAAGTGCAGCGCTTAGGAAAGATGGTCCTTCTTGTTCTTCTTTCAAGAGAAGAGCATATTTCAAGGAGAATTTTAAAACTGTTGAACCTGTGGAATATATTCTAGAATCAAAAGAAAAGAGATGTTTTCAGTATGTTTCCATTCTACAGTCTTTACAACTAGTGTTAAGAAACAGAGATATAGCAGGGAAGGTCTTTTTAAGTTCAGAACAATCAAAGAGCCATAGTAGTGGTGTATACCAGTCCTTTTATGATGGAGAGCATTATAGAGAAAATTACTTTCGTTCTGAGAAAGATCTGAGAATACTTCTTATTTTGTATGTGGATGACTTTGAAGTGTACAATCCATTAGGGACTTTTGAATTAAGATCTTCTTTGACATCCATTTAACTTGCAGTCCTGAGAAAAGCTGATGATGTAAAAAATGTGGATACGAAAAACTCTTTGAACCTCTTCTAAAAGACCTTGCAATACTGGAACAAGAAGGAGTTTATGTCAAATATTTAGGCCAACATATTAAAGGAACTGTTTAATGTGTAGCAGCGGATAACCTTGTTGCCCACTCAATAGGTGGGCTTGTTCAAAGTTTTTCAGGGATATATATGTGCAGATTTTGTTATGGGCAGCATTCAGAATTTAAATTAAAATAAGCGCGCAATGGGACTTTTATTACTAGGACAAAAGAGTCATATGATGAAGATATCCAGGCTATACAAAACAACTCTTTGCTGAAACACTGTCAAGGTGTTAAAAGGCAATGTGCACTCACTGGCAAACTGAAATATTTCCACTTTGTTAATGGTTACCCTCCCGATGTCATTCATGACCTTTAAGAGGGCCTTGTATCTTATGAATTAGCATTGTGTTTGGATCTTTTTATCAAGAAGAAATATCTTTGGTTGAATTGAATGATTTAATCAAATGTTTTCCATATAAGTGGACTGATAAAAGTAACCAAC
Source organism: Polypterus bichir lapradei (assembly GCA_026402145.1). Taxonomy (NCBI): domain Eukaryota; kingdom Metazoa; phylum Chordata; class Cladistia; order Polypteriformes; family Polypteridae; genus Polypterus; species Polypterus bichir. Next base: position 8,061,272 of record JANRMT010062819.1, read on the forward strand.
CACATCCAGTTTCACTTAATTTTGCTTCTCGTAGGAAAATTGGTGGAAATGCACATGAAAACTGGGCAGTTTTAAGATTATTGCCACTAATGATTGGACCCCAAATTCCTACTACTCAGCCAGGATGGCTGGTTATCATGGATTTAAAAGACATTGTAGAGCTGGTTGTGTCTCGTGTCTGTACTGTGGAATCCATTTGTTACCTGGATTGTAAAATATCAGAACATCATCACAGGTTTATCAATGTTATTTCTAAGGAATGTTTAATTCCAAAACATCATTTTTAGAACATTACCCTGACATGATAAAAGCATTTGGGCTTCTTGTTTCACTGTGGACCATGTGCTTTGAAGCAAAACATCACTTCTTAAAAAAGACATGTAAGCAATTTCAAGAATGTCTTGTTGTCACTGTCAGTGAAGCACCAAATGATGATGTCTTATTATTTCCACAACTCAAGTATACTAAAACCAGCTATATGTGTATCCAATGTGTGTTCAATACATTTGGATGTGTTACATGAAAAATGTTTGTTACTCGATTTACTCTTTTTAGTAATACACAGCATATGTTTAGATTGCTTTATCAAGCTTTTAAGGTATACATGGAATGTCTTTTTAAGTACACTGTTGAAATAAGCTTATCTTTTTTTTTACTATGTGTGAATTTTGCAGGATGTGGATTGTCCTGATGTTTTACAATGCATTGTGAACATCATCAACAAGGAAGGGGCAGAACAGGCTGATGGCCCTGAAGTCATTGGCATCATATTTGAAGGTCAAGAAGTACTGACGGGTCTCAACTGTGTGTCACAGGCCTGTGCCACTCTTTTAGGGTTCATATATGCATTACATCTACAGTATCCTAAAGAATTGAAGTATACATTTCAAGTGTTTCCAAAACTCTTCTTGGAGCTTGATGCTCAAAAACTTTCACCAAAGGTACTCTCACTAAAAAAAATCGCTTGCTGGCATAAGCTATGTGCTGCTTTCAAACTTATAATTTTCAGAAAACAAACGGTTAATACAAAGTTAGTATGTTTTCCGGCTTTGAAGAACATATGCATACGGAGAATTTCACATTAAATACTTTCTTTAAGCAGAAACAATTCCATCCATCTATTATCCAACCCGCTATATCCTAACACAGGGTCACGGGGGTCAGCTGGAGCCAATACCAGCCAACACAGGGCGCAAGGCAGGAACAAATCCCCGGGCAGGGCACCAGCCCACCACAGGCAGAAACAATTGTCTTTGATAATGCAAGAATTGTTTTCATTTGAGATAAGTGACTCTTCTGCAGTTAAAAAAGAATGCTAACATGTTTCGCTTTATATGTTGTGTTAGCACCAAGTCATCATTTTGTTTAGTCTTGGACTGTTACTTATTGTTAGAGATGTTTATACCTATATCCTGGCTCAAAAATCTTAGTATGTTATTTTTGGTGACACGAATAGGATTTCAAATGTATTTTGAAGTTGGCACATACCTCACACTGGTAAAGTGTTGTTCATCTTTTAAGGGGGGAAAATCTTCAGGACAGGTTTAAACACAGTGAGCCTGTTCTGAGAAAAACAAATATGTTGTATATAAAAGGTTTTTATTCACTTATATGCAAGTATAATTGACATGTGCATTGTCAAGTTATTTTGCTGTGTTTCCTTATAAATGCATTCAAGTTCACATTCATTTAATAATAGTGGGGATACATTTTATGTATGCTAATAGTTTTATATTTTGATGTTGAATAATTTTTGTAAATTGCACTTTGGTTAGAAAGTGGGAGCAGAAGAAAAAAGATATAGGTGAATATATGGTATTTTTTTATTTATTTTTTTGTATGTTAAATTATTAAGTTTCTCTATCCAATGTTTTACATAAAGTTTAATTGAAATATATTATCAATATAGATTTGGCCAAAATATGTTAAATTGCTGTGTATGTGAAATGCATATGCAAAATGGCATGCATGTTCATTGTATTAGAATAAAAATTGAGCAACTTAAAATTCAAAAACTATTATGTATGTAACGTTTTTATAAATTATATCAAAAATTTGTTTACATAATGTTAATATTGTTTATGGGGAATGGTATGCATTTGATGCGCATAATATGCTATTTTTGTAAACTTTCTAGTTTTGTTAAAAAAAATAACTTAATCAGGAATTTTGGAGGATTCTGATCTGAATAAAACTGTCAATTTGCATTTGATAATTGTCTTTATTTTTAAGTAAAATGTAAGCAATAAAATTAAGGCAACAGTTTGCATGGACCTTTTTGAGTTAACTTATCTTGAAGAATTATGTTAAACCAACTTAATTAAATTGAGAAAATGTAAGTCAAGTATTTTTAGTTATGCTTCCTACAAATTTTAAGTCAACTGCAATAATTTAAGTTGATCAAATTGATAAAATTTAGATAAAAGAAATATACCTTTGCTTTGCTGGTACTTACTTTGTTTAGGTAGGTATAACTGTTTGTATATACGTTGATTTTACTTAAAAGTGGACGAAGTTGAATAAACTCAAAAAGGTCCATGCAAACAGTTGCCTTGATTTTTTATTATTTATATTATATTATTATTTTTATTTCGACACTTCATTTTTTACAGTGGTGTATATCTTTAACGCTAATACAAAATTTTATTTTCCTCATGGTGTATTTAACATACTGTAAATAACCAAGGTACAGTCAGTCAGTCAGTCATTTTCCAACCCACTATATCCTAACACAGGGTCACGGGGGTCTGTTGGAGCCAAGCCCAGCCAGCACAGGCAGGAACAAACCCCGGGCAGGGCACCAGCTCACCACAGGATAACCAAGGTACATTATTCCACAATTCACTATTATTGAAAATAAAATGTTTAGTTTAGGAACACTTGAAGAAACTATTTTTTTTTCCAGAAAATTAATTATTTCAATGGCATTGGTTTCAGGATCCATATACTGTAAGCAGTCATCCACCAATGGAAAATTGTTCCTTGGGTTAGTGCCTACCTTTGAAACATGATTAGAAAGATTATACATAAAACCAATTATACTGGAATTCTACATGGATGTATTTGTGGTATGTGATGAAAAAGTATTTTTGCACAACTTGTTGTCAACTGCAGCGGATATTAGCATACAGCAGAAGCAAAGATGAACCAAAAGCTGCACATGAAGTATTTGCTTGCATTAGGTGTATTCTATTTTAGATGCAATAATATCTGTCATTTAACACCTATTATTATTTATGTTTCTCACACATATTAATTGACACCCTAGCTCCCATCAGCTTAGCTTCATCCAAAATGTACTTTATTTCAGTTTTTAGAAGCACCTGACCTCAACCTCCATTTATCACCACTTAGCTACATATCTGAACTCTGTCAATGAATTTCAGCCCCGGAAACCAGTTAGCCCTTTTGAGTATTTGAGATTGATATATAAAAAACCTTGAAATCACAACCTGTGCAAAGAGGACACTGGACCTAGCTAAAGGAAAAGACCAAAGAGTACTAAAGGTTTCTGCCATGAGAAGCTGGGTTACTTTCTTATTAGTTTTTCAACCAAAGCATATTGCTAGTGGAACTGCAGTTTACTCACACTCATTAATGTTTACAGTTCACATTCACCTAAATGAATCTAGTTTCTTTAAGGAATATTTAGTCTTTCTTGAAATTATAACATTGTATGGCTAGATATATTTTAAATTAAAATCCATAAGAACATATTAGGTGATGTCCAACAATAATATAATATAATAAATATAATAAGTAGCAATTCAGACAATACAGTAAAATGATGGCATTTCTAACTCTGAAGGACAGCAAACAAGGAAGACACAATATATTGCATATTGCTTAATTGAGGGGTCCTCAAGTTTGGTCCTGTAGTGCTGCAATGGCTGCAGGTTTTTATTCCGACCCAATTTCTTAATAAGAAGCTATTTATTAGTAATTATTGCTTAAGCAACATATTTCTATTTCATTTATGTCAACTTGCTTGCAAGGTCTTCCAGTCCTTAAATGTTTCTTTTAATTTTAAACAGCTACAACCAGTTTTGTCTGCTTCTTGTTTTCTTAACTAGCTGACAATTATGGCAATAGAAATAGCCACTCAGTGGCAGGATCAGTGTGAAATCTGGTTAAAGTAAATCGGTATTTGTGGAAATCAGGCTAATTCTATTCCAGAAAACCCAGATTTAGCCAGAGCTGTGTTTCCGGAACAGATTAAACTAGAATTATGAGATCCGTGAAGCCAAAGATGTGGATATGTCGTTAATCCTGTTTTTTTGAAACAGGCTCACAATGTGCCTGTTTTAGTGAGAAAGACTTGACAAAATCCAGTTTAGTTACTAGGGCAAGTAATGCCCTGAAGCTAATCAGCAAAAGAAGAAGTTTAATGTGAAGGATTAAAATTTTGGGGTCACAATAATTAAAGAGCAGAGCATCCAACCAATAGATCAAAGACTGTAAATTTCCTGTCAGAAATTCTGATCCCATCTGCACTGTATAAGAAGCAGAAAAGGCAACTAAATGTTTAAAATGTTGTTACCCTTTCTGAATGAACAATTGACACAGAAGCACAACTCATTCACCAAATTCTGCTAGGAAAAAGTAATCAGACCATATATGGACAGTCTGGTATGCCCGAAGGAGTGTCTGCATGAAAGTTACCTTTTTAGAGCCGAGACTTTATTACATCTTAGCATCCTTCTACAACATGACAAGTTTAGTATAACACACCTTGGCTTTGAGCTGACATCTATGCAAATCATAGGCAGTTTCTGTCTTTTATGTCTTGCAAAGGGCAGCTTTCATCACAGCCTTGAAGATGCAAAACATATCAGCAAAGCGATCACAAAAATGTGCCTATCTTTGAAGCGGCATCTACTCACACACACACACTGACTCAAATAAATACCCACCACCAAAGAGGAATTTCAAGGAATCGCAGGTGGGACAATAGAATTTAAAAAATTGTGGCATTTCTAAATAATGATAAATGAAAAGAGACTGGCTGTTGGATCAAGCTGTCCTACTTAAACCCTCCTGTGGAGCCCCTTGTCTTTTAAAGAAACATATCTGAAGTATCTCCTCTTCAGGTGATACCTATATCCAATATGCTTATTAGTGTAGTTTCAATTATTCAGGGTTCTGTAACAGAATCAGGCAACAATATCACTTAAGTATTGCATTGTATTTAATTTACCTGATTGCTTTTACAAATGAACTACAAGTATGTATATTAAATACCCAGTACAAATGTCAGTGTGTCCTTTTATCCATTCTTAAGATAAGGTAAGACACCACACACATAATTACAAATGCTAAGGCAAACTATCCAGGGACTCAAGTTTGAACAGGGTAAATTTACCATTCACAAAGAGGCTACCCCGAATCTTGCAGCTGTATAAATAAAAGTCATTAACCTTTGGTTTCTTTTGGCATGTATTTACAGGATAACACAGGGTACAGTGCAGACAGGATAAAACATTCATCATCTCTCACAGCAACAAGTAGTACAACTTTACTTGTGCTGAACAATTCATGTGCCTTAGACCAGGGTTTCTCAAACTCAGTCCTGGGGACCCTCTGTGTCTGCAGGCATTTTTTCCAACCAAATTCACAATCAGTGATAATAACTGATCTCATTTAATTAGCTCAACTTTTTTTTCTTTCCTTATTCTACATTGAGAAAAGTACAATTGCATGATTTTTAAATTTACTATATAATATACTGGGGGGTTTATCCCCTGCTCGCTTCGCTCGCCAACCCTCAGGCCTATGCTATGTGCCAGCCTCTTCACGTCTCTGCCGCTTGTGTTGTGAAGAGGGGGGCTGAACGCACCCCAACGAGACGCGGTCGCTCCTTTGACACCCTCTCTTAAACGGTGATACAATGGGAACCAAATACAATTTTTTATTACCTCCTCTTTGCTTGATCAGTTACTGCCTTGCTGCTGCTGCCGTGCCATGTGATCTGCATTTCAAACATTTAAAAGGCTGTACAGCAGCTGTCCTACTCTTTGTCTTTTATTTCCAGCCCCTGGTGTGGTTAAATCTCTTGGCACAAAGTCTTGTCTCGTGGGACATGAGTTCTTGATATTTTTTAGATTATAATTTAAAAACGGAATAAGAATCTGAAAATCTAACAACATCACAATAAAGTTCAATAAATTCTGAAAAGAATGATACCAAACATATATATGTACTTTTTAAAATATGCCTGATTTAAAGCGTGACAAAAACGTGACATAAAAAGACACATAAAATCTTTGCACAAAATTGTTTCACGTTTAGGCTTAAGATTTTATATATATAAAGTAGATTCAGAAGTATTTGTATTTTTTCAATATCTTTAAATGCTTAACTATTTTTTTATATTATTTTGATCTGTTTCTGTATAGTTTGCTTCTTTTGTTGTATCTTAATAATAACAAAAAGAAGCAGAGCAGACAACTGGGAAAACAACACACAATGATGGGAAGCTGAAACTACTTTAGGGTCAGACTCAGTAATTAGTAAATAATGGATTAAATAACCAGAAAACCTGGAAACTCACAGTTAGGAGACCCGGGTTCGCTTCCCACGTCCTCCCTGCGTGGAGTTTGCATGCTCTCCCCGTGTCTGCGTGGGTTTCCTCCGGGCGCTCTGGTTTCCTCCCACAGTCCAAAGACATGCAGGTTAGGTGGATTGGCGATTCTAAATTGGCCCTAGTTTGTGCTTGGTGTGTTTGTGTGTGTCCTGCGGTGGGTTGGCACCCTGCCTGGGATTGGTTCCTGCCTTGTGCCCTGTGTTGGCTGGGATTGGCTCCAGCAGACCCCCGTGACCCTGTGTTCGGATTCAGCGGGTTGGAAAATAGATGGATGGATGGAAAACCTGGAAAAGAACAATGAAAATCAGGATTAAAATATTGTTAAAAAGTAAAAAATACATTTCCCATATAACTGCTTAGTACATTTTAATAAAAAATTACTAAACTTAGTTTCATAATTTTTACATTGACTCTAAAACACAGAGGCTGGGTAATAACAGATCACTTTATTTGACTAGCAGTTCAATTAAAAACAGGAGTTGTTTGGAACAAAAACCAGCAGCCAAAGTGGGTCCCCAGGACTGAGATTGAGAATCACTGACTTTGACTTTTTTGATATCATTAATATTGCAAAAATGGAATACAGTGCTAACCTAAGGACATATAATGTTTCAAGTTATATCCCATATTGCAAAATTAAACAATTTACCACACACAGTGTACATGGATTTTTCTGATTAACTGTTTTACGCATTCATTCTTTCAGCAATATTCCACAACTTTGTCTCCCTTTCCTTAGAAGCTGCTACTGTATTGCTCTTCTTTTGTTGGATGTGCTGATAATCTTCATGCACTGCCATCAGCACCTCTAGCACTACTGGCATGAAGGTTGTTCCCTCTGTTTCTCAGAGCTGTAGTCCATGGTTAATCAGCTGTTCACTGCTCGACTTAGAAGGGCTTGTAAAGTTTCCCATGAACACTTGTTAATCCGGATCAGCCTTTCTGAGATAACATGAACCAATTGAAATCTGGTGTTCTGGAACCAGCTAACCCACTTGTGTAAAATCGCGCTATAGCAAGAAAGAATTAGTTTTGAGATCCAGGATTATCTAATCTTTCTTTCTGGACCAGATTCCTAGTCTCATTTCTCTGTGATCATTATGATTTGTCTGCAGTAAAAAAATTATCTGGAAAGAAATGAAAGTGAAAAAAATTGATGACCAAAAATCACTAATCAGCTCTAGTCCGCAAATCATTTTGGTAATATTCTCCAAACAGTAAAATCTACAATTTAACAATTGCTTGATAAGAAAGAATAAAAGGACTAAGAAACCATAACATTAAATAACAATTTTCATTTTCAGCAAAAATTGAAAAATTGAAAGTATTTGGTTTGAAATGAAAACCTACAGCTGAAGCAGTCCTTCAGAACCCCTGACATAACAGGTCGAGGACACAGATCTTATTTTATTTACTTACCTACTACGACATATTATATTACATGCTTCGGACTATTTGATGATTTTTTTTAATTACTGTATGAAAAATACAATTTTTCTCATTATCTTCCATAAGATCAGCAGCTCCCTTATTTAACACTTTCCAGTTGTCCAGTACAAAATCAATACATTCACACACATTCGGTAAACAACTGTAAGAGCACAAGTATTAATTTGAAAGTCAAGGATTTAGCTACATAAATTGCTTTGCACCGTGCATTTGGGACTATTCATAAAGAAACAAGCAATTAGTAAATTAATTTCTTTAAAGATTTTATTGATTGCTAAAGCACAGATTAATAATGAATCAGTTTTACTTCTTCAGAATACTGCATATTGCAGTCATACTGCTTTCACATACCACACATTTTTTGTTGGAGATATACCTGATAATAAGTATTCAGAAGAAACAGAGGCTTTAAAGTCTTTGACGCACTGTGCTCTTATAGTATTATTAACTAAAAATTCCATGGATTTGAATTGGTGACATGCACAATAATGTGTCAACTCTAGCTCCTGAGTTACTTACGGGTAATATATCTTTAGTGTTAAATTAGAACTTCAACCATGGTATCAAATCAATATTAAAAGAGCTATATTACTATTGGTCTAAAATATAAAACCATCATAAAACTATGACATGATAGATGGTGCTCTGAAAGATTAATTTTAAAACCTGACGTGTTAGTTTTCACTGAATGCCCAATTCCTCCAAATCAAAGGTGCATGATGGGAAGAAGTAAAGTGTAATGAGCAAGTGAACTCTATAATCTTTGTAATTCGTGTTATTTGACTCAGTGATGGTAATTGTTCTGAGTGAGGAGAACTAACTTACAAGGAACATTTTCATGATAAATCTACTTAACATGTAGGTTTGCCTTATGTGGGTAATGATTTATTAAAATACTTTCTAAATAAAGTAATTAAGCAAGAAAAAAGTTAAACATTCTGAAATCAAATAAATCCAGTATACATTTTTATAATTGCACATTTAAGTCATTTAAGCTAAGAAAAAGGAAAACAAAACAGAAAAAGAAGATTACCTGTAGATCTTTATAATATTTCCAGTCTGGTACCGTAATATTGCAGTGTTCAGCAATTAAGCTTCTCGTTTAAAATTGGTTTTGTTTTACATTATTGTGATGAAGATTAAAATTATGCTCCGAAATTAGAAATGTTAAAAGACTATCTTTAGATGATGAATTTGAATTGAATGTTTAAAAGAAAGAAACAGTTTTCTGACAGCAAGCATATATATTAAGTAAAAAGTGTAAAAATAGACATTGTATGTTCAGAGTTTTTAAGGAGGCACACTTTACTGATAAGCATTGCTGTGTTTTATGATGTTACAAGCTGTAACTGCCCTGGAGTTTTTCAGGATGGTATCAATGATAAGAACTTTTGTTAAGGCAAAGCTAAATTCTGCTGGGGAGTTGAGGGCATCACATTGACAGGCGTGTAACTGATTATACAAAAGTGTTTCATCACAACATATATCCCCAAAGAATGTGAACATTCTGTTTCTGACGTAATTTAAAAGCGCTATTATGCTGCTCTTTCAATACTCCTTTAGTGACATCAAAAGTGTGAATTTAGTTGTATAAGCTCCAAGTATTGAAGAAAAGGACAAGTTTCAGGGAATGAGTATCCCTTCCTCCTCCAGGAAGAAAGCTTTGGGAATGAGAGACAAGTTTTAGATTTATGAGCCAAGCCAGATGCCTAGGACAGGAATACTAAGAAAGTAAGCTGCTTGAAGTCAAATAATGAGCAAGCAAGGAAGATGAGCAGACCACGAGAGTGGCGAGAGTTAAGAGAGTAGACCATATGGAGAGCCGATTGAGAAGTTTAGGTGCCTCCTGAAACTATACATCTAGCTCTACTAGATTTTATGGTTTGGAGAGCCACATTCTATTTGCTTTTTTTATGGCATTCACTATAATATGTAAAGATTTAACTCAGTAAGTTCACTTTTCTTCTTGTATGTTTTGTTCTTTTTTTGCCAGAGGACAGAAAATAGGTCCTTATCTCAGGTACGTCAATCAAGGTTGTAAGAAATAAGCTACAGTGGCAGTCATAACTGGGTCAAATTTTAAGCTGGTAGACTATAGTCCTGGGTGCTTAAGGTGATAGTCCTAGGCGCAAGTATGTTGTAGCTGTGAAATACATATCCCTTAAGGTTGGAAAGTGTAAGAATAGACAAACGGGAGTAGTGACAGAGGTATAACAAACTGTATAGCTGTGGTCTACGGGAAAGAAATTGGTGCATTTGATTAAAGGGCGTTTATGTTTTAAGGAGAGGTGTTCCGAAAGGTCTTTCACATAATAAATCAATTATTCATGAGCCTCTTGAAGGTTTGAAACAGCTTCTTAATTTTGACCATTTACACAAAACATGAAGCAAACATGGGTGGCATGGTGGCGCAGTGGGTAGCACTGCTGCCTCACAGTTAGGAGACCCGGGTTTGCTTCCCGGGTCCACCCTGTGTGGAGTTTGCATGTTTTCTGCATGGGTTTCCTCCAGGTGCTCCGGTTTCCTCCCACTACCAAAGACATGCAGGTTAGGTGCAGTGGTGATCCTAAATTGACCCTAGTGTGCGCTTGGTGTATTGGTGTGTAAGTGTGTGCTCCCTACGGTGGGCTGGCGCCCCACCTGGGGTTTGTTTCCTGCCTTGCGCCCTACGTTGGCTGGGATTGGCTTCAGCAGTACCCCGTGACCCTGTAGTTAGGATATAGTGGGTTGGATAATGGATGGATGGATGAAGCAAACATGATTTCATTTAGAACTGGATGTGTTTTTCCTATATTCACTCTTTTTTTCCGAGCAATGGAGAGTAAAGGAAAAAAATGATCATTCTCCTGGATTAGATCAATTAGGAATAATGATTATTAAGTTAACACCATAACTTTTTGTCATGTACTACATATCAAAAAACACAAGGCATCTGGAATCATTTTCATATACAGTAATAGGGCCGTTGCAACATGCCAGACGTTACCACTCTCTGGCTCCATGATTAGTGAGTATACCTACAGTACCTTACCTCAAAATGTTTGTCTCCCTTACTTGAAAAATCTCAGCCCTCATTTGTCATAACCTAGCAGCAACAAATTACAGTATATACCAAATGTGGTAAGATTAGATGTAATGTTTGGTTATTTAAATTTATTAGACTATTAGTCTAAACCATTCAAAATAACATGTTGTTAAAAAATGGTTACTAAAGACAAGAAATTTTCAAAAATGAATGAGCAGTCTCTGGTCATAACTAACACACATTTGCATAATGTTGTTTTTCAAGCTGGACTCATCAAGAAACAGCATCTAGTTGGGTGATGGGATACCGCCATTGTCTGATTGGCAAATTGGGGCTCTTGATGTGACCAGAATGAGACTTAACCTACTTTGTGAGTCTTATTAGATTTAGATCATACTCATTCTCAGGCTCTTTCTGATGCACATTCTGTTCTCAAGTCAATGCCAGATTCTGTTTTCTTCCATGCTGCAACAGTTTGCTTTTCAAATATAGTCAGTCTCAGGTGAGGCTCTGACTGCTTTGGATTTCCAGCAGTTACATTTCAGGCACTGATGCAGACAGCTGGTCATCTGGCAACTTCAATTCACAACATTAAGAGAACCCTAAGTACTGTTTAATGGCATGCAGTTTACTCGTCATTGCATACCATCTTGCATGTGAAATAATAGCTCCAATATGACTCACTCTAAGGATCTGGAGAGCACTGGATATTGTAACATAATAGTAAACATTATGATATACCTATAACATAAGAAGAATACATCAAGAAAAATAATTATATACATTTGGACAGGCATATTAATAATAATGGTGGAGAGGAAGAAGTTAGCTAGTAGAGCTCATTTGGAGCAGCACCACACTCTTGGATAAGGTCAGGACTACGAAATCTGAGAAACAGTTTTAGGCTTTTCAAGGGCAGCAAGTTTAAAACCATGTCTTGTAGGTTGGTTAGATTATTTGCTTAGCTAACAGAAGGTTCGGTAAAATTTGAAAACATAGTTAGGGCGAGTGTTAGTATTCAAAGTAAAAATAATGAGCTAGTGTACTCTGGTAGGTACAGTATGTAACAGTCTTGTGTTTATGTCTGGTTGAATTGCCCACATGGTTTTGGCTGCCTTCTCTGGTTCATGGTGACAAAAAATATAAATGTTAAACTGAACTGATGACAAAACTTTGTTTGAATGTAAAACTGACAGTTGCAGACACCTCACCTTTCTGTCTTATAGCAACACTGCAGCAACAACAGCAGGAGGCTGTCGACATATTCTGAGAAAGACTGGTGAATCAACAACATCTCGCAGAGATAACACTCTGCAGCTATCAAGGAAAATCTTGATTGTCCTGCAGGCACAATGCAAACACATGTCATACCATTCCAAGTAAAAGCAGGAACTCTCAAGTTCAGTTTATAGCTTTGCACTAAAACAGTAGAAACAAAATGGGGGAACTATGCATACAAATGGCTATCATTCCTGAATGCCTCATGCAATATTTCTGTTAAACACTTTAAATTAATGCTGAAAGTCTATGCTTCAATCGTGTAATTATCTCTTCATTTCAAATCCCTTGTAGTGGCATATAGAGTCAAAACTATGAAATTGTGTCACTGTCCAAATACTTATGGACCTAACTGTATAAAGTGCTCGCCACAAAAGGATGACATGGGAAGTGAAGACTGCCATCATCTGGGCTTTGCCCCTCAGAGCTGTGGATGAAAAAGAAGAGAAAATTAGTGGCAGCGCCCTTTCTTGTCCCTGGGTGGAAGTGCTTGCCTCACCTTTCCTTATTATTTGTCAATATTTATTAATATTATGCTAACTTAAGTGCCATATGCTTTGTGGACAGTGTGCTTTATGTAAATGAAGAATGCTGCAGAAAGGACTAACAGGTCATGTAAAAAGCACCAGTAACCAAAGGGGTGAAAGGACCACTTAGGACAGGGCGTTGTCCAAGACAGGAAAAAAGAGATGTGATTACATTGTAAAATGGTTTGTTGTTGACTACCAGACCTTTTAGATGCCGTCATCTGAGTTAGCCATTCTGTGCTGTTGACTTCCAGCTTCAATTCCCAGTGGTGAAAAACAATCACCGCCCCACAACTGCTCTTTGATTTCACATGCAGTTGCATGTGCAGTTGCAGTCCCACCTCCAAGGGGTCAAATGCAGCTGTGAGCGCACTCTGGTCTCGAAGCAGTCTTCAATTTCATATGTGGCTGTGAGCGTGCTCTGCTCTCCAAGGAGAGGCCAAATCTGCTCATTCAATTTCACAGGTGGCTGTGAACATTCATTTCTCCATGTGGTCTTTGATTTCTCATGCAGCTGTGAATACGCTCTGATCTTCATGGGGTCTTCCACTACACATGCGGCTGTGAGCACACTCCAGTCTACACTCTTGGATGTCATCTACAAACTGAGGCACCCTGTACACTTGAACCAGCCCTGACTTCAAGTAATGCTTTGCATGTATATTTGCATCTGTGGACTTAAAAGGGGGACCATATACAGCTAAGTCATTAAGGTAAACAAATGAAAATCATAAACATCTGATAATGATAATAATATATACTCAAGTGTCACCTTATTCCTTCTAGCCATTTTGATTTAAAAGAATGCACTTTCCTGTAAAGCATTGCTTTGCAATCACCATCATCAAGAGTCAAGTCATTAGAAAAAGCAGAAAAAAGCAGCAATTGATGTAATACAGGCATATTTTACTCATGGACAAATGTGTATAGCATTCTCAAGATAAGCAGCCTCAGAGACCTACTATTATTATTATTATTATTATTACAACATTGTATTAAAATTATAAAAGGAAAAGCAATTAGAAAAAGAAGCAACAATCAAAAATAAAATACAATACCTTAATACAAAATGCAAGTGTCAAAATCCAGAGAAACCAAACGGGAACAAAAACAATGCAAAAATCAAAATAAATCATAACCACTAACTATGCCAAAACTGTTGAAACATTCTAAAGCCTTAGTGTAATTATACTGCTGGGGTTCTTGGTCCAATAGTGTTTTAGTGACCCTTCCTGGTTCCCCATACAGGAAACTGTGAATATCACAAACAACAATACATAGAAATACAAAATCAAGGAGAATAAAAAAAATACAAAACTTAAAAGACAAAACAAAACCACCAACATAATTAATAACATAATATATACACTGGGCAGCACGGTGGTGCAGTGGGTAGCACTGCTGCCTCACAGTTAGGGGACCCGGGTTCGCTTCACGGGTCCTCCCTGCATGGAGTTTGCATGTTCTGTCTGTGTGGGTTTCCTCTGGGTACTCCGGTTTCCTCCCAGAGTCCAAAGACAGGCAGTTTAGGTGGATTGGCGATTCTAAATTGTCCCTAGTGTGTACTTGGTGTGTGTGTGTGCGTGCGCCTTGCAGTGGGCTGGTGTCCTGCCCAGGGTTTGTTTCCTGCCTTGTGCCCTGTATTGGCTGGGATTGGCTCCAGCAAACCCCCATGACCCTGTAGTTAGGATATAGCGGATTGGATAATGGATGGATGGATTGTCCATAAGGGGAAATTAAAACTTTACAGAGAAGAAAAAAACATTATATGTACATTTTACAATAAACAAACAACGACTCCCCAAACATATAGAAGAACTTCTGTCTTGGATAATGAAGAGTTGCTGCTGTCAATTACAGGCATGTAGGTGACAGTAAGATGGTAGGACCTATTCAGATATATTACAGGTTTACCTTTAAAGGCAATAACATTTGAATACAGCAGGTCCACAAAAGGAACATACTGTTGGAAGTCTGTTCCATATAAAGTTATCTGGTTGAAAACACCAGCATTAAGAATGACTCCTCTTTAGAATGTTCAGAATGGAGTGAATCATTTCTGTTGCCAAGTTTAAAAGAAACGCATCATAGGGGATGCAACCTCATCCTAATTTGCAACATGGTTGAATTTACAAATATTATTCACATAAGTCCCCAGAACGCCTCCTCCTTTCCAACTCCACCTGATTGTATCAGATGTAACCCACTTAGCAAAAAATAGCATATGAAATAGGAGGTTTAAGCCTGTTTTTAAACCCAAAAGGCAGCGATACCTGAACTTGTCATAATTCACCATGAGATGTGATAGTTCTTTCAAATGAAAAGGCAATCAAGAAGTTCTTTCTGCTTAGAAAGTAATGGAGGCTTGCCAGTTTTGAATCGTTTCCACCTAATGTTCCACCTTTGTCATCATTGGATGAACTGTTCCTTTGATATGGTGTGAGTTAGGTCCTTTGGCGGTAGCATTTGCAGACTACCAGCTGAGTACAGGAATATTTAATTTATATTTATATATTTATTTTTGTTATATTTATTAACAAAACAAAAAGTTTATCAAAGTAAAAAAATAAATAAAATGAGAAAGCTTTTGTAAAAAGGCTGCTGCAAGGCATGGTACCCAGAAGTTCCTGAACATTTCCAAGATTTCAGTGAATTTGAATTATGAATTCGGCTGGGTTCACTTTTCACTATTAGCAACCCAATGGTCCACCATTCAATCAAGATATGGTGTCCCTCCCTGTAGGACACAGTTTTGGGGCAGAGATGCTTTTATTAGCTGCACCCATACATGACCAACTTATATAGTCTCTTTTAACCCTATAATGTATGAAGCTGCTTAGTAGACAGACATTTACAGATTTACAGTATATAGAAATAATGTGTTGGAACAACCACTTGAACAAACTTGTCTTAAATATGATTTTCCAATAACACACTACATTTTCTAAATGCAAGCTAGAAACATTGTCAAGAGCAACCTATTCAGCTTCCCTTATCATCCATAAAGTTGAATTCCTGAAATGAGAATGCCTAGTTTTATTAAAAAAAAACAAGCAGTAATTCTGGGCTGTATCAGAATATTTCATGGAGTTGAACCTAAGCAATGACAGGGAGATTCAATAAGAGTTTCAAGTAAGGAATGTAATTCAGTCATAAATAAAATTTGTTTTTCTTCAATCTGTTTAAAGCATGCTGTAATACATTTACAGATTTTACATCACGGATATTTATCTAGTTTAAAATTGGCTAAAATGTATTAAGGAGAAGATCCAGCTTATGAATAATATAATCACGTACCTCTCTGGATAATTGATATGTTTTGTGAATGCTCTAGACTTACACCATTTTGGGTGAAAATACTTATATATTGCTTGGACATGCCTTCCATCTAAAATTATTCCCAACTCTTTACAAGCCATACAGGGATAACATTGTGCAATGAATAATATATTGTAATACTGCATTCTACATTGCTCACATGAACATGTATTTGTCTTAAGTAGAAGAATCTTAGCCCCTCTCCATTCCCAAAAATTCATTTGGAAAATTACATTATTATTACATCACCTAAAAATGTAAAACAATTACCGGTAAGTTATCTCTGCAAAAATGGGTTCACATTTTAGCAAGTACTTGTATTCATTAATGCAATTCTAAAATAAATACAATGTGTTTCCGCTAAATCTTTTCTGTTTCCATAACATATGTGAGGAACCATGATTGGACTCCTTTGTTATTTAATTGTGTGAATTGGATAGGGCAGGTAGGTTGGAGTGTTCAGTTTGATCAGGCTTTTTGGGAACAAAATGTTTTCAATGCTACTTTGATTGTATTCCTGATTGAACTGGGACTTACTTTTTGTTTGCAGTTTGTTTTTTCAATAAATGTAAAGAAAGAAGAATGATAATGACTCTGAAGTTCAAGAACTAGAATTCTATTTGTTGCTGCTGTTCCTAGAAATACACACATATTTTATGCTTTCTTCTTCGTGTTTCTTTAAAGGAAATGCAGCTAAAGATAACACAATCGGATATTGAACAAGTAATTAATTGTTTTGAGTTAAAGAAGTCTGTTAGTGAGAATGTCCTAACTCTTGCCTGTTAAATGAATCTTAAAAATAGCCTTAGCTGAGTGTTATTAGATGCTGTGTCCTATGTATTTAAAAATGATAGAGTCATAGATTATTCTCAAGATCATCTTGAAAACATTAGTGCCATACACAAAATAAAGTACTCCAAGTTACGTAGAGTAGAAGACCGCGTTAGACAATAAAAGAAGGTTTTTCACCAATAAATAGTTTACATTAAGCATAGTCTTAAGCCATTCTTTTCTGAGAATAACAATCCCACTACAAGCAAAATGGGAATCAAATAAAATATATGCAAGTGTAAAAAAAAACAAAACTAGTCTGTAGAAAGTTTAATGTATGTTCAATATGGTTTTTATTCTTGTATCATTGATTTTACATAGAGCTACGCAGTAATAACATTTGCCCATTAATTGTAATGAGTATGATACTAATATGCATCAGGCAAGTTAAATTCAATCTGAAAGTGAAAACCAAATAATGCAGTAAATGAAAAAAAGTATTTTATTTGAAAGGGAATAAGAAAAGGAAATAAAAGTATTTTATTTGAAAGTGAGTTAATTAGTATAAGATTGTAAGAAAAAAGTCTGAATTAGCATAAGCCATCCTAAGCTGGGGTGTTCTTTAGAAATGTAATGGTTTATCTCATGAGTTAGAAGTATGTAATAAACAAGAATAGGTGCATCAATTTTTTAAAGTATTAAAATGTGTGCTTCCGTTTAAATTTTTAAATATTCTTGATTGTAATAGATATTTCTCATCTTTTACCCTCTGATGGATGTCCATCTTGATTGTAATAGATATTTCTTGTCTTTTACCATCTGACTGAGGTCCATAGAGGGCTAGATTTCCACTAAAGGATCAAACATCAAAAACTAACATCACATTGTTAATCACTGACCTTGAAACAGTTCCTCACATACTTATGTCTGAAATAGTTATTCTTAACATTCTGGTAGTTTCTCTTACTAGGTTAGGATTACCAGTAAAGAATCAAATATCAAAAATATATTCATGGTCAGCATCTTTGAAATAGCATAAAATGACACCCCACATGTCTATATCACAAATCCCCAATTTGTCTACGTTTTGTGAAAAGAAGTAATTTGTACCCCTCGTATCCCATTAGGGAGTGTACTGCTGAGGTTGGTTGTAGAGGCATGCACACCTTCAAGTCCTTCTGATCATTTTTGCTTAAGACACCTATTGGTTTACTCTTTATTATCAGGGTATAATTTCCTGCATAAAATGCATTCCAAAAATATCCTAAAATTAGTTTTTTTGGAGTCTAGAGGGCCAAAAATATGGGGCACTTGTAAGTCAGGAGGCACTGGACAAAATAAAAAGGTAAACTGATTTCAATGTGTTCATAAATTATTCTTATGAATACAAAACATGGAGATACATTCACTATTAAATGACATGGAAACGGCTAGGTCCCCAAAAATAATCAAAATAAAGTTTTAAAATAGGGTACTTAATAACTTGGCTGGAATGAGTAGTCTGGTCCCTTCCCGTTTACTTTACCAGCATGAGTGGTCCTACCAGGAACATAACACTCACACTGGCATTGCTCTAGGGATCATAAGGATTCACAAGACCCACCACAGTGTTATGGGGGTAAACCTTAGGGGTCAGAATTATTATTATTATTATTATTATTATACATTTCACCATTTTTACTGGATAAAACTACTTTAGGAATGGTATACTGTAACGGCCGACCCCTTTACCCAGCCGGCAGCTACACTTCCAAGACCTGTGGCCTGGATAAATTACTGAGATGAATCTTATAAATCAAGCCGTACCTCTAACAAATAAAATTTCCCCCACAATCGGCGGTTTAAACATAAGCACACAAAAGCAGATATGTAAAAATAAGTGAATAAATATATTAAATGAACACAACAAAACACTACTGCACATTCCCCATTAAAAATATATATGTAAATATGTATATCCCTCCACCAAACTAACAACGTGACAACACCATATATACAATATCAAAATTCTCCCTTGTCCCAGTAACATATAACAAACACAAAACACAAATATGAATGAATACTGAAAATGCCAATGATAGTGACCTTGAGTCCGAGTATACAACTGTCCTGAATACGGATGACTGGCCAACAGATAAGTGATGCATTTGAATTTCCCAGAAAAAATGGAGCAATCTCACCATGAATCCTCGGCATGTGGTGGATAATGTAGTCCAACCTCAGGGTCTCTGGCAATGATTGAATTGCTGTTAAGTTCGGCAGAATGAAAAACAAACAGGATCCCAAAGTGCGATGTGGAAAAATAGCAGGTGCTGGTGGTTCGTTGTAGTGAAATATAATCTCCATCTTTCTCCTTCCTTCTTCCTCTGTTCCCTCCTGATTGTTTATATAGTAATGAGCTCTGATGCAATTGATTGATTGTAAACAGGTGTTTTCCATCTTGGGGCTGCGGTCTCCCTCCATCATCCGTCCTCTCTGTATTTATGGGGACAACATTCACTGATGCACACATGATAAAAAGTAAACAGGATGATGGAAACAAAACGCACTCAGCACAAACATTGACAACACTATTACTACTATGTAGCCCTGCTACAATAGTACAGAGGTGCCCAATACGTCGATCGCGATCGACCGGTAGATCAAAAAAGGTAGTGCAGGTAGATCGTGTTGCATTCAAAAAAAAAAAAAAATGTAAACATTACTCTATATATCCTCCCTATGGTATTTGCCACTTGATTGACATACAAGGCAGCCAGTCTGAGATCTCTTTTCTTCTAACACACTGGTCATCCCACACGCACGATCAAACGTGTGAGCTACTGCAAAACTCAGGCTGTGATCTAGTTAGCCTTCCAATTTATATCGAATAAAGAAGGGATTTAAAAAAAAAAATTGCTTGGGGAGGGTATGGGCTGGATGTGGAATTGGAAGAGGATTTATTTCTCACAATGTCACAATCGTAGTATGTTTGTCTGATTTGTCAATCTATCAATGCTATTCCAAAGAAGGAAAATGTGGAAAGGCACTTTCGAACTGTTCATAAAAACTATGAAACTGACTTCCTTCCGAAAAGCGATCTGAGAAAGAGAAAGGAGAGGGAACTAAAATCGCAGTTAATCAGACAGCCATCATTTTTCACTCGGCTGAATTCAAAAGCAAAGGCAGACACACCGAAGCATCGTTCCGGGTGAGTCACTTAATCATTAAGCATAAGAAGTCCTTCTAAGATGGAGAGATGATAAAAGATGCCTTCCTTGAGACAGATGGCTTGGGAGAAATTCCTGCTGAGATTTCAAGACCCCTGGCCGGAGAAAAAGGAGTTTCTCCTTGTCATTAAACATGCAGAATACAAGCAACTTAATAACGATCAATGGCCGCTAGACTTGGCATTTTTTTTCCGATCTGACCAACATGTTGAATGAGCTTAATTTACAGCTGCAAGGAAAAGAGAAAACCATGGTCAATATGATTAGCTCAGTTAATGCTTTCAAATGAAAAATGCAATATCTGTCCTTAAAGCTGCAGCGCCTTCATTTGGGAAACATCCAAAACCTCACATCAGACCTGGAGACACAATGGAAGGCATGTGTGCAGCTTGACAGCATACACTACACAGAGCAGATTGAAAATTGTCTGTCAGACTTTGACAGATGGTTTCAAGACTCAGCTTTACTTGAGCCAATCACTACATTTAAGTGCTATCCATTTAGCGAAGATGTTGAGGGTGATTCACCCGCATCAAAAATTGCAACACTGTTTCACCTAAAACTCCTCTACAGTGGAGGATGGGATTTTGACATTACAGGATGACATTCAGCTGAAGTCTGGGGCTCTTGGACAGGTTTGGAACTTACTCACAGAGGAAAAGTACCCAAACATGAGGAAATGTGCTACCTCCTTGACTGCATTATTCTGCTCTACTTATTTATGCGAGTCAGCCTTTTCCCACATGAAGATTATTAAATCCAAATACTGTAGTGACCAAAAATGTATTGAATTGTTATTGTGTCATAAAGGTTATTCAGTTATACAATTTATGACTAAATATATTTAATGTATAAAGTATACTCAGTATATATATATATATTAATGTAGGTAGATCATTTCGACCTGGTCATTTTAAAAGTAGCTTGCAAGCCGAAAAACTGTGGGCACCCCTGGTATAGTATATCATGGGTTTGACAATTGAGAATGCTTTGAAGATACATTTTCATTGCACCTTTCAATACAATCAAGGTCACATTACAACATACAAACAAACAATACATATACATGTTAGCAAAAGATATGATATGGTAATTGAAACAGGACAGTTAAAAATAACAAAGAAAGTCAAGGATGGTTAAAATAAAATATATTGTAGTGAGAAAGTTTTTAAGAGGTGAGTTTTAAGTTGTTTCATAAAGATTAATGGAATGTAGAGAATAAGTGAAGTTAATTTCCTGAGATGAAAAAGTGTGATTTAGGAAAAGGTTTTGGACAGAGTTTCATCCTTGTCCTCAAATGAAAAATAAAAATTGCTTTAGACATATACAGTGGTGTGAAAAACTATTTGCCCCCTTCCTGATTTCTTATTCTTTTGCATGTTTGTCACACAAAATGTTTCTGATCATCAAACACATTTAACCATTAGTCAAATATAACACAAGTAAACACAAAATGCAGTTTTTAAATGATGGTTTTTATTATTTAGGGAGAAAAAAAAATCCAAACCTACATGGCCCTGTGTGAAAAAGTAATTGCCCCCTTGTTA
>JANRMT010062819.1:8087978-8103760 GCA_026402145.1 Polypterus bichir lapradei
TGAGAGACAAAATAATAAAATGCAGTGCAGAAAGTAATAAATAAGTCATTAAATAGTCCATAAAAAGGCAGTGCAATTGTGGAGATTAAAAATAGTCAATAAATGCTTTAAAATCTCTTTTTGAAATGTTTCAAGGCATCAGGTTAGCCTCCTTGGCAAGAGAAGCATAGCTCTCTCTCTCTCTGTCTCTTCAGCTCACCCAGATAGGTTCGGCATTGGCGACAGCTGCAGTCTCCATCAAGCCCTCCATCATCCCAAGCGTTGTATCATCCTACCTGCATCTCAGTAGGGCCAATCCAAGTCCCTGCTCTTACACTAAAGCTCACTGGGTACACCCTTCGCAGCACTATTGCCTTTTCTTCCTCACAGGGCCTGACCACCCTGCCTCCTCTTCTTGTCCGCGTTTGCTTGCACCATCGATCTTCCTTTGAAGCTCACTCTACTTATCCTCCAACCGCTTCTCCATACTGCTCGGCCACTCCTTTTAAATATTGGCGGGCACAGGTACTTAATTAACTATCCCGGATTGCCAACAAGGCACTTAGCCTGACTGTGCATCTGCTGACCACCTCAGTAACACACCACAGCAGCTAAACCATACTATGAAAAAAAAAAAAAAAATATATATATATATATATATACTGTATATATTCACACTAGGAGGCTGTCAAAGGGTTCAAAATGGGGTATAGACATGCTGGACCAAGAGTTGGCGCTGAGTACTAATGCCTCTTCTTCTCTTCCCATTGATCTACAGAAGCAAAAAAAAACATTTCAATTCAAAAAAAAAAAATCAATTCACTTCCACCTGTTCCTGACCTCATTTCTTGCCCTACAAATGACCTCACTTCTGGCACCCACAGATGACCTCATTCTACTTCCTGCCCTGCAAACACGCCCTTCGTACTTTCCCACTATGAATTCACTCAGTTCAGCCAATCAGTCAGTCCTGATAGATGATACTCGATTTAGCCCTTAGAGATTTCTCTATTCTACAATATACGGGGTGGATCCCCAACTCTTTTTTTGCTTCTCTTTGTGTTTCTTACTATATATATATATATATATAAAATTTATAAAAAATATATATAATCTCTTTTGGTTGAGAAAAAGACACCACTTCTCCTAAGGCAGTAAAACCAGTTTAATCTTGCCTTAATCTTGGTGTAAGATGGTGTAAGATGGCGCCGACTGGTGTGGCTGGCCGTCTGCTTGTCTCTCTAGTCTATGTTTTAACTTTGTTTTTATGTTTTAGTTCATCCCAACGATCACTGTCCTATGATCGGGAGTCTTTACTAAACATATTTTCTGGCCTACTTTCCTTTTTGCGATAAGACAGCTGGGTAGATGAGGATGATAAAATACAAATATTTTATTTGACCAACCTAGTAACTTTTTTTGCACAGCATGCAGACAATGTTTTATATTCAGCATCAAGTATCAAGATATAGAAATGAATATGTAGAGGTGTGGTGCAAAAAGAAAACACCGTTAGCATTGTCATGTCATTGATTTTTTATGAACCGGAAACATTTGGTGCAGTGAACAGAAGTCCCACCACTGAAAGGAAATTACATCAATCATTGTTTACCATTCAATATACAGAACAGGGAAAAATTTTCCCACATACAATATACTTTTTGATTTATGAAGTGACAATCAGCCAAAATATCAAATGTGACTTTATTTATAGTTCTTTTTGGGACATTGCTACACTCTGCCACCCTCTAAATATTAAGGAAATTTCAGTTATCATTGTTCCTAAGTAAAAGATGTTATTTTATGACCTAATATTCTTTCAGTTATTTCTATTACTATCACATTTTTACACAAACTCCTTATTTGTCTTCTCTTTTTGCATTACCTTTGCAACTACTTATCTGTTTTTCTACATTTTTCAAAAATACCCAGTTTGTCGGCCAAGTCTGATCACTTTGTTAACCTTTCAGAGCAGGGTTTCAGTCATTGCTCTTTAGCCAGTAGAAACACCTCAACCTCACGACTCCAGGTCTCATCATTTTTTAACTGAAACCGCTGCAGCCTTTGAAATGTGATAAAAGGCAGATTTAGATATAATTACCAATATGGGCATTTCCCCATTATGCATCAAGGCCCTTTAAATCATCACTGTAGGATTTAGCCTAGGACAAGGAGTAGGCAGAACCAAAAAGTGGGCTTGTGACAATAATTAATTGTTTTTTTTTTGCTTCCATTTGTATAAATATAATTGGAATGTGTGGTTATTTGTTCTTTTTAAGACTCTCACAGCAATTACGCGTTACTGTAAAAAAGAAATTCTGTTTTGCTTCTTTATGCTTTTTGTTGTCAATTTGATATTAGCTTTCAAAGAAAACTATATTTAAAAAAATAACGGAACAATCTTTGAATATAGTCCAGCTAAGCATTTAAAGCAGTCCGTAACATGTTGTAATAGATAAGGCTGGTTATGTTTTTAGCATCCTGATTCAGATCCTACAGTTATTTTGCACATTTAAATTAATTTTAAAAATGGTAATTTTTTATTGCTATTTTTGAGCTGTTATAGTGTGGTTTGTGCCATGGTTGCTGGCATTTCCGGTTTTTTGGGGATGTTAGTGATAATACGACTGTCACATATTTGACACGTGTTGGATATTCAGAATATATTTAAGATGGAAAAGCAGTTGTTTCTGTGTCCAAGATTTTAAATAGAAAAACAAGTCTTTGTAGTTCATATAATTATTTCAAAAATATTTAGGAAGTTAGGAAGTTTGTAGGACTTATCAAACTAAAGGAAGAGACATTTTGACAATAGTAGAGCACACACAGATGTCATATTTAAAGAGGAAACTTCTTCTAGGTTGTAGAGCCTAGTACATTGGACCAAGTACATAGTAGTAAGTTTCCTGTAAGATAAACATGATTTTGAAAGGACTTTTGCATCAGAGACTGATTATTATAAAGAAAACATCTTCTCAGTTGAAATTTGCAGCTTGAGTCACCTGTAAAATCCAAGTGATTAACTGTAAATCTACAAAACAGAAGCAGAGAGCTTCTAATAAACTATGGTTACAACCTTGTTTCTGCAAAAGAGATCACATAGCATTTGCTACTGCAATAAAACTGCTACCATTATAAAACAATTCAGGCTTGGTTACTACCCTAACCCTTTAATTGGCATGGGAAATAAATAGATATCTGTTTTAATATTTAGTTACCCATTTATTTTAGTGCTAGATTAACAGGATCCTACTTTCTTTGGAGAGGCAGATGTGGTTGATTAATAAAATGTTTATTTTATATTTGTACTTATTCCATGTACTTACCAAATATCCTATTACTTATTACATGTCTTATTAATATGCAATTAGGCGGATCTCCAGCTTAACACTTTTAGACTTGTAACAAAAATATAGTAAATAAATAAAATAAATAAATAAAAATCAAGAAGAAAAACTGTAGTTTTGTGTATTTTTTTGAACTGGTTATTAATTTTAACAGTATTCTGTTTTTGTTATTTATTTTTAAATGTAACATTTTTAAAATTTCTTTTCTTTTTTTTTTTACAAATTTATTGAATTAGGCACAGGCGCAGTGGGTGGCGCTGCTGCCTCGCAGTTAGGAGATCCGGGTTTGCTTCCCGGGTCCTCCAAGAGTGGAGTTTGTAAATTCTCTCCGTGTCTGCGTGGGTTTCCTCCGGGTGCTCCGGTTTCCTCCCACAGTTCAAAGACATGCAGGTTAGGTGGATTGGCGATTCTAAATTGTCCCTAGTGTGTGCTTGGTGTGTGTGTGTGTGTGTGTGTGTGCGCGCCCTGCCCGGGGTTTGTTTCCTGCCTTGAACCCTGTGTTGGCTGGGATTGGCTCCAGCAGACCCCTGTAGTTAGGATATAGCGGGTTGGATAATGGATGGATGGATGGATGAATTTATTAAGAGCAAGTAACATTCCATATAAGCAAGTCAAACTTGACAAAACTAAGTAAAACAACCCCCACCCATTGAACTGTTAATCCTAACTCCCAAGTGTAAAATGTTCATGATTAACTTGCAAATAAAACATCCTAGTATAATCCTATTCAATGTTTTGAGTAAAGTGTTAAAAGTAATGCATAGTAAACGTTTACAAGTGCTGAGCAATCTAATGCAATACATATTTTGTTAAAGTTAAAAATACCTGTGTTACTTAAAAAAAGTGTTACTACTGAAGTTTATACCTGACAATCCCAAAAAATTATTGAGTTATTTCATTCTGTGACGTGTGAGTCCCTGTCATGCACCCCAAAACATGAGGCTTAGTCTCTTTACTTTAGCAAAACCAGCTTTATTCTGCTTGAAACAGGAACAGCACGATTATTTATTGTAGCGGGATCTACCATTCTCCTATACCCAGACACGGCATGTCAGGCAGGGTCATGGCCAGGTTAGTGGCCAAGTAATATTGTTCCCTGCATTTATAATGTTTCTTGCATCATCCATCGACGATGGCACTTACAGCATGACCACAGTTGGCTCAGATTTGTTTTCACAGCGAGCTGCTACAGCACTGGGAGCCTGCAATTGCTCTGGCAACGGATAAGCTGTCTTTCACAGACGTGGCGATTAAGCTTTGAGACGCTCTTCGGTGTGTCATCCTGTTGGGGGGAGTCCCAAAAGAGTTTAGAAACCTTGCAATACATATACATATTATGTATATACGGTAACATTGCACATTTGCATGCTCTAGGCTATCTGGTGACAAGTGAGAAAAAGGTCAAGAGGATAAGCACGTCTGTAGTCAGGGTTGCCAGATTTCCAAAATCGTAGATTGGGAAGAGCCTACATTTCAAACAATCAAAAAAAGGATCTAGGGAAGCCAAAAAAATAGTTCATTTTAATTAAAATATAATTATAGATATACAAGACCTACAATGACGTGAGCACACAGTGTACACAAACACACACAATTCAAACACTCATATTCAGCTGATACAGTAGTTACAATTTTATTCATAACAGGTGGTACTCCAGGCTGTCTACAAAAATTCATTGAGCCACTTTAATTAGATCAATATAAAAAATGAATTAAGGTTGTTTTTCTACATACTGTACAATTTTTGTTCAATCTGGATTTTCAGAGGCAATGAGGAATTCGGGATTTGTCTGTTGAACTTCAGACAGTCCTGCTCAAATCGGGACGTCTAGAAACCATGTGTGGAGCATGCAATCAATTGGCAAGAACTGAACAAAAGTACATTTAATGTTGCATGTGCAGAGGGATAAATTTTATCCACCCAGTTTAGTGCCACTCCATTCAGCTGAAACCTGTCATTTTAGTTTTCATTCAGCTATTTGCTATAGATTTGTTGTAATATGGTGATATGGTAGAGCTGCAGCCTGTGTTCGTACTTTGAATGTTCAGGGACACCAACTGAGGTTGGGAAAAGTTGATGGATGTTATTTTCTTGACAGCACATAAAGAACTAAAATGATTTAAAAAGTATAAGAAAATGATAAAATTTGCTGCGCCTCGAATCGGTTTCATAATGGTTACTATATAGGCTTAGAATTTAATAATAAATTCTGGACAGTGATGTGCAGTTTTTCATACAAAATCAGAAAACAGAAAAGGCAACTCATAAGTAAAATACTGTTTGTAATGCATTACACTTTATAATAAGTAACTGTGGAACATATTGAGTTACCTTTTTGTAAGTAATGGCTAATGTAACTAAGTTACTTTTAAAATTATATTTGACCTATTACAGTCACCCTAATTTTTTGGGTTAGTTACTGTTTGCTCCTCTTGTACATTTTTGTTTAATATCCTTATTTACTCTCAGACATCCTAAAATAATTCTTAGCTTTTTTTCAAAACACTTATAATGAAAATGGCTCTGGAAATTGGATTCTAAATTAAAATATTTTGTCCAACAAAAGAAAACTTAAATATAAATTGGGAAAACGTAGAAGTAATAACCAAATAGCAAAGTGTGATAATTAAAATATTATAAAATGTAGTGCTCGCAGAATTTCTTCTGTACAACACTTTAATTTTTTTTTTCACAAGACTGCTTTATATAATAAAATTCAGATTACTGTCCCTTCCATTTTGGAAGGAGATACAAGTTATTATTAAATTAAATGAAGAAACA
This sequence comes from Polypterus bichir lapradei, assembly GCA_026402145.1. Lineage (NCBI taxonomy): Eukaryota > Metazoa > Chordata > Cladistia > Polypteriformes > Polypteridae > Polypterus > Polypterus bichir. The sequence goes on from JANRMT010062819.1 coordinate 8,094,087, forward strand.
TGACCAATAGACACATTTTCTCAGAGGCTGTGAAACACATACCAATATCAAATTAAACTGCTAGATTGCAAGGTTGATGGTCTGTGGAACTTCTGTTTATTTTAAGGAAGAAGGAAGATTGAAGTATGGTCAAATAATTTAGAAAGCTCTTGGACAAATATAAGTTGGAAGATTGGGAAATAGCGTGATGGAATCTATTTCACAAAGAATAAAGGAACTGAATGAATTATCTCTGGTTTCTTCAAGCCTCCCCAATCAAAATCAAGCTGCTTTATTTCTATACATCTTCCAGAAAATATGTTCACTTATTGACTTTATTTTACTACATGAACCATGCTTTAATATAGTTATAATGCTAATTAGTATTCATATACACCACAATTCACATACTGTAAATTGTATACAATATTTCTTAATACATGAATTATTTTGGAAAGATGTATATATATAGTATATTGTTATGCAGTAATGGTTCACTTTATTTGTTGTAGTTTACCATATTTACCTTGAACATTGATTATTTTATACCTATGTTACTATTATCCTATATTTTTGAAAATGCATTATGTTTTACATCAACAACCAAATAAATGCCACTTTAATGGCTTGCTCAAAGTGAAACCGTCTGGGACAAACATCACCCACCTTGGTCCTTTACCTTTTCTTGGGCACTCGTTGGTTGTGTAGTTGCAAATTATCAAAAATATGAATGAAGCAAAAATTGTTGAAAAGATATGTGAGAATTAGTGGGTTTATGAGCTTAGAGTATCTACTCTACACTCTAGTTTGGCCAGATTTTCTGATAATTGACCTCATTTTACACTTTGAATTTGACATCATGTATCAGAGAGGTTGCTTAACTACTGCCACTCAAAATATAAATTTACATTATTTATAATGTAATCTCGATTATGCCAGAAATTCCGAAGCTTTACCAGAGTTTAAACATTATTCTTAAGTATATAAGACATTTCTTATTAGATATGAGAGATCATTCAGTCCATCGAGATTGTTTGGTCATCTAACAGGCAAAGTTTTTCAAAGTTGTCAGAATATGCTTATTAGCTACAGTATAGTCTTTTACTTAGAAAAAATAAGAACAAAGACTGAAGTTGACAAGGTTGTCAGTTTTACGCTACTTTTTTTATTCACCTGCCAAATGGTTAAGGATCATATAAGGCAAAGGCAATTGATTAAGCAAAGAAATAAAAAGGTCACTAGGATATTTCACGAGGACAGTTAATAAAAACCAAGATTCAGGCCTTTAATGACCTCTTGGGCACAGCCATCAGCAGTGTGTCTGTCTGCAGAGAGAGTGTTAACCTTGTCGAGAGGTTTACTTACCTTGGCAGTGACATTCATGTCTCTGGTGACTCTTCAGTAGTCAGTAGATGGATTGGGAGAGCATGGGAGGTCATAAGGTCACCGGAAAGGGGTGTGTTTGATGCTCCTAATTTTTATGCAAAAGGACGAAGGTCCATGTCTTTAGAGTCCTGGTGCTTCCTGTCTTGCTACAGTATATGGTTGCGAGACATGGACGCTATCCAGTGACCTGAGACAAAGACTAGACTCCATTGGTACTGTGTCTTTCTGGAAAATCCTTGGGTACCGTTAGTTTGACTTTGTGTCGAATGAGCGGTTGCTCATAGAGTCCCAAATTAGGCACATTACTTGCATTGTGAGGGAGCATCAGTTACGGCACTACAGCCATATGTTGTGTTTCCCCGAGGGTGATCCAGCTTGTAACATCCTCATTGTTGAGGACCCAAGTGGCTGGACCAGGCCAAGGGATCGCCCACGTAACATCTTGCTGTGGCAGATAGAGGGTAATTTTCGTGGACCGCGTGACTGCCTGGGAGGTTGCCAACCGGGATCCAGAGTTGTTTTGTCGTGTAGTGGATGCGGCAACACACTGTACCAGTGCATGCTCCCCAACTTGACTTGACTTGACTTGTTAATAAAACTAGCTAATATTCCCTAAAGAAATGAACAGCTCCAGGAATTCCGTATACATGCCCTTTTAAAGCAAACTTGACAAACCCGGGCAAACAAAGAACACAGTCTTTAGTTAATAATGACAGAACATAAAAAGTGTAAATGAATATTAGAACATTAGAACAATCTACACAATAACAGGCCGTTCAAATTAAAAATGTTTGCCAGTACCATCCACTTAATTCTTCCAAAATAAATTCACATCTAGTTTTGAAGGCACCTAAAGTCCTACTGTCTACCACACCAATTGGAAATGTATTCCATGTGTTTATGGTTCTCTGTATAGAAAGACTTCCTAATGTTTGTTCAAAATTTACCTTTAACAAGTTTCCAACTGTGTCCCCTTGTTCCTGATGAACTCATTTTAAAGTAACAGTCTTAACCAGTATACTACACATCATGCTATATACTGTAACCTAATATTCTTTTAGATTTCTTAATGGTGTCTGAACACTGAGAAAATTGACCTTTTAGGGAGAAACTGTAGGCTTAATGAAATGGCAAAAGATATAGCAAATGCTGAAATAAAAAGATGCAAGTAAAAAAAGGTACCAAAAATCGATCTAGAGTCCCAAAACTTAAGACAGGGTGAGTTTGTGCCTGTCAATATTTGTTTTCTGGTCAAATGGGTACTTTATTAATTCACAACCTACACAGAGCTTCTGCATTTTGCTTAATTTTTCATTGTTACAATCATTAGGCATGTCAGGAAAGGTAAATATTGATTTTCATATTAGTTACCACTGAGTCACCAAGTATTTTTAGTAATGACAGAAAGACAAGGAATGAATTATGTTAAGTTAGAAAAGCACCTAAAAGGTTCAATTTCTTCCCCGCTTAAAGTAACTAAATATAGAAAAGCAGAGCACACAGAGAAAAACCCTTTAGAGACAGAGAAAAAAAAAACGTTTTTTATTTCACTAGAAAGCTTGAATGCATGAACCCTTGTAAAAGCTGATCACAACATTCAAGGTTTTCTTGTATTTCAAATAATTTGTAATCAGTCTTGCATTAGTTTGGATATGTTTTCTTTAGGAGGCACCTTGTAAATTTAATTTGCTAGATTAAATTAAAATGTATTGTTTTATATTTCTGTGGCCATATATATTATCATTTATATTTTACCTGCTCTCTGTACTTTATATTTAGAAAAAGGGTACATTTAATCAAATTTAATAAAAAGAATCAATAGAATAATTAAAATTAAAGATTAATAGGAAAGATATGAAATATGCAGATAATTGAAAAATACAAGATATATGACACTGACTTGCAAAAGGTAAACTTTTTAAAGCATTTTAAGAATTTGTATTGTAAAATAATGGAATGCAGTATATTATATTCTTCTCACGGGCATGCAAGTAATAATTTCATTGTACTCTGAACATGTGACAATGCCTCTACTATTACTACTACTTTATGAATTCTGTAAAAACAGACCAAATTAATAGAAATGTCTTCCAAATAATTTGGGCTTGTGTTGTCCTTGAGAGTTGTAATAAAAGTGCCCATTCTGAAATAGAAAGAGACAGAATGAAAGGTTGAATGTCATGAACACTGATCAAAATAAACTTATTCCATGAACAGAGACTAATAAAGGTGGCAAGGCTCAAAATCTTTAAAGTAGATTGTTTTTCCCGAAGCCTTGTCTCCAGGATTACTGTTTGAAATTCCAGCCTTCTGGTGAGAAATAACATGTACATTTTTTATTCTCTTCCCTTTTTCTTATTCTTTGCATTGGCTTGTTCTAGTGTATGTACCTCACATGACCCTGTGGTGAAAGCCTGTTATTTCATAAATATTTCTTTTTCTTTTTGGAAGAGTTTTATACTTTATGATATTATATATGCATTTAATTTATTGTGATGTTGAAAGGAATGTTTTAAACTTTTTTTGCCTTTTGTTATTATTATTAATATTATCTTGACTAATGTATTTTTTATTTTGGTGTTCCTGTTACTTATCAGGTATATTTATGACTTAGATCAAGTAAAAGCTTTACTCCTTGCAAATAAGTAGAGTTGAGCTTTAAAGCCATTAAAGGTCTAATGAAACTCCTGTGCTGTTATAGGTTTAAATAGTGTCAAAATATCAGTATTTAGTAAAATACCATTTGACTGTTTCTTTTCAAATATGTATGCACAATGTATTTATATAAAGTATTAGTATAGTGTTTGTTTTACTAAAAATAATGACTTAGTGAAAAAAATAAATATTCTGTCAGATTTTTCCTAACATCCATTAATACAAAGCCTTTAATCTTCCTTTAACATGGTCTAGTAATTTTTCTTACTATATGTTTGTAGAGCTGCATCCATGCTGGGATTTACTGCCAGATTAAAATAACCTTAAACCATACAAAATCCATATTATATACAATATATAAAGTATTTTAGAAATTTAATAACCATTTTAACACCGATTATTATTGGGAGCACAAATGTTTAATGAAAGACCAGACACATCACTTTTCAACAATTGATTTCTCAATGGAATCTTGAATCAAATAAATTTTGGCTATAGAAAGGTCTAAATAAATATTATTACATAAGAAAGTAAATTAAAAATCTATCCATTGGGATAAATGGATAGGAAAAGGTTTATAGTCAACAAAATATCCAAAACATATGTTAACATATCTAAAAACTTAAAATGTATAACTTGGTGAAAATGCTTTACATATGAAACAGTATGGTCAGAAAGAATGTAGTAAAGATAATTTTATTAAAACTAAAATTGGAAACTAAATAGGTTATTGGCATCTGCAATGTTTTTTAATATGCAGTGTTATATAAATATAGCTATTATTTTCAACATTATTTTGAGTTTAGTGTAATTTAAGTTGAATTTTTATGACCTACACACTAAATTCTTGTAAATCATATAGTACAAGAAAAGACCATTTCACTTGGAAGATTTGTGTATGGTGGGCTATTTTTTATCATTATTATTTATGTAAGTTTCAGTTACACCCTCAAAGGGTCGATGGTGTTTGAAGCAATAGACATATTCTTGATAAGAGACCAAAAAAAACTGTCTACTGTCTTTTTAAACCTCTGGGAATATGCAACTTCTTTCTCATCTCTCTCTGGTTGGGTAGGGAGAGTAATTTCACAGCTTTCTTCAAAATTATTTTCTTTTGGCCAAATAGTTTAATATACTTCATTCGTGGATTCTTCCAACTCTGTTGACACAACATTGTAAAAAAAAATGCTAAAAATATTTTAGAAGAAGAAAAGTTCTCTTAACTCTAAATCTAACAGAAGGCATAGCTTGCCACTGGAGATATCTGTCTGTGAATTCTGTCTCAGACCGTGCACTTTATTCAAAAACGTTGGACCAGTTCCTACAAATTGGTACTTCCAAGTCACTTTAGAATACATCCAAACTTGAACCTGTGTACCTCTTTACTTTGTCCCATCCTTTTCAATCTCTTTCCTCTGTTTCAATTATTTGAGATCATTAATTTGAGACTCAGAAAAAAATTGGATTTAAAAAGATACACTGCTTAGGTTTATTACTTGGTTAACAGGAAAGGATATCCTCCATAAGACTGTTCTTGGATACTTAATAGTGACGTTCATATGCCCTGCTAAGCCTTCGGCTTGTTCTGAGGTCTTGTTTTAAGAGGGGTTCTCTTTCCTGAATGGGCTTCTAGGAATCTTCTTTGACTTCCTTTTTACTATCTTATTACAGTTTTTTTTAATGTTACTATTTCACAGCTGACTTTCAGCATAATACTAGCTCTTGCGCTCTACAGAAATTTTCCGAGGGCTCCTCCATCAAGAGTCTGCATTTATTATAGAGATGAGTTGGAGTACCAGAGGCTTGTGAAAGACTTTGTCTTGTGGTTAGGGAAGAACCACCTGCAGTTCAACAATAGCAAGACAAAGGAGTTGTTGCTGGACATCTGGCTTGCCAGAAGAACTTCTGAGACCAGACACCATTCAGGGAGAGGATTGAGAATTGGTGCAGAGCTACAAATACCTGGGGGTTCATATAAAAAGCAAATTGAACTGGTCTAACAACAAGATGGCAATGTAGAGCCAGAACAGACTATAATTCTTGAGGGATGTCATTTTTTTTGATGTATGCACGAAAACGTAGAAGATGGTTTACCAGAAGCTGTATAATGTTTTATACTATTTTATACTGTGGTTTTCTGGGGAAGCAACTAGAGTTCAAAAGTTAAATAATGCCTGAATGAACTTATCAAGCTTGATCCATCACAGGGAAATCCAAGGAGACACTGGAAGCTGTCGTGAAAAAGAGAATGGTGGCAAAATTGGATGCCAGTATGAAAAATACCCTCCAACACCTCTAGGAGGCACTCTCTTTTAGCACCTTTAGCCACAGGCTCATTCCACCACTTTGTGTTAAGAAGCGCCTTTAGGGATCTGGTCCTCATGCATAACGCCGTGTGTAGAATTCGCACTATAACATGACGTAAGCACAAAAGCCAAAATGTGCTTACGCACATAAAAATCCAGATGCAGGAATCTGTGTGTTCGCCAACTTCCGCGTTCTTTCGCTTCATAAATCCCAGTCAGCGTGAAAAGTAACGTGCGCGCATGTGCGTGCTGTCCCGTCCCAACTCCTCCCAAAATTATGCCTCTTTGAATATGCAAATCAATATAAATAGCCCTTAAGCTCAGCCTTCTGTGAAAAGACAATGGGAAAAGCACGGAGAGGAATATAAGAATTTCAGTGAATACCAAGTGGAGGCAAAGAAAAAACATACTATTTGTTGATTTAAACAGTGGTATAATCAACAAAAGGAAGCTGATCGAGTGACATAGCATGTCGGAGAAACTCGAAAGCTCAAGTTCACAAAGTCACATAGTGCCAAAATAAAAAAGAAATTGTCAGATATCAAAGTCGCCATGAAAAGGGAGTCGTATTCCACCGTATGAGCTTATTAGGGCACAGACAAAACAAAAATAGGCACACAGTGGGAAAAAAGCACGAAATGTCAACTTTAATCTCAAAATTTCCACTTTAATCACGCAGTTTATTTTGTCATTAAAGTAGAACATCTTAAACTTCATCTTAACATCATTTAATTTACTAGTTTCTCAAATACCATTGTAACTAAAGTAGCAAGTGAAATGCTTTGTTTTGTATTTGATCTTCTATGTGCTCTATGTGTGTGAATCTCTATGTGGTTCTTAAACCGGCTTTCTCTTCCTCTGACAGGACACAGAATCCATTACATCCATGACATTACAGCTGTCTGAATAATTAAAATACTGAGATGTATACGTGATATTTTCATGATGATTGGAATGAAAGCATGTTATTAAACATGAGAACATGATGGCACAGTGATTGTTCATGTTTCACACAAGATACTGCTGCTCCATGAGCGACCTTCAATGAAATAATTTATTGTAGCAGTACTGTCTCTTTCAAACAGACTAACCTCCAATTCCTGTCCTTACTTTTCTTTCCCCAAATACCCAATCACCACACAATCAGCTCTGTAATAGACGTTAAGTCATCTGTAAGCTTACAACGATGGTTTTTCAAAAATTTTAAGGAACATTGAAACATCTTCATAGTACGTGTTTAATTATTCTATCAGTCTATCCTTCCAGTGTCGCGCCAGCCTCAGTAAATATACAGCACAAGACAGGGACAATACAGTATGTGAACTTGCTTAATTATTAACAGTACAGATTATTTAAATGAAGTTAAAGTTTTATCTGTATAATATAATCAACATATTTTGCTGCATTTCATCTTAAGAATGATATCATCATCATATGTAAATATGCGCTTTATAAAGTGGCGTAGGTTGTGCAATATTATAACTGTAGTGCAAGTTTACAGTGAGGTGATTGTACTTATAAGTACAAACAGTTCTACAAGGAGCAATTGATTGAGTGCATTTATAGTTCTTGGGATGAAACTGTTTCTGAACTGCAAAGTCCGTACAGGAAAGGCTTTGAAACATTTTGCCATGGCTGAGGCAGCGTGTGCTTGATGCTGTATACCGATAATTCTCTTTCCAATCAACTGATTCCCCACTCAGATACAGTGATAAAAATACACCGAGTGGTGCAGTGTGACGAATATGGAAAAAGTTGATCCGCTGTGGCAACCCCTAACGGGAACAGCTGAAAGAAGAAAAAGAAGAAGAAGAAGATGGTGCAGTGAGAGTAACAACGCTAAAGCAGTTATGGTATTTGGAATACGATGGCTATTCCCTGGACCATTATATTGTTACAGATAACTTACAATCGGATGCATTACACTAATAAACAATATGTGATTAATTTCAGTGTATTTATAAAGCCACGTCAGGAAAATAAAGGATAACCACACAGTAACAGTAGCACTGCTTTTGACGCTGGGTGCCGCCAGTCTGCAAAACCGAGCGGAGAACTTGCGTATGACAGGGTATGAGGTACCGTGGAAAAGTGCGTGGCTTTACGCCAAGTGTAGGTTTTATACATCGCGATTTGAACGTAGAAACGTTCTTACGTAACATTTCTGTGCGTACGCACTGTTTATACATGAGGCCCCTTGTCTGCTGTTATCAGGCAATTAAGTACTTCCTTCTGATGCCTCCGGCTCAATACTTATACTGTTTAATTTGCTATTTCTACACAATATACATTTTTACTTATTATTTATTCATGTATCTATTGATCAATTGTATTATTTTTCCTGTGAGTTGATATCTTTGTTTTTTAATATTTCTTCTGATGTATGCATCTAAGGTTTCCCTTGGGATTAGTAAAGTCTATCATAACCTAGTCTAATCTAATCTAATCTAATCTAATAGGTGTAGTTAGGCCATCATGTGTAACTTGAAGAGCCCAAATTTAAAATGCCCAGCTGGCACAGCTCTGCTCTTTAGCTCCCTTTTGTGCTTCGTTTTTTAAGGTTGTAGTTTCATGGTCTCAGAATATTTTCGCTTGACTTTGACGTTTTAAATCTTAGGTCACATTTTTTTAGTTTAATCAATTTTTGGAAGCTATGTTTTTTCTTGTTTGTTTAGTAGTTTACATCTTTTGAGATAAATCATTGCACTGAAGTCCAGTTCAGTTTAGGGTCAATTCAAAAATTCTTCTTTTCACATATACATGTTTTTACCCCCCTCATCCGTTTTTACCTCCCAGAACTTATTAATGTCTGTACTGTCGAACATAGTCTCAAACTGCAGGCCTGCTAAAAATTCCAAAGAGAAGAAAAAGTATAGGTGACAGATCTTTTACCTATACAATACCAAACTGTGGAATGGTCTATGTACCAATATTATAGAAGTCCTGGATAACTAAACATTTTAAACAGTTTGAGCATTTAAATAAAGGCTAAAGAGTAATTATTTTGTTTGGTTTACCCTTCTTAAAACTTCTCCTGAGACTGTTTGCATTTGCTTGTCATGGAGTTTTTAATTAATTATAGTAATTGTTTTGAATGGCCCCTGCCAAATGATGGTTCTGTTTTCAGACATACTGCCATTGTTTATCTATAGAGTGGTTCATTTCAGAATTTAGTTGATATAGGACAGTTGGAAGTTGGATTAAAAGAAAGTGAAAAAAACGCACTGTTTAAATCATTCATTTACTACCATATGGTTAATCCACACCAATGTAGCAGTGTGCTCAACTATGAATTAAGAAGTATATCCCATATTTCCCCAGTTCTGAAATCAGTTAGCTATTGTGAGT
>JANRMT010062819.1:8133760-8166245 GCA_026402145.1 Polypterus bichir lapradei
AAATACTAGCTCTTGTACTATTACTCAAATGTTCTACTTAGCTTATAGTTAGCTTTGTTCTTTAATTTCCATACTAAGTCCTCTTTTAACACTGAAAAGGAATGTTGTAGTAACTCAGTTTTATGAACCTTTACTATCAAAAGAGCTTTACATGCCTTTTCGTTTAGTGGTCAATCAGTTTTACAATACTGAAAGAGACTTGATTAAAAATTATAATTATATTTTAATAGCTTTCAATTCAGACTTAATCATAATAAATTAACTTTGAACTTAGGAATGATTTAACACTATTAAAAGCACAACACATTTACAGTCTGTCTGGCTAACATTTAAAAGATAGCAAATATCTTCTTTTGTGTTTCTTTATTAGGCTCCATGTTAACCCATGAGTCTGTCTGCAATCTATTGTGGGTCTTTTTTTTAAATGTACTTGGTCCAAAAAGTACCACTTTTAAAGTTTGACTTTTGTATTGTACCCAAAGCTGCCAAGGTAATCTCTAGCTTCCTAAATCATTATCATGAAAATCAAGTTTAGATATTGGAAAAATGGATAGAATATAAGCATCCCTAATTTTGGCGACATGGTACTTACTGGCTTACTGGAAGATAAAATATTAAAACCGTAGAGTTTTATAGAGTATAATTCATAATTATAACATCAACAGCTGCTCCTGACAATTTTTGACAACTATTTATAATACTATTTATTTGTATGTGGGTGATAATATAGTATATAATACAATATAATATATACTGTCTTGATTCCTTAAAGTTTTCAGTGAATATTTCAGTGTATTATGGATCTAAGCAAACTAAAGTATTTCCTGATGGAGAAACAAAAATGGATTCTTGCCTTCAAGTTAAAAAGCTTACTGAAGATTAGCAGTAGTGTCAAAAAAATGACATTTTTCTGGGCGGTTTGTATAAATCGAATAGTCAGTGATGCATGGTCTCTGGCTGATGGAGAGTCTCTGAGCTTCTCTGTTATCTCCACTTTATGCGAGTCCTGTGGCTTTTGCTGAACCAATGGACCATCATAGTGTAGGGTAATTCTGTGGCACTCCTAGTAATGGGAAATGGGGGCACCAGTCTGCACTCTAGTTGTCTAGTATATGGGACTGACTGTGACCAGGATGGTGGTGTAAGACCAGGAAACACAGACACAAAACGGTTGAGTTTTTCACAAAAACAGTGAGTTTTTTTACAGTCCTGCAGAATATATGTCTATATACACTGTGGAGAAATGAAACACTCCAAATTGTTTCGAAGAGTTGGGGAAATGCCCTGTATAATGTCCGTGGACAAGGTCAAAGAAAAATGTTTTAAACAAATGATTCAAAATGAACATTTGACGCCTGCTAAAAAAAACACTGGGATTATTTATACAAACAAAATGAGGACAGGAAATTGAAACAAAGGAAGTGACGTCATCAAAATGGGAACGGGAAAGGAAGTGTAGCCGAGGCCATTTTGGGTGCTGGAACAGGTAAGGGCAGTTTATTTTTCTTCCTTCCGGCTGAGAAAGAAGAGAGAGAGGCTTTAATACCACTCAACAAACCCTTATCGCGCGATGTTTGCCTTACCTTTGGGCTTTTTGGCTGCCTCCGAATTGCGCATGTGTGACATGTAGCCCAGACCCATCGGGTTGGTCGGTCTGCACTGAGAGGTCATCAGTCTGAGAGAGGTCATCAGCTTTGGCCTGTAAGGAACCCCTGCAATAAACGACATTGAATCTGTATGGCTGAAGTTCCAAAAACCACCAGGTGTCACGGGGTCTGGACTCCCAATGCATTGCCATCCACTGTAAGCCGGCGTGATCCGTGACTAGGGTAAACTCCCGCCCAACAGGTAGTACCTTAAGTGCGTCACCACCCATTTGATCGCCAAGGCCTTACGTTCCATCACTGTATACCTGGTTTCTCGGTCCAGCAGTTTCCGGATAAGATACATCACGGGGTGTTCAGCACCATCGATACACTGGCTCAACATGGCACACATTCCTGTGTCCGATGCATCAGTCTGGAGAATAAAAGGAAGAGTAAAATTAGGTGTATGTAACACAGGTGCTGACTTCAGGGCCATTTTCAAGTTACAAAATACGGTCTCAGTTTTATCATTCCAAACCACTTTCAGCTGTGCCCTTTTCTTCATCAGGTTATTTAAGGGCACAGCCATTTCAGAGAAAAAGGGCACAAAACAACGGTAGTAACCCACTAGTCCTAAGAATGCCTGTACAAGCCTCTTATTGGTCGGACGGAGCCATTTAAGAATAACTTCAATTTTCTAAAACTGTGGCTTAACTGCTCCCCCTCCCACTAGATAGCCCAAATATTTGGCTTCTCTCAAGCCAAAGTAACATTTCTTTGGATTGATGTACAGCCGATCTTGAGCTAGTGTAGCGAGAACAGCCTTAACCCGCAGTATATGCTCCTCCCAGGTGTCAGAAAAAATGACGACATTGTCCAGGTAGGCGGCACTATAGGCATTGTGGGGCTGTAACAGGCTGTCCACCAGATGCTGGAATTTCGCCAGTGCCCCGTGCAAGCCAAAGGGTAGGACTGTATACTGTCAGTGTCCACTTGGGGTGCTAAAGGAAGTCCTTTCTTTAGCAAAGGCTGTTAAGGGAATTTGCCAGTACCCCTTTGTCATGTCAAGAGTAGTTAAATATTGCAAATTACTGAATCTTGAGACACTGGGTAAAGTCAAACTTAGAGACCTGATTGAGCCGTTGAAAGTCATTGCAGAACCTCCAGGCCCCATCGAGCTTAGGAAGCAGAACAACAGGATTGGACCATGGGCTATGGCTTGGTTCAATAATGCCCATTTCCAGCATATGTCTGATTTCCAACTCCACTTCCACCTTTTTCAGCTTGGGGAGTCACTCTCAGAGAACCACTCCGGGGTCAGTGACAATGTTGTGCTTAATCAGTGCAGTGCACCCTGGTTGCTCATTAACTATCCCAATCACTGACAGGATCAATGTCTCCAGCTCCTGTTTCTGTTTTGAAGACAGATCGGGTACGAAATTAAGGTTTTGGTGTTCTGTGAACAGGGAGTGTGGCTGGCCAGAGGGGAAACTCCCGTCTCTGTCCTTCCACAGTTTATGTGATTTATTTACACAGTTTATATTTACCTTCTCTTCCCATTCTTGTTTAAGCATAAGTAAAATACCTTGTAGTTGCCTTCCGTACAACAATTCAAAGGGAAAAAACCCCGTAGAGGTTTAAGGGACTTCCTGCTAGGCGAAAAGTACGAGCGGCAGTAACTGATCCCAATTCCTCCTGTCCTCGCTAACTACCTTGGGAAGCATCTGCTTTAAAGTCTGATTAAATCGTTCCACCAGTCCATCTGTTTCGGGATGGTAGACCAATGTCTTCAGATGCTTGTTTTTCAGTAACTTATTGACCTCCCTGAATGTCTCCGAAGTGAAGGGAGTCCCTTGGTCTATGAGAACCTCTTTGGGCATCCCAACACGAGTGAAAAGCCCTATGACTTCCCATGCAATATTTTTAGAGGTTGCTGAATACAATGGGACAGCCTCCAGAAACCGAGTGGCATAATCCACCATGACCAATATATATTTAATGCTTTGGGTCGAGTGTTCAAGAGAACCTACGAGATCGATGCTGATCCATTCAAAGGGAACATCAACTAATGGAATAGGAATCAAAGGAGCCCGGTCCCTCCTGGGAATCTGACACAACTGACATTCCGAGCAGAAGCAGAAGCGTCGGAACTCCTCATTTATCCCTGGCCAAAAAAATCAGAGTTTAATCCGCTCAAGTGTTTTCATGAACCCCAGATGGGCACAGAGTAGGTGTGCATGTGACAACTCACAAACCTGGCGGTGGTAGGTCTGTGGTATCAGCAATAATGATGTCACCTCGCCCTCATGTTCCGCCACTTGATACAGGAGATCATTTATAATAACGAAGTAGGGCATTCCAATGATGAGTGTCCATTAACTGAGACAACTGCATTTCTAGCATGTTTCAGGGAATCGTCATTTCCACTTTAAAGGAGGACAACGTCAGCTTGAACTGTGAAGCCAGTTCCTGGATGAGATCCAGGTCGACCTCAAGGGGCGGGGTTTCAGGGTCTACTGGTGGGTTGGTTGTACTGACAACTTCCGGCCCACCGTGGGATCCTTCCCCACCGCTTCCCTGAGTTGATTCTGGGGTCCTAGTGGCTGTCATACACACCGTGCAGGCAGTCGGAGCAGAGCTTTCCCCATCCATTAACAATTCCAGCCTCGGCACAGGAATATTGTCTTACACTGTTTGACCAGTCCCTTCCTAGTATCATTGGATAGGGTGGTTTTGGCAGGACCGCTACGACCAAGCGTGTCATAACACTGTCCATCGTAACCACACAACTGGTGGACTTGTAGAAGCAGGTGTCCCCATGAATACACCTTAAACTGGTCTTAAAATCAAGCCACTGTAGCAGTAGGACAAGACAGCGAGCAACAATAGATATGCTACTACTGGTCAAACATAGCCGTAACCTGGTGACCATTTAACAACACAACTCCTGCATAAGGGAGCAATAAAGGGTTAGTGAGGGCACCGTACTTCTCTCTTTTGATGTAGGAGCAATTCATGGGCTCGACAGGGCAAGCTGGGAACATATGCCCAATCCCCCCACACTTGAAACAGCGAGGAGTATTGACCAGTTTCTCCTTCCTCCTGGTCGGAGATTCTGAGCATTGTTGGGTGGGCTCAGGGGCTGCAGCAAGAACCTGTCTGGAGTCACAAGTGGACCCCTCCGATCCCCCCGACTTACAAACCGCCCAATGAGACTCCACCACCTCAATCAGGTTGTCTATGTTTGGGTAACTTTGTTTGCGGACCTGCTGGGCAAGTTTATCTGGGAGGGCGTTGACAAAGGTCTCGCAGGCTAGCTGCTCAACTACTTGCTGGGAGGTATTAACAGCCGGCCTTAGCCAGGGCACCAGCTTTCCCCAGACCTCAAAAACCTGTGCCCTTATTTGCCTTTCTGGGTTAAACTGCCATTCCCGCCAGGCCCTCGCCTGTCTGCACCGGCGATACTCTGTAGCGTTTGTACACCTCTGACTTCAGGGTGGGGTAATCAGCGACCTGCTCCTCGGTGAGATCGTAGTAAGCCCTCTGCGCCACTCCTTTCAGATACAGCACCAAGAGGCAGGCCCATTCTGACCTCAGCCAAGCATTGCGCTTTGCAGTGCGCTCAGAAATGAGGAAGTAGGATTCCACATCATCCTCCTCAGTAAGATAAGTCAACTGAGGGGGCAGAGACCGAGCAGTCTCCAACCTTACCACCGCGGCCGCTCGTGCCTCTGCTTTCGCCAGCTGGGTCCTGGTTTCTCCCACCTGTGCTTTTACCGTTGCGAGCTCCGCCACTAGCGTGCCTAGGACAGCCCACGCCAATTGTAGAGAAATGAAACACTCCAAATCATTTTGAAGAGTTGGGGAAATGCCCCGTATAATGTCCGTAGACAAGGTCAAAGAAAAACGTTTTAAACAAAGGGTTCAAAACAAACATTTGACACCCGCTACAGAAACGCTGGGATTATTTATACAAAAAAAATGGGGACAGGAAATTGAAACAAAGGAAGTGACATCTTTGAAGGGAACAAAGGAAGTGATGTCATCCAAATGGAGAGGTGAAAGGAAGTGTAGCCGAGGCCATTTTGGGTGCTGGGACAGGTAAGGGCAGTTTATTTTTCTTCCTTCCGGCTGAGAAAAAAGAGTAAGAACCATTAGTACCGTTCAACAACCCCTTATCGGGTGATGTTTGCCTTACTTCTTGGCTGCCTTCAAATTGTGTGTGTGTGTGACAACACACAGTCCAATGCCGCAAAGGACACACAAAAACAGTAATGAAACTGAATCCAAAAATGATGAATATATACACTGTTTACAAGGTTGAGTGAAAGTCCCAAATGAAAAAGAAAAATTCACAAAAACCAGTGAAACCCATTTATACACAAAAATAAAGCTGTCTTCCTCCACAGTAATCCAAGTCATGAATCTGCTGTAAAGGTTATAACCACAAAGATATTTAAAATACAGAAAAAAATGTGTACATACAAAAGCAAACAGTGCACCATTAACCCCAACCCTATAAATACCTCCACCAAAGCTAATTAAGAGATATTTATCAAAATATATACAAGAGGGAAAAAATATTTACAAAAACAACGCACAAGCTGTAGTGCTTGGTAAACTCAAGACAACGCTTTACCAAGCACTTCTCTGAGCATGATCTAGACAGAAGACTTCCTGTAGAGACCGGAAATTCCTTTTTATATTGGCTGCGATCTCGCCGACCAATTGAGCTGCCGAACATCATCCTTCTATATGCACTCGATGACGTGTACATGTATCCGAAGAGATACGTCTCCTGCCACGCAAAGTTCTCATTAAGATGCATAGCTACTCCAGCAAAACTGAAAATAAGCCCTCTTGCTTATTCTGAGCTACTGGCCATACAACTGCCGATATGGGATCCCTATTTAAGCCCCGGCATGCCAAAACTAAGATGCTTCACATTGTCTCTTGCCTTTTCAGTGCTACAAAGTCATGGGAGGCACACGCACGTGTGGGAGATGGATAACGCCACCCTGGCCGGACAATGGCAGAGCGATCTTTCCTCTCACGCACAAAACCCAACACAATGCCTCCCAGAAGCTGCTCACATCGTTTGTGAAGACGTCACTCTGCACTTTCTAAATGGACAAAAAGGCAAGTGTCATTTCTTTACACTTTTGTTCTTTTTCTACCAAAACTAGTGCCTCTCTCTCAAACACTGCAGAGGACATAAAACTAACTTTATTTAACCACTGGTAATGCCAGTGAGGCACATTACTACAAATCCCCCTGGCTCATTCCTTATGGCTTTTGACTAGACTAGTCATGCTTATTCATAATTCACATTTCTGGGCAGCAGAAACCTGATTCTCCTTTCAACGGTTTTCTCCAATTTACTTTACTTGTAGGTCATAAACTGCCTGCCATTATAAATCAAGATTATACACATAGATAAATAAGAAAGAAAGAATGCAAAACAAAACATTTCAGGCCAACAACAAAAAAAAATCAATACAACAATCTGCAACAAGCATATTAAGTTATGTCAAGTAATGGTAAAATTAGTCCAACAAGACCAACAAACTACAATGAGTAAGGTGAATATTCTTTTCCTCTACATTTCAAAAGTTTTTAACTATCATGTATGTAATAATTATCAGCATGGATATATACATGTTTCTCAGTTGACTACATGTAAACATTAAGTAGTTCCAAATACTTTTTCCTTCAAATATATGTATTTAGTAATTATAAATTTACAATTTAGTATACTATATATAATATTATACTATTATAATTTACTATATATAGCAATGCAAGTTTTAATATGACAATGTGTGATGATAAAGTTGTTACAACTTTTTTCCAGTCAGTATCTGTAAGCATTTTCAAGTTAAGGTGTGTCATCAATATAAATACTTGTTTGCAACCTTATAAAATTGCATTGATTCAACTAAACTATTCAATTATTTCCAAATAAGGCTAAAGAAAACCATATTAGGCAATAAGGTTACTTAGCAGAATCTTTAAAAATAAATAAAACAAGTTTTTGGACCACAGTTATCCAAAAGTTCACATTTCCTTTAGAATATTATTAAACAACAGCAGAAGTATGAATCCTAATAAAAGGGTTTTTTTTTTTTAATATACAGTAAAGCCAAAAATGAACACAATCTACAAATTTAAAAATACATTTTGTGAAACTATACAGTAACATTACTGCAGACATTCTGAGTGAATAAAACAACATGAAATAGTGTACTAACTAAAAATCTTCTCAAAAAAACTGGAACTATTTTGTACAAAATAAAATTTATACTCACATGTAAGCAAATAAAATTCATACTAGTGTACAAAAAGACCTTAACTCAGCTTTACGAAAAGCTTTAAAGAACAGTAGAAAAAAAGGCTTTACTGCTTGAAACAGACTGAACAGAATGTTAACACTGACTGTGAATTTCTAATTTCTTTAGCTCTTTGAGGAGTATATCTTGAAACATTTGTGACCCTTATGAACCTGAGTATTCAAGAATGTGTCACCACAAACAAATTCCAGGAACACTCCAAAGAATAGGATTATGCTATAACTAAACTGTTTTAAACCCACAACTTTTCATTTCAAAACAGAAAATACCTTTTCCATCTCCATCTCTGTAGTAATCCGTACTTACATTTGTGTTTCTTGACGTAATCTGTATTGTATCCCTTTATTTATGTTGCTATATAGATAATTACACTTGTAATTTCACAAGCTATTCTACAGAAACTGTGCCTCCTCTCCCCTACCTTGCAGCAATCCCTCTTTACAAATACAGGTAGTCCCCAGGTTACGAACATCCGACCTACGACATACAAACGGGGCCGCAACTGCGACACATGCACCTCAGTAACTGCCACTCCGTCATCTTCAGCCTGTGGACACTGCAAGTAGTGGCTGGAGGGGGGTGATTTTACTGCTCGCGCAGTGTAGTGTCCCTCAGGCGGTTCCCGGCAGCAAGTGATTTCACTGACCGCCCACCACACATGGCTGCCTCATTCAATCTGAGTGGTCGGCTGGTGATGCTTCAAGCGGTGACTCGGTTGTGGCTGAATGGAGGCCATTGACGGTGAACGGGGCGGCGGGGGGTAGCATTGTAGTGTGCCTCGGATGGCTGCCTGTTGAATGGGGGTGGTGGTGGGCAATTCACTACACACCTTTCGCCGCACCGTGTTCATTCTCGGTGGGCGGACACTTCAGGCAGCATACTGTAGTGGAGGTGACTGTGAGGTGGGCTGGTGATGAACTGCCCCTCGCCGCCCCCATTCATTCTTAATAGCAAGCCTGCTTGTACTGTTATGCACATAGCAGTCAGCACATCAGACGTGTCGATGACGGTTGCCTTCCTGCTGTGATAGCGTGTACAGTGCTGTGTAGAAGAGCTCATCTTAATCTTTTGTCTTCACCCTTCAAGAATGTCTCTGAAACACAAATCTGATGCAAGTGCTGGTGATATAGTAAAGAAGAGAAAAAAACATTACCATAGAAAATAAAGTAGAAATAATAAAAAGGTCAGAGAGAGGTGAAACTCCATCATTCATTGGCAGAGCACTTGGTTACAGTCGGTTAACAATAGCATTTATTAAAATAATGTACCTGTTCCGACTTACATACAAATTCAACTTAAGTACAAACCTACAGTCCCTATCTCGTACGTAACCCGGGGACTGCCTGTACTTGTATGCAAAATTTGGTTGACTTAGGTGAAAGTGTACTCAAGTTACTTACACACACACACAGACAGACACCCAGACATAATTCCAAAAATGGTATTTTCAGAGTCAGGGAGGTCTAAAATGTTGAGATTCATCAAAATCTCGAAACTGAATTTTTGTAGGATTCTAATACTTTCCCTTTAATTCATATACGAAAAAGTCGAGGTGGTCTAAAATGTCAAGATTTATCAAAATCTCAACATCAAATCTTTGGACAATTACAATGCTTTCCCTATACAGGTAGTCCCCAGGTTACGGACATCCAACCTACGACTTATAAATGGGACCGCAGCTGCGACACATGCGCCTCAGTAACTGCCACTCCATCATCTTTGGCCTAGGGATACTGCAAGCGGTGGCTGGACGGAGGCCGGAGGGGGTAGATTTCACTGCTCGCGCAGTGTAGTGTCCCTCGGGCAGCTCCGAGCAGCAAGCAGAGACCCGTGGTCCATAGTCACCGCGGCCACAGCTGCCGCTCGTGTGCAGGATGGAGGCTTGATGGGCGGTTCGCTGCCCACCCATTACACCAGCGCAGCTACTGCTCCTGACTGGACGCAGGCTGGATGGTGCCGAGGGGGGCATTTCACTGCCCGCTCACCACTGGTAATGCTGCAAGTGGTGACCTGGTTGTGGCCGAAAGGAGGCCATTGAAGGTGAACGGGGTGGCAGGGGCCAGCATTGTAGTGTGCCTCAGTTGGCTGCCTGTTGAATGGGGGCCGTGGTGGGTGATTCACTACCCGCCTTTGGCTGCACCGTGTCCATTCTAAGTGGGCTGCTTCCCAAATTTATCATTTTGAGTAGTGAGCTGCTCTTATTGTTTATATCATACAATAAAAACATACATTTGATTTGCATCTGTAAATTTATAGTACTTGTTAAAGTTTTTTTTTCAGTTTTATTCTCTCACTCACGTTCACTCTCCCACAACACCTCCCTAATATTGTGAAAAGTAAAGACTGGGACAGAGGCCAGCACCAGCATGGAGATCCCTGGGTCATTAAATGAAAAAGCATAGGCAAAATAAAGATGAGCACAAGCACTAAAAAGGCTTTGCTGACTACAGTGTTACTCTTCCTGAGCATTTTAATTGAATCCACGGAGCTCTGTCTTGCTGGATTGCAGGACTCAAAAGGTGACCGTGTTTCTGCTGTTGGTCTTGCTTTTTAATTCTGCACCCAGGGCAGGGGGACATAATTCACACATCCAGTTAGTTGTTTTCTGTTGCAAGAAGGTTGGAGCTTAGGAAGAAAAGAGAGAAGTCATTAGTGTCAGTGGCCCCTCCTGTCCTGAGGTGATAGTGCTCACCTCTGCAGAGCCCTTCATAGACACACATACAGTGGGATGCAAAAGTTTGGGCAACCTTGTTAATAGTCATTATTTTCCTGTATAAATCGTTGGTTGTTACGATAAAAAATGTCAGTTAAATATATCATATAGGAGACACACACAGTGATATTTGAAAAGTGAAATGAAGTTTATTGGATTTACAGAAAGTGTGCAATAATTGTTCAAACAAAATCAGGCAGGTGCATAAATTTGGGCACCACAAAAAAGAAATGAAATCAATATTTAGTAGATCCGCCTTTTGCAGAAATTACAGCCTCTAAATGCTTCCTGTAGGTTCCAATGAGAGTCTGGATTGTGGTTGAAGGTATTTTGGACCATTCCTCTTTACAAAACATCTCTAGTTCATTCAGGTTTGATGGCTTCCGAGCATGGACAGCTCTCTTTAACTCACACCACAGATTTTCAATTATATTCAGGTCTGGGGACTGAGATGGCCATTCCAGAACGTTGTACTTGTTCCTCTGCATGAATGCCTTAGTGGATTTTGAGCAGTGTTTCGGGTCGTTGTCTTGTTGAAAGATCCAGCCCCGGCGCAGCTTCAGCTTTGTCACTGATTCCTGGACATTGGTCTCCAGAATCTGCTGATACTGAGTGGAATCCATGCGTCCCTCAACTTTGACAAGATTCCCAGTCCCTGCACTGGCCACACAGCCCCACAGCATGATGGAACCACCACCATATTTTACTGTAGGTAGCAGGTGTTTTTCTTGGAATGCTGTGTTCTTTTTCCTCCATGCATAACGCCCCTTGTTATGCCCAAATAACTCAATTTTAGTTTCATCAGTCCACGGCACCTTATTCCAAAATGAAGCTGGCTTGTCCAAATGTGCTTGAGCATACCTCAAGTGGCTCTGTTTGTGCTGTGGGCGGAGAAAAGGCTTCCTCTGCATCACTCTCGCATACAGCATCTCCTTGTGTAAAGTGCGCCGAATGGTTGAACGATGCACAGTGACTCCATCTGCTGCAAGATGATGTTGTAGGTCTTTGGTGCTGGTCTGTGGGTTGACTCTGACTGTTCTCACCATTCGTCGCTTCTGTCTATCCGAAATCTTTCTTGGTCTGCCACTTCGAGCCTTAACTTGAACTGAGCCTGTGGTCTTCCATTTCCTCAATATGTTCCTAACTGTGGAAACAGACAGCTTAAATCTCTGGGACAGCTTTCTGTATCCTTCCCCTAAACCATGATGGTGAACAATCTTTGTCTTCAGGTCATTTGAGAGTTGTTTTGTGACCCCCATGTTGCTACTCTTCAGAGAAAATTAAAGGAGGAAGGAAACTTACAATTGACCCCCTTAAATACTCTTTCTCATTATGGGATTCACCTGTGTATGTAGGTCAGGGGTCACTGAGCTTACCAAGCCAATTTGAGTTCCAATAATTAGTTCTAAAAGTTTTGGAATTAATAAAATGACAAAGGTGCCCAAATGTATGCACCTGCCTGATTTTGTTTGAACAATTATTGCACACTTTCTGTAAATCCAATAAACTTTATTTCACTTCTCAAATATCACTGTGTGTGTCTCCTATATGATATATTTAACTGACATTTTTTATCGTAACAACCAACGATTTATACAGGAAAATAATGACTATTAACAAGGTTGCCCAAACTTTTGCATCCCACTGTATGTAACAATATAAAATAGCTTTTATTTAATGATGTCATAAACCTGTGTGAGCTATTGTTCTCCACCAATAAAACAATTTTATGTCTTAACCACACTGTCAATATCATTTTTAAGCTTTCATGCAAAAAAAACCCCACTAAAATTAAACAGTCACACATTGTTATATACATTGAAATTACCTCAACTGGCTTATCTTAATTATTACTTTCAATGACTAATGAAAATTTTTCTAAGTTCTATATTAACTGGTATAGAAACTTATTTTTGGGAGTTTGAAACATTTTTATAATAAAGAACTTCTAATCAGTGTCCTATAATCTGGTAGTCTGTAATCAAATTGTTCTTGTCCCTTGGACTTCAGTAATGTCATTATTACCTCTAAATAACACAGCACAGAAACCTAAAAATTTATCTAAGAATGACATAATCACAACTGCACATTTGATTCCTGAACAATGCATCAGTGTGAACTGAGAGACAAAATACTTATATAGTAAAATACATTACAGACCAAAAGGTTGAGAGAATTTTATCTGAAAAAGTACTTAGCAATAAAATGATGCACTTTTCTAACTTTTGAAAGAAGATCTGAAAGAAGCTAAGATCAAAAGAACAGGCACCTGCTTGTAACACCATCGAAAGAGGAGGAAGCAGCTCAATAGGAAAACTGGCCAATAAGATCAAATCCGAAAATGAAAGTGGGGCTTCCAGACCTTCATGATTGATGAGATAATGCTGTCTGAAGGGATTTACTTTTTGGTTTACACAATTCTGAGTGTATAATATTGATAGGTAATGCTGGATCAGCTACAGAGTGAAAACATGCCATTGATGTGGTGAAGAAACAAATGCTTAAAAACATTGAAGATGACATTAAAGTAGGACAGGTTACTAATGATATCAAAGTACACGGACTGTAGCAGTGATATGGGTGGATGTTCTTTTTCATAATAATGACATCAATAAACTTGACCTTGAAATATTTTGTGTCAAGAAAAAGAATAATGGAAATGATAACACAGCTGTGGTTTAAAAGAAAAAAAGATCAACATGCTTCCAAATACATTAATTTTCATCCTAAATCTAGAAGCTTTTAATACAAACATGTATTTGTTATTTTAGGAAATAATGCAGTTGAATAAAACAGTGTTAGCATTAGAGGATTTAAAATAAGTTGTACAGCATTAATATAAAGATGACAAACAGGTTTAATTAAAGTATCCTAATTAAATATATATATATATATTATGGAGAACCAGCCCAGATCACAGACACAGGTCACCCAAGTCCCCAACAACACATGTTTAATATCTGCTCTATTTAACAGCACACACAGTGCACAATTCACCAATAAAGCTCACAGTCCTTTTCTCTCAGTCCAGATTCTCTTCTGGCAGCACTTTCTGGTGTGGCGGAAGTACTGCCGTACAGTGTTCTGGGATGGTCCATGTGCCCATGGTGGTGGCCACGGCCCCCAACAGGGTTGAGCCCTCCAAGCTCCAGCCCCATGGCACCAATGCAAATGAGGGAGGCTGCCCTCTCGTGTTCCAAGGAAGGCATCTTCACTCACCCAGAACTGCAGTTATCCATCACAATATACATTTACCTCCTAAATAATGAATACAAGCACCATGCCTTACTGTTTCCTGTTAGCGGGACCAGAGGTTTCTAGGACCATTGTGCCATGTTATTTCAATCAATCAATCAACTTTGTTTAAAGTGCAGAATCACCATGCAGCATGGTCCCAATATACTGTACAAATAATAAGAATACATGGGAGAAGATATAAAGTAAGCGAATAAAATAGAAATTAAAATAAAACAATATCAATGCTGAAGGAATAACACATTACATTTAAATAAATTTACATTAAAATACTAAGTTAAGGTATGTCAACAAGTAATACAAATAATAATAATTTTAGCATTTAAGGTATGATGAACCTGATTGAATTCTAAGGCAGGTTGTAATGAAAGATGTAAAGGTAAGTTTTTAATCTTGATTTAAAAATATTAACTGAGTGTGCTTCTCTTACATATAACAGAATGCCATTCCAATGTTAAGGTACACAGTAAGCAAATGCTCTGTGACCAACTAATTTTATTAACTGGGAAATGAGCAAAAGACCAACATTAAGAGAGCGAGGAGGACGTACCATAGCATATGATGCAATCAGCATAGCTAAGTAAAGTGATGCAAGTCCATACAAAGCCTGTTATGTTAAAAGAAGAACTTTAAAATCAGTTCTTGCTTGTATTGGTAATCAGTCTAGAGAAGCTAGAATGGCTGTTCTATGCTCACTTTTTTGTGTTTTTGTCAAGATTCCAGCTGCTGCATTTTGAGAAAGCTGAAGACTTTTAGTAGTACAACTAGAAAGACTAGAGAAAATTGCATTATCATAATACAGCATAGAAGAAACAAATGCATATATTAATGTTTCACCATCACAAAAAGATAGAATATCATGAATTCTTAAAATGTTACTAAGATGAAAAAATGTTGTCTTGGTAATAGCCTTGATATGAGACTGGGGTGTGAGATGATTATCAAAGATCACTCCAAGATTTTTGATGGTCAAACTTTAAAAAAAAACTACACTCATCAATTTAAATACTGAAGCTGTCACACATTTACATATATTAGGCTAGTCTAACAATCAATAACTCTGTTTTATCAGCATTTAAGTGCAGAAAGTTCATACTCATCCATATTTAATTTCTGACAGACATGCCTGTAAATGTAGATGTTGGGAAGGATCATTTGGCTTTGTCTCTGCATATTGACAGCATAACAGTGAAAATGAACAAATGATGTCACCAAGGGGAAACATATAGATAGAGGAAAGCATAAGGCCAAGGACTGATCGTTCGGTTACAGTAAACTTTACTTCAGAAAATTCAGAGATTTTCGGAGAAATCTCAAGTGATTTACTCTGTAACTTAAACATTGAGTTATATTTGATAAATAAGAGTGAAACCATGAAAGTACCATCCACTGAATGCTGATATGCTTCCCCAAGAGGCTTAGAAATATGCTGTGTTCTATGGTGACAAAAGCTGCACTTAAATCAAGAAGCAACAACACTGACATCAAATCAAAATCACCAAGGATCAGTAGATCATTAATTAATTTGGTCAAAGCAGTTTCTGTGAAATGATGGGACCGAAAGCCAGATTGAAACTTGTCAAAAAGATTATTGTCAGAAAAGTAGGCATTAAGTTGATCAGCCACAGCCGTTTCAAGTTATTTCAACATAATAGAAAGATTGCAAATTGATAGATAGATAGATAGATAGATAGATAGATAGATAGATAGATAGATAGATAGATAGATAGATAGATAGATACTTTATTAATCCCAAGGGGAAATTCACATAATCCAGCAGCAGCATGCTGATACAAAAAACAATATTAAATTAAAGAGTAATAAAAATGCAGGTAAAAACAGATAATAACTTTGTATAATGTTAGCGTTTACCCCACCGGGTGGAATTGAAGAATCGCATAGTGTGGGGGAGGAACGATCTCCTCAGTCTGTCAGTGGAGCAGGACAGTGACAGCAGTCTGTCGGTGAAGCTGCTCCTCTGTCTGGAGATGATACAGTTCAGTGGATGCAGTGGATTCTCCATGATTGACAGGAGCCTGCTCAGTGCCCGTCGCTCTGCCACGGATGTTAAACTGCCCAGCTTCATTCCTACAATAAAGCCTGCCTTCCTCACAAGTTTGTCCAGGTGTGAGGCAGATAATTATTAACAATCTGCCGATCGAAGTTAGTTTTTTTCTTTAAAAATGGTTTAATACTGGCTGTTTTGAAATCTGAGGGAAGACTTATTGACAATTTTAAGGGTAGAAATAATTATTTGGTGCTTGTGCATGTGCAAGAAGAGTTTCAACCCCATCCTTGGCATAGCCTACATACAAGATTGGTGTTATTACCAAGACTACATCACCATATCTGACAATGATTTTACTATATTTCAAGTTGCAGGTAAGGTTGTTGTCTGGTTTTGGACACTACAGTTTGTTAATATTTTTGTGGAGATTAAGCTGTTGTATTAGCATGACATACTGTAGATGGGGTAACATCGCATTTCTTTTTAGATAAGAGCAGGTTGCTACACTTACATGTGAGATCAGTCTGTGGTGGTGAAGCAGGAGCTGAGTTTCCCAATAAAGCTTTGGTTATTAGATAGATAATAAAGTATTGGAAATTACTGGAAAAAAAGAAAAAACTAAAACTAAACCAATATGAACAGCAGAAATTGAAGCTATTTGTAAGGATTATCATGGGGCCTGGGGAAACTTCCTCTTGTCTCACTCACTGTTTTGAGTGTGAGGTTGAGATTTTCTGAAACACACACAAAAAATGGCTCTAGGATTAACCCTGTTAATTTATCACAGTTGCAGGAGTTTCCGATTTTAATTATTTACAACAACATGAAACCTAGTTGCACAGAGTTCTCCAGCTAAGACTTTAATACTCCTGATATGATAATATTAAAAAGTCATAATTATTTATTTGAGCTCTAGTAATTACACTGTATTTAAATAACGGTTATAAAATTAACAAAAAAGTCATCTTATTTTGTAATGCAATACTACATATTGAATTAAATCATAAAATATATCTTAAATGAAAATCAAATAATCTGTTTTTTTAAGCTTTCCCAGATGTACATATGGATTTCTACTTGCTAGATCCCTTGAACGCTGTATAGAAAATGTGTTTTCCCTCTAGCCACCCTTCCTCTCCCACTGTCCTGTTCCATGCACTCTGAATCATATTCCCTTTTGTTTAGACTATCTACATCCAGGATTTACTTAGTAGCCTCACTTACTTATTAGTCACATTTACTTTAAAGATGCTTTTGAATATTGCATGTGCACTCAAGCTTTATACAGTATTTAGAACATTGCTTGATTATTTGGTTATCTACTTATATAAAAATAACTGCCTTTCTGAGAATTTTTACTATTAGTCTTAGTCTACACACTTTCATATAAAAAGTGACTTTAAATCCAATAATTCCACTTATTTTCAGATCTTGTTGCTCTTGAAAAGTTTAATACACTTAATCAGGTAAACATAATTGCCATATTGTAATTTTAAATCAATACAAGTTTTCTCTAGTTCCATTATTTATTCCTTTTTGGGGTCATATTTTGTTCCTTGTTTCTTTTCAGGGAGCTGGCCACTGGAATCTGATCAACTTTAAGTCACCTGAGTCCAGATATTTTTTATTCTTTAATTGGAGATTGTACCATATAACACTTTTAGTGCATTAAACTTTTTAGTTATATTGCCCTTTGTCTAACTGTGCTATGTAGAATGGAGTTATTATTGTGTGTAGATCTTTAAGATAGCCTCTAACCTTGAGAAGGAAGCATCAAGTGTCTCTCTGTGTAACCTAAGACAAAATGATCTAATGTCTCACATATTGATCTATTTACAATATATTAGATTTTAACATTTTATCAGCTATATGCTAAATATGCTTTTGTATAATAATACACTATAAAGGCTTTGTCTAACAAAGGACTGTTAGCACAGCTTTGACTACTGATTGACTGTTTAGTGTGTTCCAAAGGCATCTTTGTTAAATACATTTCTTATTATTTCTTATTCTTTAAACTGATGCATGATCTGGACTATACACCCAAACTGCTGTGATATGCCCAGTAAATTTGGTCTCATGAAGCTTCAGTGTGGTGTGACAATAGTTGTGTGACAAAAAAGCAAAATAATTGAGTTTGAATGCAAAATTCCTTAAACATTGTTCATAATATGACAACTGTCCATGTTCATTTCAGGGGAAATGTAGAAGTCACTAAGCCTTGCACTGTGGTAGCCTCCAATAGCACAAGGGCCATGTCGATCGTGCAGATCAAGCACTGATATTGTACCCTCTCTCATGTGCAAGCAACAGAAAAAAATTAAGAAAAGTGCACAAAGAAATACACTTCTACTGTCTCTATTTCAGCATTAGGCTGTGTGCTGGTGACTGTCTCAAAACGTATCAGACAAAGGACAAGTATTAAATCTGCATCAGTACAGCAATCGATGCTGGACATTCATTTTCCAATGTATTTATGTTGATGTTTTTGTATTTACATTGTG
Source organism: Polypterus bichir lapradei (assembly GCA_026402145.1). Classification (NCBI taxonomy): domain Eukaryota; kingdom Metazoa; phylum Chordata; class Cladistia; order Polypteriformes; family Polypteridae; genus Polypterus; species Polypterus bichir. The sequence goes on from JANRMT010062819.1 coordinate 8,152,177, forward strand.
AGTGCCTCAGAGGTCAGACAAGCATCCTGGCTGGTTGACGGCAGGACCAGAATCCAGAGGCCAGGAGCAGTTCCATCCCCCATACATTAGGTGGCAGTGGTCCACTGAAGGCGTTCCAGCTTGGATAACCACAGGGGGTTGATGGGAACTGGAATCTGGAAGTGCAACTCTGTTGGGGTCCCTGGGTGCCATAAGATGGCGCTATCAGGGGAGGACTACCCTGGTTCTCCAACAACCGCGGGACACAGGATGAAAAACACTGGTATAGGACATCATTGTGGATGGCCATCTGCCATATTTAACAGTAGAATTACCAAAGTCTACAAAAAAACTTGTAAACCCGTTAGACTCTTTTGTCTTGTAAATGTGTCGATAAGCAAAAGCAGCAAGCAGCCTAGTATCCCATGCCCCCCACCGCCGCAGAAATGGCAAACACCTCTCCCAGCTCAAGCCTTGTTTCACAAAAGGTACAATTATAACAGAACAAGTGCTTATTTAATATTTGGACTTCAGTCTTCACACATTATACACCTCATGTCAAAAGTTTGTAGTTTGTACTTAAACATGAAAAAATGTTGCCTTTTAGGTAAGTGCTTAACATTTTTTCCATTTCCTGTCATCCTACACTTACGTAGATCTTTGTAGACATAGAACACAAATGAAATGCATGTGTTCCAAATAATGATATATTTTTTAGCCTATACAGCTCTAGGTACTACTTTTTGGTTTTTGCCATTTCTGCAGCGGTGGGAGGATGGGATAGTAGGTTGTTTGCTACTTTTGCTTATCGACACATTTACAAGACAAAAGAGGCTGACGGAGAGGTGCGAACGGATTTAAAGTGGGCAGGGTTTAGGAGTTTTTTCATAGGCTTTGGTAATTCTAGTGTTAAGAGTTGCTGGAGGCTAGATATCCATTCATGTTGTCAGGCCAGCACTTTCCTACAACAGAGTTAAAATTTATACATACAAATTTACCATTTAACTTTCTCTGAAACCCTCTGTACTTTCTTGTATCCACACAAAAAGAGTTCTCTTGTGAGGAATCTGAACTTGGGAAGCATATGACAGGAATATCTTGCTTAGGTGTGGCACAAATTAACCCAAAAATGGGATATTTGTGTACAGCTAATGGTCCAGAGATTTGTTAAACACCAGTGTCTTGTATTGGACTGACTTCTACTCATTACTGGTTCTTGTCTTGCACCCACTACCATAGAGATGTGCCTGCTTTAAAAAAAGCGATTTTAGAAAATGAATAGATGGACATCTTAATTATGACTACAATTGCACTTTTTGATTTTAGCGAGACAGTATTTCTTCCAACAGCTTTTTTTGTTCAAAAGATCATACAGCAAACTGGACAAATTGCTTGCTTGACATATTTTTCTTACATTTGAAAGACTCTTAGGGGAGGCCAGAATTGACTACACTCTGTAATTGTATCATTAATGCCAACATCAATTCTAGTAGATACATTCACTTTAATGCAATCTGTTTTTATGCTGCACACTTCCAAAGTAAAGCAAATCTAAGATATGTGCACAGCATTAAAACAAAATATATACATTTTAAATGTGTCAAGATATTTTAATGTCATTATTTTATTTTTTTATTTTTTTACATGAACTATTCTGTAAGTTTTACTCAAAAAATCCTGAAAAGGGGAAATGATCAGGTTATGACATTTATTAATTCGAAGGTGGTGAATTTGGATTTTAGAATAGCCACATTTGCAGATGTATTTTTATCTACATTGTCTAATCAATAGCAGCTTTAACTGGGTACCTCCTAAATTTACTAGCACAATGCAGATTTAATTCAACAAAGTCACAGTCTTCAGAGTTAAGCAGCAAGCAAACTGCTAATTTAAAATAATGTACTCTTTCAAACAGAAATTAATGGAAAACATTAAAAAAGATTAACTGTTTTTACATCATAAATCAATCTAATATGCCCTAGGTTTTTACCAAGAATTTAAGCACATTCATTAAAACTAGCTTTTATGTAGTTTCCTGCCCAAAGATTACCTTCACACAAGGAATCAAATGTGTAGCTTTCATTGTTAATGTGGTAAAAACAGTAATGACTCAGTAGTTTGGTATTAACATGAATCTTAATCTTTGAAGGCAAAGATAGATTGATTGTAAATAAATGTAAAACAGAGTAAAGGTAGTCGCATAGGCAGCCATAGATCATCTGATATGGCTGGAGATATTATTAAGTTACATTGATATTTATTACACAGAACATCATATGCTGATAGCTTCTAAATGAAAAAATCGTTCTTTAGCATTCTGAAGTACAGCAAGTGCATATTTTATTGTTTTCAGTTTTTATAACATAAATATTAGTGTCACACTATGTTCTCACATTACAATTTTTTTTTCTAATTATCTTTTCCACAATAAAACAACTAACTATAAACATGGAACTTAGTGGTGTTATATTAAAAGAAAAATATTAAAAAACATTTAGGAAATATCAGCAGGCATTCTATCAGTTTAACCTGCGTCTCTAAATTACTCCCCTCATGCCTGTTTTGATTCTGCCTTGCTATAGAATTGGCATCCTATCTAGAACTGATTTTTTTCCTCCTGATAGGAACATAATCTTACTGTTTCTTTCTACAGTAAAATAAAAAACTTGCTTGTTTGAAGATGGATATAATTTTAAGGCTAATAAAACATCCTGAATTTTATTTTATATTTTAAACTCAACAAGCAATTAACACTTCATCTACCAAGTTTTACTTAACTTACTTATCTCAAAATAAGAACTGTCAAAATTAAGTTTACAAACCAATTCAAACAACTGTATGATGCATTAGAGAATGCATTGAATGTATATAAAATTTGAATAAGGTACTAAGGTAATGTTAATATGATAGTATTTTGAAATGAAAGTGGATAGCATATGAAAATGTCCTGTCAGTTCATTTTCTTCAAACCTGATTAATCCAGACAAGGATCACAGGAACCTATCCCAGCTAGAGTAGGGCACAAGATAGGAGCAAACCCTGGACAGTGTGCCAGTATATCACAGGGTAAACACACACACACACACACACACATCAAGCACACACTAGGGCCAAGTCACCTAACCAGCATGTCTTTGGACGGGGGAGATAACCGGAGCACTAGGAGGAAACCCATTGTAGACACATGAAGAACATGCAAACTCCACATAGGGAGAACCAGGGACATGAGTCCTGGTCTCCTTGCTGTCAGATAGCAGTGCTACTACTGCCCCACCATGCTGCTCCTATATGAAAAAATAGTGCTAAAAATTAATAACATGATTCCTGTTCTTAAATGTTAGAGAAGTAGAGAAATGGTGTATCATTCTATTATAAGACTGAGAAAGTGCCGTAAACCTTATTAAGTTAGTCCTGAGAGTCCTGATTTAATTAGTTAAACTGTGTTTACTGAAAGTTATGTAAGAAAACTTTGAATTAAAAAGCTGACTTAATAGTGCGATCATATTTATATTTATATCGCACAACATATGGAATAAAGGATAGTAGGCATTGTCTGTTTAAATAACAAATCCCTGACTGTAACCATCAGCATTTAAACAGTAGCATGGCTTTTTTTTCATAAAGGAAATTGACTTATGTACCTCTTATTGTTCTGAACAACCTTATTAACTATGCCAGCTATTTTATGCTATGAAGCAGTGAGTTTCAGCTTTAATTTAAAAGCTTACACTAATGAAAGGTCCCTTGTAACAACTTAATCTAATTTACAGGAATAAGTGCTAAACGCTCAGCCAGAAACAAAGCCAAGACTATCATTCTAGACTGGGTTAATATCAAATCATTTAAATTCAGTCTAATATATTTCTCAATAATCACAGTAAACTGCACAATAAACAGACAACTAAGGAAAAGATAAAATAACAATTATTACTTACAGCTTCACAATAATGACAAACTTCAAATAAAGCTGTAATAAACCATACTGCCTTTCAACAAAAATTTCCCATTTCACCAATTACATAATAAACATTCTTCCACTTATAGAAACATACTTGTATACTATACTAAAGAAATTAGATTAAATTAAAAATAATACATCAACACACAAAACCCAGAAGAAAACAAATCCAAATTTAATACAGTCACTTTTTTTTGGTGGTTATTAGAATGTATGGAATGGCAGCCAACAGAATTTAAAACATTTGTGAAAAATGGAAAGAGTTCAGTTTTTGCAGTTTGTGGAATCTAAGTTAGAATAATGTTAAATTGCAAATATGCAACAGATTAAAACCTGCTAACTGCTTCTTCTAATGAAAGCAGTTGAAACTCTGGGCGCTAATTTTTGACACACGCGTCTCTTTCAGTCAGCTCTCAAAAGACTGCAATTAATTCATTTGAGAGCATTGAAAAAGACAACAGTCTCTTTAGCTTTTAATTTGTTCTTTTTTTAATTCTTACTTTGCTCGACCTGGAATCAGTTGATGAAAGAAACCATGGATACTCACCTAACAAATACAATGTTGTCAATCATTCATTATCATTCACTATATAAGACAAAGAAAACCATTCGCACACACACACAATATACAGCATATTGAATTTCAAAGTCAGCATCTGAACAGGTAAATTCATTGTCTACAGTATAAACCCAGTGTATCAGTTCTTAATCAGAATGTATAAAATTAATTCTAAATATAATGTATAAAGTCAGCATTTACATTTATAAAGTCCAAATCTTTGCATAAAAAGACTAATTAGTGATATATAAAGGAAAATCCTTAAAACATGCTTTAAGAGTTGGCTCCTTTTTTTTTTACATAGCAGACCTCAAGTCTAACACATCTATTTCCATCTTAAGAGTGTTTTTCTACATCTTGTGGTGTGTGATGTGATCTTTACGCATGTTTAAAGGTCAGCTCCATGCACATACTTGTTATCCAAGATTACAGATTCTCTTAAAATACTTAGCGATTGCTAAACTTATTAAAAGTATTAGTTCACTATTTGAATTGGTATCAAACACAAAGCAGCTTGCTCTGTGGTACTGAAATTTATCAGCTCATATCATATGACAGCAATTAGGTAAGATCCCATAGCAGCCAGGTTACCCTGGTGTTGCATAGTAGATAAAATGAAATGAAAAATATGTAAAAATGTGCATGAGCAAGGAAGCAAGCTTCAAATTGAATTCTAGTTAAATAAAAACAAAAATTCAAAGCACAAAAAATGATTGAATGGGTTTTCCGATTCTCAAAAGAAGTTCAAAGACATAATAATGAATTGATTTATCAAAATATTACTCAGAATAATATGAAAATTATTATTCAGATAATGTGTTAAACATTATGCATGTACCCATTGTTTTGAAAATCAAATTTATTTTTTGTGTGGGCACATCATTAGACATAACTTAAGGGACTGATCATCTCCATATGGAAGCTATGATTGAAAAACCCTGACCTAGTCAAGCTTATTCCCTACACTCAAAAAATTTTAAATATATTATTACATAATTATGATTGTATTATTTTGTATTCCAATGGTGTAAGGCACACAAACAGTAACCAAACTGAATTTAATGTATGCATTTAATTTGATTCACGTTATTCAGTACAGATATTTTAATATTGGAAGAGTTGGGGCTTAGAGCTAACACAACTGCCTTACAGCAGGTTTAATTGCTAGCCTGGTATTGCTCTGCATGGATTATTCTGGGTCTCCACATCTTTGCCTGATTTGATTTATATGAATGAGTGTGTGGAACTATGTAAAATCATCCAATTTATAATTAAATACTGGAAATGTGTTATTCATCATTCTCAATTACCAATCCATGCACCTTACAAACTCCTATATGGTTTATGGTTGCAGGGAGCTGGCGATTAATGGCCATAAGGTGGAAAACAGCCACACTCATTCAAATGGGCCCATATTAGAGATGCCAATTAGTAGGTGCTCTGCCTAAGGCTTTTTGCCTACTTTTTTCCGAAGATGCCGGGATAGGCAAAGGATCCCATGATCCAGAACTGTAAAAAATGGTCACTTCCTTTGTAGCCAGGCAATGGGATGGGGTGGGAATCCTAATGTGACTCGGACAGGATGTAATACATTTTTGGAGGGCTCCATCTGCACTCTAGCACTGAAAAGGAGGTGAGGTTAGTAGCTGTGTCTTGCAGTCATCTGTTCCCCTATTCACCTTGTGAGCTGAGCCTTCCACATGCTATTGTAATACAATTACAATGCAAAGCAATTTATTTTTGTTTAGCCCAAAATCACACAAGGGGTGCCACAATGGGCTTTAACAGGCCCTGTTTTTTGACAGCCCCCCAGCCTTGACTCTCTAAGAAAACAAGAAAAAACTCCCCAAAAAACCCTTGTAGAGAAAGAAATGGTAGAAATCTTAGGAAAGACAATTCAGAGAGAGACCCCTTTCCAGCTAGGTTGGACATGGAGTGGGGTTAAAAAATAGGGCAACTACCATACAAAAAACAGAACACAAGTTAATCCTCAATACAATACAACAGTACAATATTAATAGTACAAGTACAGAGCAAAATGCAAGAGTAGATTTTGTCATATCATAGGATTCCAACTTGTTCAGAGTCATGGAGACCACAGCCATCAAGGTGCCGCCCCCACACTGGCCATTCCACAGCTGAGTCAGTGCTAGGCCAGCCTATCTGATGAAAGGACCCTTCTACCCAATGATTCCAGTGCTCCTCTATCAGAGATGAGTTTTCTGTAAGCAGGCAAACAACTTGGCATTAGGGCAGTGGCACCAAGTATCTATCACATGTGAGTACCGAGAAGAAAAACAGAATAGGTGAAGGTTAGTAACAAATCATAAAAATAATATAGTAGTAATGACTAACAAAAGCAATGCAGTATGCAAAGTTAATCAGCAGGTCTAGTCTGAGTATTCTAAACTGAAGTAGTGAGTCTTATTAAAACTGAGACTGAAAGGACATCTCTTATAGTAGCGGGCAAACTATTCCACATTTTTGGGACCCTGTAAACGAAAAGCACAACCTCCTACTGTTATTTTATTAATCCTTGGAATCATAAGCAGACCGGCATCTTGAGATCTTAATGTGCACTCTGGTTTGTAAGTAATGATAAGTTCAGATAAGTAAGCCGGACCTTGGCCATTTAAGGCTTTATATGTTAAAAGTAGGATTTTGAAGTCTGCCCTAATCTTATCTTGGAGCCAATGTAAGGATTTCAGAACTGGAGTTATATGTTCGTATTCTCTTGTTGTTGTAATAATTCTTGCAGTAGCATTTTGGATTAACTGGAAGCTGTATAAAGAACAATTTGAACATCCAGTGAAAACTGCATTATAATAGTCAATCCTACTAGAGATAAATGCATGAATTAATTTCACAGTATCCTGCATACAGTATTTAGAAAATGCCCTAATTTCCCAACATTTCTAAGACAGAGAAACATGTTTTGGACAATTTTATAATGTGCGCTTTAAATGACATACTAGTCAAAGATAACACATAGTTTGTGGGCTGATTCAGTATATCTAATGGTGATTCCAACTGAGTTAAATGATGACAAAATATTGTTACAATAAGCACCATTCTTTATACTATTTTACATCTCTGTTTTATCTGTGTTTAAAGACAAGTAGATCTCATTCCTCCACTCCTTTAATTCTCTAACACATCTAATTAAAGATAACATTGGAGAAACTTCATTTAGCTGGGTGTCATCTGCATATGAGTGAAAATTATTGTTTTCTAATGATAGATCCTAGTGGAAGCATGTAAAGTGAAAACAGTAAAAGTTCTGATACTGAGCCTTGCAGGACACCATATCACACTTCTGTTTATAATGATGGAGTACTGTCAGCACATTTCGATACGTTTTGGAATTATTTTAATAAATAAGAATGAAATCATAAAAGGACATTGCCTGTGAGCCCAATGTAATTTTCTAGCCTGCGTAGTAAAATAGAATGGTCAATGGTGTCTAACAACATAATTTCAGTGGGGTTTCCTTCAGCAGAGGATTTCAGAATGTCGCTTACAACATGTGTTAGTGTCGTTTCTGTACTATGACCAGTGCATAAGCCAGAATGGAATTTCTCAAAAAAAAAATGGTGATGCATAAGGTGCAACTGAAACTGATTGACAATATTACTTTTTCAAGTATTTTCAAGAGAAAGGGTAAATTTGATATGGGTCTATAATTATTAAGCATATGTGGATCTAGGTCTGACTTGTTAAGTAGTGGTTTGATGGCTGACACTTTTAGTGAATCAGGTACTGTGCCATGCAGTAATGAACTATTAATAATGTTAAGAATAGGTGCTGCAAGAATATCCATTATACCTTTTACTAGTTTTGTTTCCACTGGATCTAGGAAATAAGTAGTAGGTTTCATTTTAGGATTTAAAGTTAAAACTTCCTGTTCTGTTACAGGATTCAAATTTCTATAGTGCTTGAATGTAAAGCGAGGCAGGGTTTGCCAAGCCAGTATGCACTTTGCACTATGATGCTGAGATCTGGGATCTTATATTTTTAATTTTCTCATTAAAGAAGTTCATAATATCTGTACTGCTAATGTCTTTCAGTATTTTGTATTATAAATCTGAATTCCAATTTGTTACATTAGCCACTGTTCTAAACAGTACACAAAGATTTTTATTATCTGTTATTTTAGAATAGTAGTCCGAACATCCATTAAAGAAAACTTTTTTTATATTTTTGACACTCTCTGTCCATGCAGTTTGAAAGACCTGCAGCTTTGTTGTTCACCATTTGCATTACAGTTTTCGACACTCTAAATTAAGAGCTTGAGAGTTCTCACAAAACCAGGGAGAATTTCTATGTGCTTTGATCATTTTTTGTTTTAAGGGGCACCACTGCGTCCAGAGCATCTGTCAAGGTCACATAATAATATGATGTTAGCTGATTTACTTGTAAACTTTTTCCATGTTTACATTTGATGTTAACTGATCTAAATGATTTGTCACAATTACACTTGACATACTAAAAGTATCTATAAATTTTGAAGCAGAATTATAATCTAGATGTCATACTGTGTTTGTTTTAATCTGTGAGTGTATTGGTAAGGGCAGAACCAAATCAAATGTAATTAAGCAGTGATCACAAATAACTTCATTTAATGGAGTGATATTTAAATTTAGAATTTCAACTTTTTAAGTTATAATTAAATCTAGTGTGTGGTTATGATTATGAGTTGGACCTTTGACAATCTGACAAAATCCTACTGAATGTAACAAATCCGTAAAACATTTGCTAAAAGTGTCAGTCTCCACATCAATGTGTGTACATTAAAATCCCCCATCAACACTATATGATCATAATTTATAGCCAATACAGATAAAAGATTGCCAAATTCAGTCATGAACAATACATATGACCATGGTGATCTATAGACTAGTGCTACAATTATGCTGGAATAGGATTTAATATTTAAAATGAGTGCCTCAAAAGATGTGAAGTCGCCTGCATTTTTAGAAGCAATTTGCAATTTGTAACAATGAATTATTTCAAGTCCTCCTCCTCGTCCTGAACCTCCAGATATATGAAAGAATGTGTATCCATCTGGTGGCACCTCAGATAGGGGAACAGTGTCAGATTTACTAAGCCAGGTTTCAGTAAGAAGACATAGATCAGATTTTGTGCTTAATATTATATCGTTTACCAAAACAGCTTTACTTCCAAGAGAGCGAATGTTTATTATGAAGCATTTAAAACTGCATATTTCTTTCTGAACTGGTGATATATTTTTTGTTTTAAGTGCCGACATGCAGCAATAGTGCCGACATGCAGCAATAAGTAAGATACATCATTGTCCGCAACACAATCCAATTGAGCCTCTATGTCAGAAATCTTCGCCTGTGGGAGACTTTTGACATTAACTGCTGGTTTAAAATATTTTGGAATTCTAACATTCTGCACTATGGAATCGCTAGTTATAAGTACTTTATTGTTCTCAGCGTCCACAGGCGCAGTGCAGAGTGCTGAGAATGTGTTCTGAATTGGTGACCTGGCAGCCGAAGGACTAATTTTCAGCTGCACACTGATTATAGTGGGACCTGGAGAGACTGAAGCTGAATTAGAAACAGCCAAATTAGCTCAACAAATTGAGTTGATTCAATTTTCAGTTTGCCTAATTGCTATCAGGCTCCTAACACAGTCCGCCAATTCCCGCATTTTCTCAACCAACTCCGAATTAGCTAAGTACTTTTGGCAGGTGAAGCTGTCTGTATTGTCTGCCAGAAAACCTGAACAATACATGCTACAGGACATACAACATTTAAACATGTCCTTGATGGGCAGAGAACAGATGGAACTTACTGTACATTTAGCATTGAGTTCACCTTTGTGCAGTAGCTTCAACATTTATAGTGCTTTCCACATTCAGCTGAATCACTAGAAAAATTCGACTTCAAGCTTTCAATACCTGCTGGGCAATCAACTTTGACTTACTTGTCCTTGTCGGATGTCGGCTTAACTCCACTTGAACTTATCGAAGGATTTGATTAGTTTTTGGCTATTGTTTTTTTTTTCTCTGGTATTTGCGAAAAGCTACGTGTGTGTGAGAGACGCCATTGCTCTGTGCTTCTGCTGCTGTAATGCACATGCATGACACCAGTAAATGGGATTTTCCTCCTGAAAGGAACCCCAATCTTTTCTCATAGGTCTCATTTCATTTTTTATAAGAGGAAAGGTTGGGCCCAAAAGATGATGGGCTTTTTAAATTAAGGTTCTAGTATTATGTTTACTCTTTCCATATTGATGAAATACATTCTAGTATGGTGGGTACAATGCTGCTAAGATTCACACCACTACAAGGGCAGTGATTTATTTCTTTTTTTGGTGGGGATCCCAAGAATGCACCCAGCCTTGGCCCAACTTGAACCACTCACAAAAAGTGATGAGGAAACAAATGGATTAAACAGTTGACAACAAGAATGAATTAAACAAAAAAATAGCAGGATATAATTAACTAAACAATGAATAAAACAATCCCTCCCTCAGTTCCCTGCCAGCAATCTTACATATAACAAAATCTGTAAACAACAACACACACGATAAACACAAAGTCCAATACACTTTCCATATAAAATCACAACTGATGAAGTTAAAATGATGCAGAAGAGATAATCCAGAGAACAGCTCACTGTAAATAATGTAAAATGGTCCTAACAGTATTCCTCATGCGTAGAGGGGTGATGAGATTGTAAGCGCTCCCACTGACAATAAACGGTAACTAATCCAACACAGTACTCACACGACAGCCAGGCACAAGGCAGTCCTTACATCCATACAGCAGCGGTGATCCAAAAGCAGATGATACTGATGGCAAAACAGACAGGTGAACACAAACACAAACTGCAGACTTTTCAACTTACTGACTAGCCGGCTTCCCTTTTCAAAGCTCCCCAGAGGCCCCTGCACTCTCCTCAGATGTCCAATCAGGCCACATCAGGGTCAGCCGGGAGTTGAATATCTTAAGTCATGTAGCCCTGTATCAAGCTGTATAGATGTAAAAAAAAAATATATATATATATATATATATATATATATATATATATATAGTAGAAAGCCAAGGACAAAATATGAAGGTTTTTGGGGGGATTCACCCCATGTATTATAACTTTCGCTGCAAAGAAAATAGCGATCGTTAATGCAAAGCAACCTCATTGGACTGAGTCCAAGATAAGACTGCTCCAGGGAAGACGTGCTGGTTCTTTTATAGTGCTGGTGGGGAAGGTAGAGGTGGCCCCTCTATTGAGGAGGAAATGATGTCATCAGGGTGTGTGCTGTATCCAGAAGGAAGTGGGTTAGGTTTTATTTGTTCCTGCAAGAAAGGAGAGAAGGCATTAGTGCACACGATTAGCCTTGCATTTCAGTGGTTCAGAATTAACTCTGTTGCTGCCTCCCATGTGTACATATATAACAATATATTTATATTTATATATATATATATATATACTCAGCAAAAAAAGAAACGTCACTTTTTCAGGACTGTGTATTTCAACAATAATGTTTTAAAAATCCAGATAACTTTACAGATCTTCATTGTAAATTGTTTAAACAATGTTTTCCATGCATGTTCAATTAACCATAATCAATTAATTAACATGCACCTGTGGAATGGTCGTTAAGACCTTAACAGCTTACAGAAAGTAAGCATTTAAGGTCACAGTTCTAAAAACGCAGGACACTAAAGAGACTTGTCTACCGACTGTGAAAAACACCCAAAGAAAGATGGCCAGGGTCCCTGCTCATCTGCGTGAACGTGCATTAGGCATGCTGCAGGGAGGCATGAGGACTGCTGATGTGGCTAGGGCAATAAATTGCCATGTCCACACTGTGAGACGCCTAAGACAGCGCTACAGGGAGACAGGAAGGACAGCTGATCATCCTCGCAGTGGAAGACCACGTTTAACAACACCTGCACAGGATCGGTACATCCGAATATCACACCTGCGTGACAGGTACAGGATGGCCACAACAACTGCCCGAGTCACACCAGGAACACACAATCCCTCCATCAGTGCTCAGACTGTCCGCAATAGGCTGAGAGAGGCTGGACTGAGGGCTTGCAGGCCTGTTGTAAGGCAGGTCCTTACCAGACATCACCAGCAACAACGCCGCCTATGGGCACAAACCCACCTTCGCTGGACCAGACAGGAGTGGCAAAAAGTGCGTGAGTTTCTGCATGACAGCAATGTCAGTGTTCTGCCATGGCCAGCGAAGAGCCCAGATCTCAATCCCATTGAGCACGTCTGGGACCTGTTGGATCGCAGGGTGAGGGCTAGGGCCATTCCCCCCAGAAATGTCCAGGAACTTGCAGGTGCCTTGGTGGAAGAGTGGGGTAACATCTCACAGCAAGAACTGACAAATCTGGTCCAGTCCATGAGGAGGAGATGCACTGCAGTACTTCAAGCAGCTGGTGGCCACACCAGATACTGACTGGTACTTTTGATTTTGAGCCTCCCTTTATTCAGGGACACATTGTGAAACATTTTTAGTTTATGTCTTATGGTGTTGACTCTTTTAGTGTTCATACAAATATTTACACATTAAGTCTACTGAAAGTAAAAACAGTTGAAAGTCAGGGGACGTTTCTTTTTTTGCTGAGTATATATATCTATACTAATAAACGGCAAAGCCCTCACTGACTCACTCACTCACTGACTGACTGACTGACTGACTGACTCATCACTAATTCTCCAAGTTCCCGTGTAGGTAGAAGGCTGAAATTTGGCAGGCTTATTCCTTACAGCTTCCTTACAAAAGTTGGGCAGGTTTCATTTCGAAATTCTACGCGTAATGGTCATAACTGGAAGGTATTTTTCTCCATTTACTGTAATGGAGTTGAGCTTGACTGCCGTGGGGGCAGAGTTTCGTGTGACATCATTACGCCGCCCACGTAAGCACGTGAACTGACTGTCAACGCACTATGTAGAAAACCAGGAAGAGCTCCAAAATACGCTGAACAAAACATGCATTATATAATTGAGAAGGCAGCGAAACATTAAGAAGCGAGCGAGTGACATACTACCATATTCATCAGTACAGCTACTTCGGAAACAAAGCGAGGTATAAACCTAAACTTTAAATTAACTTAATAGACAGGCTGCCGCTGGTGCTTTTCGTGCCCACGGGTAATGCGGGATACAAGTTTAATGAGAGGACGCAGGATATAAACGAGAGTTTTGATCACTTTGTAACTAAGTTAAAATTGCAGGTGAAGGGGTGTGCTTATGCAAATTCCGAGAGACTGTGTTTGTGGGGGATTGACAGTTAAGGCGGGTGGAGGAGTCACGTCATCATCTCCCCTCCCATTTACCTCATTTCGCTCTGAGCTGAGCTCCACGGCTAACGCCGTCTTCCGAAGCAACTTCGTCACACTGCCACCAAATACAGAGAAATCCACAAGTTAATACACACTCTGACTCTAGACTTTCTCCACACTGAATCCTCCAGGCACTACTTACAAAAGGTTACATTGACAATCGTGTTACGTTATTTTTAAAATGTTTAATTTTCTTAGCACAAGCACAGCTGAGAAGCTTCGATGCATGTGCTCCATAACGC
>JANRMT010062819.1:8166645-8188328 GCA_026402145.1 Polypterus bichir lapradei
ATATATATATATATATATATATATATATATATATATATATATATATATGTGTATATATAGTGAGAGACAGCCAGGACCCTTGCCTGAATGGGATGCCCTCACCATGGAAGGACAAGGGAAGACATCATGTATGGGCAACACCGTTGTTTCGCACAGGGCACCATGGAAGTTGCTCAGCCTTGTTGTGTTCCGTGGTTGCTGTCAGGGTGTGCTCTGGGGACTGGGGAGCCCTACTTTGTTGGGTTCTCACCTAACCTGGACGTGTTTCCAAGCTACCGCTTGGTGCTTCCAGGTGTAAAATAAAAGAAGTGTGCTGCCTTCATTCGGTGAGCCAGAGTCGGGAGGAAGGAGATGAAGCTTGAGAGGTTGAGCAGAAGAGGCAGTGATAGAGAGTGAGAGACAGAGAAGAAGGTAAGAATATTGCTGTGTGATACTTGTGCTTTTATTTGTATTGTGCTTGATGCTGTAAAAATGCTTACAAAGAAGAGTTTTGCACAATAAAAACTCTGTACTTTTACGCTTATGTCCAGAGTCTGGCTGTAGTGGGTGTTTGGGGAGCTGGAGCACCCCCTACTGTCCACTATATATATGGCAAGCAGTAGGTTGTACTGCTCTGTTAAAGAGTCAGCTACAGATCTAGGTACAAACCTATGATAAAATTGAGTAGAATTTGTTTTTTATGTGTCCTAAACTGATTCCCATCTTCCTATATCAGGGGTCTCCAACCTTTTTTCCCCTGAGCGCTACTTTTATAAAATCAAAATCGCCGAGAGCTACTCTTGTTTTCTAACATTTATTCTCATAGCTTATTTCAACCCAAACAAATTGAATAAGCTTGTTTTGCCTCCACATTTAAAAAATATTGATGTCCATAACTCACATTTTGCATTAAAACATCAAAAAAAATTTTATTTCACCTGCAAGTGCATTTTGTATGTCTGTATACATTTTCTAGTGTATCTCACACTATTGAGTTAAAACATGAATGCTGTCAAAACAAAACAATGCAATTACAAATACACAGATATTACTTATTCATTTGTCGTTTTGTTACATGTCACTTTTCCACTTCACAATAGTATTCACATGTCCAGTTGCATGTGTGATGTGTTTTTTAGTTAGATGACTGTCACTGCATGGAGTCAACAAGAGAGGTCTATGGTGGAGTGTAGCCACTTAGGTTCACTCTTATGGAGTCATTTAAATGTTCATCAGTCAGTCTTGTTCTGAACTTGAGGTTGAATTCATGAGGTATGTAGACCCAAACAAAGAAGAAATTTTCATAGCTGCTTGGTGAAGATTCTTATAGTTATCTGGCTCTACTAAGCTCCAGAAATGCTGAGAATGCTGTTGAGACTTTAACTGCACATTATTTTGAAGGTTTACTAATATATAATATATAAAATCCAATGTCTCTCTGCTGTGATGGGCTGGCGCCCTGCCCGGGGTTTATTTCCTGCCTTGCGCCCTGTGCTGCCTGGGATTGGCTCCAGCAGACCCCTGTGACCCTGTAGTTAGGATATAGCGGTTGGATAACAGATGGATGGATGTCTGTTTGTCTGTATGTCTGTCCGCTTTTAATGAGAGAACTACTTAACGGATTTAGATCGGGTTTTTTTCTATAATTTGTTTGAACATTCCAGTTGATTTTGCAACTTCTGGACAGACTGGACAGAGGCCTCTCTGGTGATATTGCTTGTACAATTCTGCCATAGTTCATCACCTTAGTCCCTGTGTTTTTTGTGCATAGGTGAGTCTGTTGCGTTTGCTTGCACTTCTGAGCAATGGCTTTTTCGCAGCAATTCTTTCATGATGACCACTTCTAACAAGACTTCTTTTTACTATAGAGGGGTATATTTGATTTCCTGTGGTTTCTGTGAGTTTAGAGTTGAGAACCGGATATCTTACAGTTTCTTCAGGACATCTGTTGGATAGAATATGTCTGCTGCACACAACTTCTTGGCCAATCACTTTGTTTCTGGCCTTCACCCTTGCCTGTGTCCTTGTGCATCTTCAGAACAGTTTAGACAACACCAACTGGTGTCTGATGATCTGAAGGTTAAACTGTTACATTTGTCGCACACCCACCATTTTGTCTGGTTGTTTTTCACCCAGGATGATTTCTTCCAGACCTGTTTTTGTTTCAGTCAATCAGTTTGGCTCAGTCAAACCATCATGGTTTTGATCATTTGGGCTGTATACTGTATTTACAAAGCGTTCTGTTATATGTTACTTTCATTAATGGTAAATAAACTGATAAGGTATGGGAGCATTCACACAATTCTGCTGAAAAATGTGTCTATATGTTCTACTATAGTAAAAAAATATATAAATATCTGGGATTATCTAGGATTATAAATACCTGATCAGAATTAGTGGGTGTCAAGAACAATATACAGCAGTGTCACACAAATAAAAAAAAGGTTTTTAAAATTCTTATTTGAAGGCTACTACATTAAGCATGGGCTATGTTGTGTAGACCCAGCATAAAAAGTCTTTTAATAGCCACAGTTGAATTATTACTACATAACTTCATATTGGTCAATGCAGAAAGCAAGTTCAAGTCCCACAAGTCAGCAAAAAGATTATGTTTAAGTCATAATTTAGCTTCACTCTGCAAATGTAAATGTATTTTTATACACTGGAAAAGCTCTTAAACTGACAGAGAAAATATCCAATTTAAGAAAAAAGTCAAATTACCATAATTTTAATGGTAGTAACTGTTATGTAGTTTAATGAGCAGTGAATTTAAAACATCTGCGTCTTATTTTAATATTTATGAACTGATTTTAATAGATTTTAATGGGTGCTCTGTGAGCTAGTAGTTAGTTGACTTACAGGTTACTGCAGTATAAGGTTAATATTCCACAATTGTTGGAGAAGCAGAGCCATTAAAGGACTAATAAAAGCCATAAAAACTATGATGAGGAAAAGCAATTCCTGCATATTTTTCACATTGTGTTTTGTTAACTTATGTGAACTATGCATGTGATTATATATTTTTTATTTTTAATTATTCATTTAGGATTAAAATGAAAACTCTGCAAGGGAAGATTGTGATTTATTTACATAATACAGGAAAGACAGATAGATAGATAGTGTATACACAATATATATTACAACAAAAAATGTATGTTGCTTTCCTAACACTTTTTCCTTATCTTGAAGTAGTCTGTATAATGTTTAATAATTCTGTGATTTTCCCAAAAACATATTGATTTTGTAAATCCAGGCCAGGCAATTGGAAAGCTTTGAACAGCGAGGGCATAGAAAAAACTATTTAAGAATCAGACCTGTACTACCGGTATTTTTACTTAGCTCATCTGGGGCCTCATGCATAATGGCATGCGTAGTATTCACACTAAAACATGGTGTAAGGACAAAAGCGGAAACAGCAAAAAAAATCAAGATGCATAAAACTGTGCGTACGCCAACTTCCATGTTCTTCCGCTACATAAATCCCAGTCAGCATGAAAAGTAACGCACGTGCACGCTGCCACTCCCCAACTCCTCCTAGAATTAAACCTCTTTGAATATGCAAATCAATATAAATAGGCCTTAAGCTCAGCGTTCTGTGAAAAGGCAATTGCAAAAGCAAAAGGGAAAAATAGAAAAATTTCAGCGAATACCAAGTGGAGGCAAGGAAAAATGTACTATTTGTTGGTTTAAACAGTGGTATTTACACACATGTATTCTGTCTTGTTCCTACTGACTTTCATTCCTCTCCTCTCAAGAGCATATCTTCACGTCTCCAGGGTCTCCTCAGCCTGCTCCCTACTCTTGCTGCAAATCACAATGTCATCAGCAAACATCATAGTCCAAGGGGACTCTTGCCTAATCTTATCTTAACTGGGTTATTCTCCTTATTATGGTTATGCATGCACATGTAAACAATTTGAATGTTAGGCATGATTTTCCATGTGTGGCAGATTACTAGAAAAAAGTAGTCGCCAGTCAGCTTTAGTCACACCTTACGCATTACAATTTATTTGAGAAATTCCAGTCTGGTTTTTGCACTGGTTATAGTACAGAAACGGCTCTAATGCGGGTTGTAAATGACATTCTGATATCCTCTGATGAAGGAAACTCCACTGTAATTATGTTGTTGGACTTAAGTGCAGCATTTGACACCATTGATCATTCTATTTTACTGCACAGGCTAGAAAATGATGCTCGCTTGGTTTAGTTCTTATTTATCAAATCGATTCCAATATATACAGAAATGTGCTGACAGTACTCCATCATTATACACAGAAGTTCAATATGGTGTCCCACAGGGCTCAGTACTGGGACCTTTACTGTTTTCACTTTACATGCTTCCACTGGGGTCTCTTATTAGGAAACATAATGTTAATTTTCACTCATATGCAGATGACACACAGTTATACCTTTCATTTAAATCAAATGAAGTTTCTCCGATGTCTTTAATTAGTTGTGTTAGCGAATTAAAGGAGTAGATGAATGAAAACTACTTGTCTTTAAATACAGATAAAACAGAGATGTTAATTGTTGGAGGGAATGACGCTGATCACAACAATATTTTGTCATTTTACTGAATCAGTCCGCAATCTAGGAGTTATCTTTGACTCTAGCATGTCATTTAAAGCGCATATTACAAAGTTGTCCAAAACATGTTTCTTCCATCTTAAAAATGTTAGGAAATTAAGGCGCTTTCTAAATAAACAGGATTCTGAGAAATTAATTCATGCATTTATCTCTAGTAGGATTGACTACTGCAATGTGGTTTTCACTGGCTGTTCAAACTGTTCACTATACAGCCTCCAGTTAATCCAAAATGCTGCTGCAAGAATTATTACAAGAACAAGAAAATATGAACACATAACTCCAGTTCTTAAATCCTTACACTGGCTCCCGGTTAGGTTTAGGGCAGATTTCAAAATCATCCTTTTAACATATAAAGCATTAAATGGCCAAGGTCCGGCTTACTTGTCTGAACTTATCATGACTTACAAACGTGAGCGCACATTAAGATCTCAAGATGGTGGTCTGCTTATGATTTCAAGGATTAATAAAATAACAGTGGGAGGTCGAGCTTTTAGTTACAGGGCCCCTAAACTGTGGAATGGTCTGCCTGCTTCTATAAGAGATGCCCCTTCGGTCTAAGCTTTTAAATCCCGGCTGAAGACTCACTACTTCAGTTTAGCATATCCTGACTAGAGCTGCTGATTAACTGTACATACTGCATCTCTGTTGTTAGTCATTAGCACTAAAACATAAGTAACATGATAGTTATAATTGGATACTAACCTTCACCTATTCTGTTTCTCTTCTCGGTACTCAAATGTGGCACTTGGTGCCACGGCCCACCTGCCAAGTTGTTTTGCCTGCCTATGATAAAGTCATCCCTGATGGAGGATCGCAGGAATCGTGGGAAAAAGGGGTCCTTTCTTCGGATTGGCTGGCCCAGCACTGTTTCAGCCGTGGAATGGCCAAATGGGGGAAGCAGCTTGATGAATGAGGTCTCCAAGACTCTAAAAATATCCAAATCTTATTATGTGATATCATCTACTGTTAAATTCTGCTCTGTACTTCTATAATTTTTATTTTTATACTGTATTGAGGATTTGTTCTGTTCTGTGTATTGTATTGTATTGTATTGTATTGACCCCCTTCTTTTGACACCCACTGCACGCCCAACCTACCTGGAAAGGGGTCTCTCTTTGAACTGCCTTTCCCAAGGTTTCTTCCATTTTTCCCTACGTTTTTTTGGGAGTTTTTCCTTGTCTTCTTAGATAGTCAAGGCTGGGGGGGCTGTCAAGAGGCAGGGCCTGTTAAAGCCCATTGCGGCACTTCCTGTGTGATTTTGGGCTATACAAAAATAAACTGTATTGTATTGTATTGTACTTTCATATTTTGTACAATTTAAAGATATGTTAGATTATTTGACAGTACCTCTTCCTTCAGAATTACTATTGTATGCTCTTTCAAGTCCAAGCAGACAAAAAGTACTTTTCTTTTAGACCTAATCCAAAGAGTAGTCAATAACACAGGAAAAAATGAAGCACTGTAGGCAACATTAATTTTTCTCCAGAACTGATACAACTGAGGTCAAAAGGAAGTGATAATCAAAATACATCTAAGTTTCTTTTGCTTTTCATTTCCTTTTCCTTAAATTGCTTTAGCATTAGGTTATCTTTTTACGAGAATCTGAAATTCAGACACCAGTTTTGATAGTGTCAGTGTGCTGATTCTACATGTCTCATTGCCACAGGTACTCATAGCTAGCAACGACCATCAATGTCTTCCTTCCACAATGAAAAGACATTGCCCATGAAAAATGATAAAAAAATTATAGCAACAACAAAAATAAATTAAACAAATGTGCTTATTGACACAAACAAAAAAATTAATGAAAGCAGTTTTTACAGAAATAAAATAAAACTAGAACAAAGATTCATTAATACAATTCTGATACTAACTCTGAAGATTTTAACAGTAATAATTTCAAAAATTACAAGAAAAACTCGGGACAATTTCCTGGCAAGTTCCTGACAATTACTGCATCACATCCTCCCCACTACTACAGCTACTGTGCTGAAAGTTAACTGGATTTACATGTTCATTTTCTTTACTCCACATAGCTTTGCTGCCATGAAAGTTGCACAAAACTATACACAATGTTCCTTTCTGCAAGTCAAAATGCAATATACTTCCAGTGGGACCTCACTGGTTATATTGTCTACTCACAAGATGGATGAAGAGGCACTACGACTACATGTTAACTTCAAAATTAAAAATGAAATGTTAGTAAGCAAATAATACATAAACCTGAACAACTTTCTGCTGGTGGTTGATTATAAAAAAACCCAAGTTCAAGCCAAAAATGGAACTAATACCACAACTTCCAGACTTTTGGTCAGATAACTGCAATAATTTGGGACCTTTGAGTAACTGGCCACAGTTACCATCTTAAGATTCTTCATAAATAAATAAACCTTTTGTTGTATAACCTTTAGCTTATCCCAAAATGTGTTATGTTTCAGCCATGATTTCATCCCTGGCTCAGTAATACTTTCTCATTGTTTGACCTTTTGGTTGCCTTTTAAATATTATTTTGTGTATTATATTATTGATTATGTTTTTGGTTTTGTTCTGCATATTATTTAATATTGTATTATTAATTATTTTGCATTTTTGTGTTATGTGATTGATGATATTTTTGTATTGCATGAAGGATCCCATATTACTGCTATAACCAGCTCCCTTGCATGCTGGCACCCAGATGTGAATTGCCGTCTCTCTCCTCCATCTCTCACTTTACTTTGACCACAATTGCATATCTTTTTTACCTTGATGAATTTTCCCCTGCAGCTGTTATCAACATAATTGAACATCAATGCTCAAATGTGAATTTCAGCCTTTCTCCTGATAACAACTAAAACAAAATCACAGAGAAAGTGTCACATTGTTTTATGTGCTCCAGTTATTTTAATTAGGTAAAAACCAAATGTAAACTCACTTGAAATGGCATCACAATGTTTTCATACAACTTGGAATACAAAGTACAGTACATAGTCAGCATCAGACTGATATGGGGAAAGATGAAAATGGAAGATGGCACATTATGAACAGAGCAAGTCGCAAGTGATGAACATTGTGCCCAAAGGTGGCTTACTCGCAATGTTTTCATAGACATGGAAGACCAGACAATGTATGCAAATGTGACAATAATCTGAAAGTGGCACACATCCAAAAAAAAAAAAAAAATTGAGTACAGCTACATTGATATGTTGGTCCACGTTTTGAATGACATACTATACACACGTGTATTGTACTGCTTACAAATATAATAGTTTGACAGCAGATACATCCTCAAATCATATGAATGGTGCCTCATCCATGGCCAAGTGCCACATTTCCAAGGTTGTGCTGCTACTTGGCAGAAAAATGCATTGGTAGTAATTGGTGAAAAGTAAAATAACACATTTCAATTAGCTGGGCACTTAAATTAAATGAAGTAGAAATGTTTTTTGTTTTGTAGAAATTGTTTTAAAATTTACAACCATACTTAGATATTTCTGTGGATGGGTTATAACAATTCCCTTAACCTTTTGGAAAGATGTGCTACACTCATAGTTGAACCATAACTGAAGTCATTTTTTATATTTGTGGACCTAGTAAGTTCTTGTTAAGTTGTTTTGAAACTCCCCCTCCCCCCACACACACACACTTTCCAAAGCTCTCAGTCATGCAGAGACAGGAGAAAAATGAACACGAAAAACATTCAATACAAAGTTTTTCTTCATAAGACACACCCCATCATTTTGCCTCACATATTTAGAGGGGGGACCCAAAAATTTTCAGAATTATTAAAATAAAAGTTTATTATACAATTTACAGCGATTCAATTTTGGTTACGGTCAAAATACACCCTTTTAGATGGAATACACATGTCCCAACACTTCTTCCATTCCTGGAAACATTTCCTGCAGTCATCTTCTATTACCATGTCTAGCTCCTCCAAAATATTTTAGTGGGTATCTTCCATGGTAGCAAATCATCTGCTGTTCAGTCTCAATTTTAATTTCTGGAACCAAAAAAGTCACAGGAGGCGAGATGTGGTGAATTTGGGGGTGTGCAAGAACCACATTGTTGTTGATCAAGACCTCTTTGACTGACAATGCGGTTTGTGCGGGTGCACTGTCATGGTTGCAAAATGCAGTTTGCCATGCACTGACGCTCCAGATGTTTTTATTCCTTATGCTTGCCCACAGACGCCTCAGCAGTTTAATGTAAATTTGCTGATTAACAGTTTATTTACTTGCAAACACTTATGAACAACTTGGTTAATGTTAAAAAAAGATAATCATTGTCTTCATGTTCAATATGATCTGACATGCTTTTTTCAGCTTATAAAGAAAAATGTTGCCCAAGCCAACTTCGCGATTGCAGAAAAAATATCAGAAACATGCATCTCTAACAGTTTTGCACAATGCCACTTGGCAAACTGTTTTACAAGACTTTAGGTCTGTAATACTTAGCAGCATAATTGATAACTTCACCCTACTCACATGCTATTGACAAATTCCGATAATTTTTGGGTCCTCCAGTACATAAATATATGCAGACCAAATCAATGTAAACATTGCCTATATAAGACATGGGACACAGCATTCCAGATTAAATGCTGTATTGTTTGGGTGGGTTTAAAAAGATTGCAGAAATCTTATGATGCAATTGTTGATTCAAACAGTCATGGACAAAAGGCAAAGTGTTAAGACAGTGCTATCTTCTTAGATGATAGGCTAGTCAGGGAGCAGGAACAGTCTTTTAAAGTTGTGCAGGTGGCCATCTCTCTAACCTTTTCCACAATGACAGCAGATGAATCAACAATACCTTTTCGGTTCGGCATTAAAAAAGTCTGTCTCTTTTATTCTTCTTTTTCTTAATTACTCAAAAGAAAATAATATCTTGGTGTAAATCGGCTATTTTTCTTTCAGATTTCTTCCTTCTCCTTTTTGAGTTTGGCAGCCTGATGTGTTATTGGTCGTTGAATTGAACAGTTCCTAATGGACGCTCAGAAATCCCACCGTCAAAGGGCAATACTGTCAATCACTGCCTTTCAGTTCATAGTCCTGGAATGCAGAAAAACTCCCCTGTCCCTGCAAGATAATGTTCTCCACCAGCATTAAAAAGAGTTCTAATGCATCAAGCTGCTCATTAAGCTTTGTCCAAAAAGGCAGGTTACCATCTCTGCTCTGCTCTTTCTTAAATATTAAATCGTTAAAAGCAAAATAACACTTTTCAACTCAAAACATAAAATAATAAAATGAAGCAGAAAATAATATTTTCCCTGTGTAAATACTTTACAAAAGTGACAGCTTTATTTACATACTTCATGGAACTGTAATTGTAAAATTATTCATATGAAGTCTGTAAGCAGCTTTCACTCACAAACCAGTGGTACTTTATTTACTTTTGTTTTACATCTTCCCATCTGGGACTGCCTCGATACTTTATCCATGTCTGCCTGCTTGACCAGTTTTGTTGTGTTGCCTTTCACAGTGATGTGCCAGCACCAGTCTCATTTTATTTACAGTAGAGTATGGAGCTGGCTTGTCTTTTTGACAAGTAGCTTATTTAGCATGAAAAAGTGGTACTTTACATAGTTGTTTTTGCTGCAAGTGCATCGTTCTACATTTTACTATTTCTCTAATTTCTCACATACCGCTGCCTTGAGCATCTCTCTTATTGCCTTGCACAAAGTAGGCAACTTCCCTCTCATTTTTGTCACTATACTAACCAGGCTTGTCTTTATTGTAAATAGGTAGTTTTCTGAGGAAAAGGTGAAAATATTATTAGCAGTGACATTTCTCAGTTCACCTAGAAAGAGTAGTCTTTCACTGATAATTGAGTGGGACCTTTCTCAAAATAGGGAGTAGCATTTAATGATACCGTATATAGTATATACTTGTTATTTACATAAGCAGCAGACTTACACTGATTACTAAGCAAAACTTTTATTTTCAAGAGTGTTACTCCAAACCTTAAACATTATGAATAATGTGCATTCGTTTTAGATAGCCATAATGTCTTGACGTTATGTTACTGCATATGATCAGCAAACAGTTGTCTTAAATATAAAATAGATTAAAAAAAATTGCAATTCAATGACATTAAAAACTTAGAGGAAAAATGTTAATAATAACAAGACATTTCTAATAAGGTTGAACATAAATGGTTCTAGTTAATTCTTCACGTGCCAAAATTCAGCACATTCATGGGCTAATGTTGAAATATAATTGCTTCAGTAGGTCCTTCATTTGCCACAGTTCTTCCCCCAGTGCCCCATGCTTGACACACTTTCCCTCAGTGATGACTTAGGGCATTCTCTAATCAATTCAAGCAACATCTGAAGTTGATATTTTCAACCCAAAGAAGGAAACGTTCAACTCCTCTAATGAGACCAGGAACTTTGTGTCAGAACCTCATTTCAGCCCCTTTAATAGTATTTTTTCTGTCATTATCTATAGCTTTTAATCATAGATTAACATAGGGTACATCGAATGATGGCTAAATTGTATGCCCTACCTTCACTTCTGCAGTAAAGTATAACATCCTCAGTGCTACATCTGCAACATAATTCTTCTTGACAATCATATACAGTACCATCTTCTCAACTCTCACTCCTGGTAAAGACACAGTTAGAGTCCTCCATGAACTTCAGATAACAAACTATTTTATATAGAGAGGTCATTTATGACCTTGACATCTTTGCTACTTAAAATAAAGGGACTTCAGTAGGGTCCATTCAGAATGCAGGTCCCTGATCTCCTTCTCATCTTCCTCTGAACAGAATGATATTTTATTTTCCGTTTTCTATATTCATGTTGACGTTGTCGTGAGACAAGAAACATAAACTGTAATCCATAAAAGATAAGGACTTCTAATTCTTTGATCACTTATAAAATAAGCACAGGTTGAGGTTCAAACCTTTTTGATCACAGCTTGTATGATGTGTCCCCTCTTAAACTACGTCTGTCCATATTTGTGGGACTGCTTATGATGTAGTTTACAGCAGCATGAAGTATTAATTTGTAAGAGTGTAGATCATTTTTGAAATTGCTGAAAGTGCAATGAAAGTGTATTCTGGGTTTATCCACATAGTTATTTCTTAACAAAAAACATACAATTCACTATATCTACTGAACTGACTGATGACTATTGTGATTTAGACTGCATTGTAAAGTTCTTTGTGCTGATTTATTATATGGAAAAATACATCTAAAACCTAACTTTGTAAACAATATATCTCAGTGTTTGGGTTCATATCTTTGTATAAAAAATAACCTGTACATGCTTAAACAAGAAAATATCTTGAAGTATATGTAACTGTGATTACAATATGATACCAACACTGCACAGAAATGTAAAAATGAAAGATAAAGGAAAAAAAAATGTCAGTGCCCAAACAGCAAGTCTGAGAAATAAAAGTGTTGTTCTTTTGCCCAAGGTTTGGCAGTCTTTCAAATGGTGATTTTTTAAAATCTTTTTCCAAAATGTTCTCTGACCAACAACATACGTGTTTTTCCGAACAGAGCCATTTGCTTTTGATTTCAGACTTGGGTAGAGTTTGTGTGTTTGTGTCAGGGGGATTGTTGTTTTTGCTTTTCAAAGCTTTAAACCTTGAGTTTGATAAATCCTTGGTTTGGCCTGAAAACTGAGCATTTCTAAGCACACGATTCATTATATTCTTTTTAGTATTTAATTTTTGTCATTATCTGCAAGCTTCAGAGTCTCTAAAGACCACATTTTAATTGAGCTGGAGTTTCTGCTCCTTGTAATAATCTCACGAACAGTAATTAGTTGTGTCATTACACTTAACTGCTACCAAGTCAGTGTTATCAAATATTGGTTTATGAGTAGATTGACAAAAAATATCAATTTGGTTAGCAGTGGAAAAGGTCCAAGAGTATATCTATCTACAGTACCTAATGTAAATCTGAATAATGACTCCTGTATTCTAAGTTCATTATTTATAAACAGATATAATGTGTCATATACAGGGAATCAAAATATATAGCAGGGTACCTTACTAGTATTTAAGTGATGCTGAAATTCAGTTCAAATGTAGAATATATATATATATAATTATTTTTTTCAAATAATTAATTAGCAAATAGCATTTTAAAAACAATTTTGATTGACTTTTACTGTTATGTATATATAAAAAATATAACTGTACAGGGTGGCATGGTGGTGCAGGAGTAGAGTTGCTGCCTCACAGTAAGGAGACCAGGGTTTGCCTTCCAGCTCCTCTGTGTGTGTGCAGTTTGCATGTTTTCCCCGTGTCTATGAGGGTTTCCTCTGGGTGCTCCAGTTTTCTCCCACAGTCCATAGACATGCAGATTAGGTGGACTGGCGATATTAAATAGGTGCTAGTGTGTGGTTGGGTTGGTGTGTTTGCCCTGTGATGGACTGGTCCCCTGTCCAGGATTGTACCTGCCTTGTGCCTTATGCTAGCTGGGATAGGCTTTAGCTCCCCCACTGCGACCCTGTTCAGGACTAAGCAGGTAACAAAATGAAAGACTAACTGACTGATAACTGTACAAGAAAAATATTGTTTAATTAATTTGTTGCTTTTACTAAAATGAAAAATTTTATTAAGGCATTTTTGTCAGAATAGGTTTGCAAAGTAAGTGATAGGTGATATTTGAGTTGCTCAAACCCATTAAAAAAAATCTCTTTTAGTTGCTCTAAAAGTACCCTAATTTACCGTAAAGTGTGGCAAACCTTATGTCTAGGTGGGGTCCTCCATAGCAGATAATAATTATTCCAGCTTCTGTTGCACAGAGATGATATCTGTTGTAGCAGCTAAAAGTGAACTATGGCCTCCAATTATTATGGAGAATCATTGGTTGGAATTGATCCCAAGGATCCTTAATAGCTCAAGCCTACATGTGACAGACAAAAACACTCCATGTAGCCATTCGAACTGAAAAACTCTCCTTCAAGCCTGAGTGGTGTCCACTTCCTATGACCAGTTGAGCTATTTTTATAATATCCATACAATAATTTTTTAGATTTGAGTTTAAAGCAATGTAATTATCTCAAGCTCCCTAATGAAAACAAAATATTGAAAAAGAGGATCCCATCATTAAGATATTTTATAAATTTTCATGCATTTTAAACAGTTAGGGTAGAAAATAATGTACATTCATTTCACACTGTATAACTCCACAATTTTTTGTCATTCACGTTTACTTAATCATTTACTTAATGTTTAATTTACTTAATTTACTTGCCCGTTTACGTAATGTTTACTTAACCCACATAATTGAGTTTAAAGGGTATTGGAGGTCTGAGCCAATAACAAAAGTGACCATACTATTGCTACTACTACTGCTATGGAGCAGATTTTTAAAGGAATAGCTGAGGCAGAGAGCTGGGAGTTAGTGCTGACACTGGCCTATTAAAATGGCATGGGTATTTTGCCATTGTTTTTTTCAGATGAACATAGGCCCAACTCATTGGTTCACAACTGTTGCAAAGTTTTGTTCATTGAGGATGGCAAGAGTTGAGTTGATTTTTTTCATTGGTCAAGGCAATAAACAATGAAAGATCAAGACACCTTTGAGCCTGTTCATTAAAGTGTGATCAACATTACCTTATCAGGCAGAAAGTCCAAGATGTGGCATACTAAAGAGAGCAGGTAGAAGCTCATCCTCTTACATGATGAGGTGAAAGTATGATTTTAAGTTCAGAAAAAAAGTTTTATCTCACACCTGAAACTGAAGTTTAAGTCTGATATGCTATGCCAAAGGAAGACTGGGTGATGCCACTTTTTTCTACACCCTGGCAGGTGCCATTCTCATCTGAAGAGTCTCTTACACAAAGCAAATCTTTGAAGGCAGGTACTAAAGATTACAGACTAAGCCTCAAGCAAAGTAGGGTAATATTCTTAATACGCTATGAGTACATGGTGAGGACTGGGTGAAGGACAAATATATCTAAAATATTTTTAACCATCAAATCTTTTTCTGCACTGTGCATGAAAATGAATATATGAAACAATGGAAAGAGATGGACCTATAAGAAAAAAATATTTGTTCAAGCTCAAATTTTTTTTTACTTTGTAGAAAAACTTAATAAAATTGGTTTTGTTTGAAAACAAATGAATAATATTGGTCTATATTACAGCTTCATGCTTCTGACATTTTTAACTTTTTATCATATTCCTGGAAGGGTAAAAGTACTGTTGACATTTTTATTGGGAAATTTATTTTCTTGCCATTTAGTAGATTTTATATTTGGGGGAAAAAAAGCTGAAATCTTATTCTACAGTTAAATTATTTAAGAGGCAAAGTCCCAAGCAGCTTTCTTCCACTTATTGATACCTTCTTTACAGATTTTAATTAGCACTATGGCCTTGGTCAGATCACTTACACCTGTCATTTACAAGAAGCCGTATACTCACTTGGAATGTGAAACAAATTCTGCTGTTGTGTTTTCTTCACTATATGTACTGAAATCACAATGACTTATAATTAATTTTAATAAGTAATAACTAATAATAGCAACTATGTACAATATTTAATTTTATATAAACAACATTGTATTGGGTATTTAAACAAGTCTAATTATAAATTAGTCAGTGTTAGTGATATTTCGGATTTAAAAGTGTAGCAAGAAAATATGATGGATTTAAAATTAAAAACAAAGAATAAGCTGTGGTTTTCCGGTGTTCCTGTAATGCTCATTTTATATGCTTATTTTATATATCAGTTATTACCTTTTATAGTATTCTGCCAGTATTTTTTATTCAGTGTCATCTTTGCACTGACTGAATGTCTCAAGATAGACTGTTTAAGGAACTGCAACCAAAGAAGAACTGGAATGATATATAATATTTTTGTACATTTTTAATAGGGTGTCATGGTAGTGCAGTGCTTTAAGCTTCCACTTCAGGGATCCAATGTGCCCAGCCATTTCTTATGTGAAGTTTATTTATCCAACGTTTGTGTATTCTTTCCACTAGGTACTCCTGTTTCCCTACCATATCCTTAAAGACATGAAAGTTAGGTGAACTGGTGATTTCACGTTGACCCTGCTTAAAATAGAAGTGTGTGAGTAGGTCTTCAGTGGACTGGTGCCAAATTCGGTTTTTTTTCCATCTTTGCATGCAGTGCTGCCAAAATAGGCTTCATCTCCATGTGGCCTGGAAATGGACTATTTGGGTATGAGAATGATGCAGTATATTATATATTTTATATAATTTGCAGTGAAACTCTGCTTTGTATTCAGTTCTATAATACTACAATTTAACTTAATACAGAAAAATGTACTTATATTGATGGCTAAGTATATACAAAGAAGGGCTGCCTTACAAGATAAATTTAACTGAAGACAAAATAAAGTACAAACAAGAAAATCTAAAGTGCCATTTATTGCATAGTTTCAATAATGCTTTTGAGAGCAGGAAAATTACATTTTCTTTCTGTAATAAATTTAACACCGGATTATCTCAAATTACTTCTACAAATGACATTATAGAAGCCAGCCAACTGTGCTTGATGTAAAAGATCCTAACAGATCAAAAAAGCACATACGCAGACACTTTTAAAGTTTTTTTTTTCAATCTATTTTTCTTTTTACAGTGTTAGAATTTCTCAATATTTTCTGGCAAGCAAATGATACTTTTCCCTCTTACCACAAGGAAACACCCTTGTGGTAAGATAAAGTGCACATGCAGATAGTAAAGGGAAATTACTGAAATACATCTTTAAAAAATACCTTAAATCTTTAAAAACAATACCTTAAACATATCTTTAAATGACTAAAAAATGTTATATACCTTTCAGTAAAAATATGGGAAATTGACATTTAAAGAAATGTTAAAATGATTTGAAGATTCCTGTAGGTGATTTAAATGATAGATCTTCAAAAAAAATGGAATTAAACTTTTAAACTGTTAAGTTAGTACAACTCCATTCTGGTGGTGCACTTGTTCTGCACCACCAGGTGGCACTGTTGTTCAAACTTTAGTAAAAAGGAAAAAAAAACAAACGTACCCCCACAGTGAAAATTTAAAGTCAGGACAGAGTCTACTGTCTTATCCTGATCAAATTAGAGAGGCATGCTCCTTTTGGTCAGAGTGGTCCCATAGTGTGGATTTGAATAGGATACTGGACCTTATATATATAGATCAGTGGTCTCAAAGTCTGGTCCTGGAGGGCCACAGTGGCTGAAGGTTGTTAATTAGCAGCCAGACAAAAATGAGATACAAAATGAGCCAAAACAAAACCAGCTAACCGCATCCATCATACAGTATCTGAAAATAAAGAAAGATGAAGGTCTCAGGAATGTTGATCTGTTCAGGTCCTCAAAACATTTTAACAGTGTTCTTAGAAAAGAGAAAATCAGTAATTTCGGAAATGTATGGTATTGCACAATGAGAGCAGCAAAAAACCATGGAATTAAACAACGGGTTTAAGTAAGAACAAGAATCAACACCTAATTAAGCAACCGGCTGGAGTGAAATTGGTTGGAGTTTGAGGCTAGTTGACTCACTTCACATTTCATCTTTGTTTGGGTGCCATTTAAGAAAAGAAATGAAGCAATTCAGAGGAATGATGAAGAAATTCAGGGGAACAAATCTTAAAAAACAAGTCCATTAAAATGAAAGGAAAAGGAGTTAATAAGCAGCAAAAACTGGTCACCTTAAGAAAAAAGGTTAGAATGTACACCTGCAGCCACCGTGGTCATCCAGGACTGGAGTTTGAGACCACTGATGTAGATTTTAAGCTTTATATATGACACTTCATTTTCTGCCTTGCCTCTCCCTTTTCTTTTAGGTAAGGGCAATGATTTGTGTACCGCACTTAAAACAAGTTGAGAAGTTTATTAGTGAGTGGTCATATTATTAAGGCAATTTTAGATCAATCAGGAGCATAGATTCAGGGATGCTGATTGGACAATAGCTGGAACTATTTAATAAGCCCACCAGAATTTATAGGGACCCTAGATAAACATTATGGATGGGGAATCTGGTACTAGAGCGGTTGAAGCCATGAACAGAAGTGCAATCATTGATGCAAATTTTATTACCTCTAATATTACTTGTTGAAGGGAGATGGTTAAATTGTTAATTTAACTGATTTCAGAGAAAGCGTTCTTCATTCAGAGTCACTCGTGACCCAAGCTTTAGCTGTAAATTCTAGGACAATAGTTTCACTTTTATAATGAACTAGCCATGTGCGCCCAACTATGTTGCGCATGTTAAAGTTGTCTGTGAAGGGCTCCCTGTTTAAACGCGGCTGCCAGTCATGAACTGGGCCCTTCGTCGCACAGCATTATGATTTTTTATAAGGGAAACAAAATTACAAAAGAAAAGCCTTGTACATTGATTCGATAGGAACGGCCTACTCGGAATCACTGTCCGAAGAGTAATTATGTGGTGGTGGAGCATTTCTGCTTCTGTCTGTTCACAGTCTGTCTCATTTACACGACGCTATCATTTCCTCTCACGATGTCTTCTTAACCTTTCTCCAATCTCACAGGTTGCTTTGTGGCAATCCAAAGAGTAAGGCAATATACACAGAGCAATGGTTATAAAAGGGGGACACATAGGTATCCAGGCTCTTTAAAGCATAAATAGGGATCACTTCACTGACATGTGAGCAAGGCACGGTACAACTGTGAGATGCGCAGCACTCACCGGCTACAACGTAACAACAATAATTTCCAGAACATGCTGTTACGTTGTCATTCATTTTACCCAATGTCTTTCTTTCATTCATATGTTACGTAGGCACGTACCTTTTATCTTCGGCAATCTCATTCTCTAACAAGGCTTCAGGAGCTAACCAGCGTAACACTGTCCACCACCCCTTTCGTTATTCCGGCACATTGTTGACATCCGTGAGTAACAACAATGTACTAAGCTGGAAGGTGGTCTACGCATGCGTGGAATTCGCGGACAAACAAAGATCAAGATCTAAATGAAGATCTCTTTAGTTAATTTAAAGCACAACAATTTGTTTAGTTTGAATGTCTGTGTTTTGAGGTGTGACTGGAGTACTACAGTCTTCAGTAGTATAAGCCTGGAGGAGATTCTTAATGCAATGCCTATGTTTTAGCTGTCTCTCTACTGCCATCTAGTGCTTCTTCTTCTAATTCATTCGCGGACAAACAAAGATCAAGATCCAAATGAAGATTATATATAGAGGTATTGTGCAATTACATGGCAGAATTTTAACAGGAGCAGACAAGCACAACAGGTAGTGTTAAAACTAGGAAATCAAATAAAAGAAAAATTATAGGTCAGGAATAGAAAGCACAGGTCAAAACCTAAACTAATCAAATTAACCTTAAATAAAAGAAATATATTTTTCTTTTATAAAAACCACTGTAAAGCATACAGTAAACTAGCATAGACAGCACAATATTATTACACATGACAGTGCTACTGCTGCAGTGGGTTGGCACCCTGACCAGGGATTTGTTCCTGCCTTGCACCCTGTGTTGGCTGGGATTGGCTCCAGCAGACCCCCGTGACCCTGTGTAAGGATATAGCGGGTTGGAGAATGAATGACTGACTGACAATGCTATTGGTCATAGGTTAGCAACTCTGTCACTTCTGTAAACAAAATGGCCACCACCACATTGACAAAAAATTAAATGTAATTTTTTCTTGCTAAGAATACATTTTTATGGACTTCAAAATAAAATTTAATTTTCAGTAAGTTATGCACTTCTGAGAATCTTATGATAATCCTGTCTGCCCTGTATTTGTATTGAAATGTTGCCCATTTGATTTAACATTATGTATTGAAAATATCCGTAATGTCATTTTTTTTTGTTGACAAAGCAACATCTTGTTAAAATGGGGCATCTTTCAGAAGTTGCACAATGTGACAACATTAATGCAACAATATTTGAATCATATGAGAGCCCTTGTTTAAATCTGTGAATTTTAAAAGTAAAAAACAATTTGCATGTGTTTATTAATGAACATTCAGTTTTCTGACTTTCTTGCATTTTTTCTATGAATCTGATTGCTCGACCTGTAAGTCTTTTGGTAATTACCCCTAGTAATTCTCCTCTTTTACAAGTGACCCACCTAATATCCTCCTAATGCTGGAACCGAAATATTCAAAATAACAATAAAAATGTAATTGGCAAATGATAACAAGAAGCTACATTCATAAATCAAAATAATTTTGCCCCAAAAGGAAATTATGCTGTGAGAATGTGTGAGTTTGTGTGAATGGGCCCAGCAATGGACTGTTGCCCTGTTCAAGCTTGTGTTCTTTCTTCGGATGCTGTAGGGAGAGGCTTTGGCTCCCTGCAATTCTGAATTGGATTAAGGGGTCCAAGAAAATATATGTGCATTTTCTAAATTAAGTTATCGGTTTCTACTTTCCACACATTGCTTTTTTGGATCATTATTTATTGTGGTTTCAATTAATGTTGTTGTGGTAATGAAAACAGTGATGAATGTGAGGGATAGCATATTGGAGTAAGTATACCCTCAATTGGAATGTAGCCTTACTTTCTCCTTGATGCTGGAAAGATAGGTTTTTGCCTTTAGGAGTGTAGTATTGGACTTAGGATGGGTACAAAATATAGGTGGTTTGCTGAAAAAAGAAAAAAACAAATTTTAAACAAAAATCATTGATAATTGCTACGAATTAAGTATACAAAACGAAAAGAAGAGTAGTTGTTCACAATGTCAGTAGCATTGTGGGCACAAGGTAGGAAACAACAATGTATAGGGTGCCGGTTCATTGTAGGATATGTTTACTGTGCTCATCTGAATACTGCAGTTTTGTGCTCTCTTTAACAAAAAGTCGAAGCCATATGTTCTCTATAAAGGACTATGCAATGAATGGGAGAAAGAGGAAGTGTGAAGCACATATTTTGAATAATGCTTGACACCATGACAACTGTAACAAATTGCAAAAGCTTTTGTCAAAGTTTGGTTTAATTTATGTTAATTTATGTTAGTAAAAATAAATAAGTTGTTTCTTTATAGTTCCTCCTTTCTGTGACATTTGATACTAGTTAGAAATGCCTTGTTTTATAAGGATAGTTGTTATTCATAACTGTTCTCCATCATTCGTATAGTACAACAGATAATATTGAACTAAATGTTGTACTCATAAGGCACTGTATGTTCAGTGAACAGAGAAAACAAGAAACTTTATATAAGTGTTTTTACTGACACTCTGAAGTGAATTTGACTCACCTAGAACTGAACCAATATATCCTCAGGGAGTGCGTAATCTATCTGTCTCTCTGGCGAAACAAATAAGGGGTCTGTGACAGTGCACATTTGTTGTTTTTAAAAACAGTGCACTAGAATTGAGGGGTGTAAGTGAGCACGGCCGCAAAGTCGAGCAGCCCCAATGTGTTGATGAGGAAATCGGCTGATGGACTATTCACATGCAGACATGATCAGTTCAGCTGGTTTTCTCATTAGTACTCTGGGGGTTGTAAGGAGCCTCAGTAGGCTAGAAAAGAAAAAAATGAAACAAAAAGAAATGAATGAAAAGAATTTGTGGAAGTAGGAACAGAGAAAACAGAATCGGTGGGGAGCCAGAGATAAGCGAAAGTGGCAAAGCGATCAGGGGATCTGAGTAAGAGGTGCTTCTGGGATGGTCTGGATTGCTCCTAGTGTGCTATCAAGAGAAGAAGGAGGAATCCCACAAAACCCAAAGCAATAGGGAAGATGGAGTCAGGCTTAGCACATTCTGGCGGGTATCAACGGATTGTGGTTGGGATGAGAGTCGAGGAGGACCCCTTTCACCAGGGTGTCAGGAAGATTTTTGGGGGGCAGGTGTAACAGAAATGAGATAGAAAGCAATAGAAAAAGAATTTTAAACGCAGTTCTTTATCACAGCTCACTGTTTTTAATTGTAAACTATTCATTTATTTAAGCACTGCACTTTAATTTGGCCACTGGCTTATTTATCTGTCTTAATTTACACTATTCCATCCTCATTTCATGAATATCGATAACCCAGGTTCAAGAGCAGTATGCAAGCTCCGAGCAACCCAGGCATCACAGTCTCTCACTCTCTGATAGTTGCAGAGCACCTTAATAGAGAAGCACATAGAGACAAAGTTGGCATTGGACAAAAGGCAGGAGTTAAGACCAGATGGAGTATCAATTCACTACAGAGACCATCCAAATACACGCACCAATTTAACTTTGCAAT
>JANRMT010062819.1:8188338-8206343 GCA_026402145.1 Polypterus bichir lapradei
GATTTTCAATAAAATACCATGGTTTGGTAATATTTTTGCTTTTATTTTATTTTATTTTTTTGTTTGATGAAGGTGCTTAATATTAGTGCATAATTCCAATAAGATTCTAATTTTTAGATTTTATACAATGTCTTCACTTACCAGCTCGAAGGAGTCCTCTTCTTACAGTGGACAAGTTGCTTTAGCAGTCAGCTGACAGGCAATTTTCATTCTACAAGTATGCGGCTACATACTCCCTTTATGCTGCTAAAAGTCGGCAAGCAGCTGATTTAGCAACAGTCAAGAGTAACGAAAAGGTAAAGAGAAGTTCCAGTGTGGTGATGGTAGAAGTTTTACTTTACTTGTACGTGTTTTGTTGTTATTTAAGTGTTTAGAAGTAATTCCTGGGGATGTGTGAAATGCAGTGTTAGTTTATTTGTCGGAGTAACATGAGATGGATCCCCCTTTCCAGAATGGTATGAGCCCATTGCCTTTATGTGAGTGTGTAGGAAATGCTTAAAAAACCCCTGTGCCATTAGGTCTTCAGTCAGTGGTGAGGACATATGTCACTATTGTGTGTGTTGTAAAGTTTTTTTTCCCCTTGCTTTTGGCAGTTTTAAAGGTAATTTTAAACCTTGTTAAGCCAGGGTGCCTCCTAGATTCTGGGAGAGCTTCAGCTCTGGGGTCAGAGATTGGTTTTGGCTACTACAGAGCCGAATCAATTATCCGACCTTCTTTCTTTCTATCAGAATCTTTTTTTTTGGCAGCTTTGGACTATTTGCATTTTCAGAGAGCTTGTCTGCAACTACTGTGCATGAAAGTTTTTTGTGATTTATTTAATTTGTCTTTTTTTTATATGACTATTTTTTTTTTTGCTTGATTGTTGCATATTATTTTTATGGATTATTTACCTTCTAATGACACTTTTATCTTACGGATTTTTGTCCTTTATCTCACCAACAAATACTGGGTTATGATTTTTCCTACACTAAACATCAGTAAAATACTTTGTGCTTTATCTGTGTTTTGGGGCATCTTGAGCACCATCCAACTATGAACTACTAGCTTACTCACTTCAGACAGTATATTGTAACAGAAGGTAGATTAGTGAGTCTATTGAGTGCCTGAGAGAAGTATGGCTGTAGCTGATGCATATGAGGGTGCAGAAACGTCATCCATTAATTATTTAATGAAAAGTGCATTCCACCCATATCAAATGTCAATACAAAAATGACCATAATTTACTAATGAACCAGAGATGATATACAATGTTCAAAAAGGAGGCTTACAAAAGGAGAGTCCAAAAAGGTCAAAACTCAAAGGATGATAGGTCTTGATATGAAGAATTTTTCAGACACCAGTCTGAGAATGTCAACAAGATATTATTAGCTACAAATGTAAGTTTTCTCTGTCACCATTTAGTCTTCCACTACATAATCATTTGGGCAGGTTCTACTGCATTTTTAAGAAGTAACCCCACCACCTTCAGACTTCTTACTTTAAACACAATGTTTTTTTTCTTTCATAAACTATACACCATCATTCTCTTCATGCAAACCAACTGTGCTTATGAAGCCGCACCTGTCATTACAGATATTTTAATCATTCCTTTGATCAGCTCAGAATTTTTGTCTAGTATAGAAATGACAGATAATCTTTGTGGTACATTGTATTTAGGCTTTCAAGTCAGCAGTGTTGCAAATGTTTTGATCTTGTCTGAGTACATATAGTAAATTATGTATTATTACCTTTCATTCACTTATAGAAAAGACAGACAAGCACATTGACAAACCAGCTAGTGCTAGTGCTGGAACAAACATAGCTAAAAATAAAGTTTACCACACAAATGAACTTCATTGATTGTTTAAGACTTTCATTATTGCTGGTTTGGAATTTGCAATGTTTCTTAATCAATATTTTTATTTAATATTATTATAGTAATTTGCTGTGATGAACTCCATCCCCTTGGACTATGGAAGGCTAAATGCAAGAAAGTTAAATGTTTTAATGAAATAGAGTTAATGGGCGTGCAACCAGTAATAGAAAAAGTCAATGATAGGGACTGAATCAGCAACTTTGTTGGCAACATTTAGCCAATATGCCAATCAGCCTAAATAATTCCAATATTAGCTATACTGCAAATCCAAAAGATTTTCCCATGCTCATGTACGTGTTCTGCAGAATACAAAGACTTCCAGATTGTTTTCCATCCTCAGACTGAAAGGAATACTTTCAAAAGGTGAAAAAGTAGATTTCATAACAGGTATGAATGTAACAAATGTGTTTTCATTGTCATCTAGGGTTAACAGAGTCCAAGTCTCTGCAGGGCTTCTCCCTATCAAGATTGGGGTTTCAGAAGGAAGTACAGTTCAAAGCCCAATGTGGTAACATGCAGGTGCTATCCTGGATCTATATGCCAATAATAATTCTTACTGTTCAGAGTTTGGGACCCTTTTAATGTCAAGGCCAAATAATGCTTGGACTAGTCATAAACACAGTTCTTCCCTTTGCCATTGCTTTGCTTCAACAAGCTCCTTCTATTCAGTTTTTAGGTCACATCCCCAAAAGAGCTGGTTCACTTTCTGTTTGACACTACAGTCAGATGAGAAAAGAAAAAAACATGCTCTGTGATCTACTGTATATTGTTGGTTAATTTGTTGTTTAAGTTTAATTGATTTATCAGTTATAATCTATAATTGTTAATTATTAGTTATTACAACTTTTCACTTGTGGCAATCAAATTTTCTTACCTGTCCTGTTACACTTTTTGAACAAAAAGGCGCTGACCTAATTTTACTTGATTATGTTTATCTCTGTTGTAAGTCACTTTGGATAAAATTGTCTACCAAGCAAATATATGTAAATGTAAATGTACAGAGCTGAGCAAGAAGAAGAAAAAGTCGTGTAAATGCAGCACAAAAACCTTAATCTGTTGTAAAAAAATGTAATGTTTTACGGTGTCTAGTAAACAGAATATGTTTTAAGGACTGGCATAAAAAATAACTTTGAAAGTAATGGTTTGGATGAGTACATAATTATAGCTGCAAATTGTTTACTTGTTGCTTCAGAGTGATGTATGATTTGTATGTGTCTGTATGTATATCTCTCTATTATAAAAAAAATCTTGCAATGATGCAAGACTTTTTTCCTGCAATGAGATGTGATCTTTTGAAGAGAGACAGAGAGACACTTTCACGTCTCGCGAGACGGTCAAGTCACGCCATACTTACAACCTTTAGAAGCAAGTCCTGTGATACACATGCAGAGCAGGTTAGAGATAACGGAAGTAGGAAAATTTGAAACTCTCACAAAAATGAGATTAAACATTGCATTAGCGCAAGCAAATGGAAAATATTACTCGGTGAAATAACGGAAAAGCGAAAAGAGATCGAATAGTGTTTGAGGATGTCTGAGAGAGACAAGGCAGTAAAATAAAAGGACAGCTGCTGTACAGGCTTTACAAAGTTTGAAGCGCCGCACAAAATGCAGATCACGCGGCACGGCAGCAGCAGCAAGCCAGCAGCTGATCGAGCAAAGAGGAAATTAAAGAAAAACAACTGTTGTTTGTTTCCTGTTGTATCACCATTTAAGAGGAGTCTCAGAGGAGCAGCCGCATCTCCTTGGGATGCAATCAGCCTCCCTCTTTATAATGGCACATAGCGCTGGTGGGGGGTGAAGGGGTCGGCGAGTGAAGCGAGCAGGGGGCAAAGCACCCTGGTAGTATGTAAAATAAAAAAAAATAACTGCTACTGCAATACTTGTTTTGAGAGATTGTTTAGGTGCAAGATACTAGATGTTTTCAATCAGGGGGACAATGTTTCCAGACAGGGGAACATTTTGTGCCAAACAGTATAACTTTGCAATATTAAGGAATTTAACATCTAAACTTGGCAGGTAAAAGCTGACAGATAGGGGCACAAAAAATTGATTCCAATACAATGAAATCACTAAAGAGCCACATTTTATTTTTATTATGTCTGCTTGGGTTTCCTTCACGTGCTCCAGTTTCCTCCCATAGTCAAAAGACATGCAAGTTAGGTGGCTTGGCAATGCTAAATTAGCCCTAGTGTGTGATTGGGTGTGTCTGTGTGTTTGCCCTGCCTTGGAGTGGTATCCTGTCCAGGGTTTGTTCCTGCCTTGTGCCCTACGCTGGCTGGGATTGGCTCCAGCATCACACTGCAGCCCTGTTCAGGACAAAGCAGGTTAGAAAATGATTGATAAAGCAAATGCTTTTTTAGGCTTAAGCTGCTGTATGTAAATCAAAAAAAAAATGTTATTTTTATTCTGCTTCGCTTTAGCCTGTATAACAATATGTGAGCTTTACATTATTGCAGTTCAGTGCACATTTGGCTGAGTAAATTATTTTTGGAGAAAACCAGAAGAGACT
Source organism: Polypterus bichir lapradei (assembly GCA_026402145.1). Classification (NCBI taxonomy): domain Eukaryota; kingdom Metazoa; phylum Chordata; class Cladistia; order Polypteriformes; family Polypteridae; genus Polypterus; species Polypterus bichir. The sequence goes on from JANRMT010062819.1 coordinate 8,192,705, forward strand.
ACTGTACTCATCGTGCAATATCAGCAGCAAGGGATCTTATAGACACTCAAAGGACTATATAATCTCTTTTCTTATGCTAACATTGGGATTAAAGTGCTAGAAATGGATACAAATAAGATGAAAGAAAAGTTCAGACTGATGTTTTTTTTTCTGTTTGCAAATTGCATGAAACATCAAACAAGCCTGCAAAGTTTAATTTTATTCTTCTATTTTTAGATGAGAAGGACCTGGAAAACCTATTGTGATTCATATGCGTACAGCAGTGTTTTTCAACCGGGGTTCCCAGAACCCAAGGGTTCCGTGAGTGCTAGCCTAGGGTTCTGCCGAAAAAGTCCTAAATCTCCGGAAAATGCTGGGACAAAATCCAGCATCATGGTTTTATGTGGTTATTAATTGTTCTTTAGTCCTTTAGTCAGTTGCTGTTTCTCTGTTAGTCTATGTCACTGCCTCATTCTCATCTGCCTGACAGGCTGGTTAACTGCCTACTCCTCCGTTCTTATCTCTGCCCCTCTCTCACTCCCAAAGTTAAATGACGGCCAGAGTACAAGGACGGTGTGCTTTCACTAGCTATAGGTGGTGGTTGTGCGGGGACGGCAGTTTGCATGGTGTAATAGCAGTTAGGCTTGTTGTTTGCATTAATTTTTGTAAATTATTGTTTTGATTTCGAACATGGACCGATTTGTTAAGAAGCGTTAATTAGAAGACACCACAGCACACGACGATACACAGGTTCCGCAGCAGTTGATTGAAGCTGCAGCTTTTACCAATAGCACTGCAACCACTCAGCTGCAGTTGCCGAAAAATGCCACCGGCAATCTGCAACTCAAAGTTCGCCAGTACAGTGACAACTACTTAGCTCTGGGATTCACTTGGACAGGAGACCCTGACTGCCCTTCACCACTGTGTATTGTTTTTGGCGAAAAACTTGCCAATAGTGCCATGGCGCCAGCTAAACTTAAGCGGTATTTAACAACTAGACATCCGGAGGTATCAGACAAAAACGCACAGTACTTTCAGAGGACATTGGCCTTGAATAAGAAGCAAACGGCTGTGTTTGAGAAAAAGTTCAAGATAAGTAAGAAAGCTCAAGAAGCAAGTTATGCTGTGTTGGAGACTGTTGCTAAGAAAATGAAATCGCATAACGTTGCTGAAACGGTAATTTTACCTGCATGCCAAGAAATGGTGAGGATTATGTTTGGGGAGGATGCCGTATCAGAAATTAATAAGATTCCGCTTTCAGACAATACAATAAGTAGGCGTATTGCTGACATGTCCAGCGATATTGAGCGTAATGTTCTCTCAAAAATTAAAAGTTGTGGGTTCTTTGCAATTCAGGTCGACAAAAGCACAGACATCAGCGGTAAAGCACAGCTGCTTGCGTTTGTTCGCTTTATTGACAATGAAGCTATTATGGAAGACTTTTTTTGCTGCAAAGAGTTGCCAGAAACAACAAAAGGACAAGATGTTTATGACGTTTTAAATTCACATTTGCAGTTTGCGAGTTGACTTGGGAAAACTGTGTTGGCATTTGTACGGACGGTGCGCCTGCAATGACAGGAAATGTCAAAGGCTTTGTCTCGCTGGCACAAGAACAGAATCCCAATATTATCATCACTCATTGTTTTCTTCATAGAGAAGCACTGGTTGCTAAAACAATTGGACCTGAACTGAAGTCTGTACTGGACATGGTGGTGAAAATAGTTAATTACATGAAGACGAGACCACAAAATGTCGTCAGTTTGCAAAAGTTTGCGAAAAGTGTGGAAGCAGACCACGTCACTCTCATCCAGCATACAGACGTACGATGGTTGTCTCGGGGAAAAGTTTTGCGTCGTTTCTACAAACTAAGAGAAGAGATGCTAGTCTTCTGTTCACAACGAAGCACTGAAGGACTTTGCAGAAGTTCTGGACGATGAATTTTGGTGTTCTAAGCTAGCATATTTGGCTGACATATTTCACGAATTGAACTTCTTGAACAGTGGCAAGCAAGGCAGGAACGAAAACATCTTGACGTCAACGGACAAAATAAGTGCTTTTCAGAAAAAAATGACAATTTGGAAGAAACGCTCAAGTGCAGGGAATGTGGAAATGTTTCCTAGTGTTGTTGACAGAAGCTATCAGGACATTTTGCCATTGATTTTGAATCACTTGGACACACTGTTGGCAGGTCTCAGCAAATATATTCCGTCAATATCCATAGACCAGTACGACTGGGTTCGAAGACCATTTTCTTAGAATTTGAGCCGTCCAAAGGACAGTTCACCTTGTAAGAAGAGGAACAGCTTGCTAGTGTTACAAGTGACAGAACACTAAGGCTAAAGCACTCAGAGTTAAACCTGAATGCATTCTGGATGCTGGTTGAAAAGGAGTACCCATCAACTGCTCAGAAAGCTCTGTGACTGTTGGTGCAATTTTCAACTTCTTACTTGTGCAAGTTTGGATTTTCAGCCTTAACCACAATTAAACACAAAAAGCGAGAACGACTGTTGTCAGTCGGAGAAGAACTTCATGTGTGTCTGTCTAAAACACGACCCAGAATTCAACTTATCAGCAAAAATCATCAAGCACAAATTTCTCATTGAACTTTTGACTACTGCCATGTAATGGTAACGTTAATAAAAGCATCATCTTAAATTTCTACTATAGATAATTGCAGATTTTAACTTTTATGTAACTTTTTAAAAAAATTGTTAGTAACGCTTGGTGAACTGTGAATAGGCCGAACATAAATTTTGAAAATAGTATGATTAAACATAAAAGCTACGTTTCCACCCATCTGGTTTATTACACGATATAGGACATACTGGTGGATAATTGCACAGGGTTCCGTGAGCAAGGTAACCATTCGCGCATGGTTCCACTCTAGCGAAAAGGTTGAAAAACACTGGCGTACAGTATCCATATAGTTTTTACAATTTACAAATATTAGCTGGGACCAAAGTTGTGTTGAGTGTGCTTTAGACTTGTAATCTTAAAAAAAGGACAGATCAATCTGAGATTGAACTAAATCTTAATAAGATTGGGAAAATCCTAAACTCTGTCGTTATGTGCAAGTCTAATCACTAAAATACATGTCAGGACTCTTCTTAGGGCAAATTCTGCCTTCACTGATTGAAATCCAAGGGTATTTTATAAACAACTAGCTGAAATACCCAGCGTTGCCTGGGAGGAAAATAAAGTTTTTTTTTTAATTGTTTGAGAAAAATATAATAAAAAAAAAACCACAACTTTAAAATTATAAATAAATTAACAAACAATGAAGACTCACTAATGTGCTTGTCTTGTATGTATGTTATAATCCAGTTGACGCTTGGAACTGGCCAACTCTATTTAATTTCAAAAGCAACAGGGCCTCAGAGGTGCTCAAACATAAAGAATGATGGCAGTCACCTCCAGTCCACACTCTGGTGGTTGTTCTGAGTGTCAACTGGATGATGACATGCATAAAAGAACACAAGATCAACACCCACTCTACCCAGAAGGGGTGGGTTAGGGTTGATTTCACCGTACAGTATTTTTAGTCCACCAATGAGAAACATGTGTACCAAGTTTCATGAAAATCGCTCCAGCCGTTCAGAAGTGATGCTGGAACATACATACATACATACACACGCACATACATTGTCTTTTATATATATACTAGCAGAGTACCCGGCATTGCCTGTTCTTTTTAAATCAAACATTGTGTGAGAGAGTATACTGCATTTCTTATCTTTCTTACATTGTAAGGCCCATTTTTGGGCATCTTTCTTTTGAGGAACCCTGTACATAAAACGTTAACTAAAATTATAAAATTAATTAACATGAAAAAAATCATAATGGTTGTGAGTGTCAAAAAGAGGAAGATATGATTAAAAAATTAGAGTAAAATCATTCCCTGATTTAAAAATAATATTGAGTGAGCGGGAGAGAGAAATTAATTCAGCTAGCATATTATTGCAATACTTATTTGTAAACTACATTCTTAGTTTCATTTCCAGGTGCAAACACATTTTTCGGGGAACCTACCCTTGAACATGCAACATAAATTTGCCCATGTGAAAAACATGATGATATTAAATCAACTCTGCAGTACAACAACAACAACATTTATTTATATAGCATATTTTCATACAAAAAAATGTAGCTCAAAGTGCTTTACAAAATGAAGGATAGAAAAATAAAAGACACAGTAAGAAAATAAAATAAGTCAACATTAATTAACATAGAATAAGAGTAAGGTCCAATGACCAGGGTGGACAGAAAAAAAAAAAAAAAACACCAGACGGCTGGAGAAATAAAATAAAATCTGCAGGGATTCCAGACCATGAGACCGCCCAGTCCCCTCTGGGCAATCTACCTAACATAAATGAAACAGTCCTCTTTGTATTTAGGGTTCTCACGGAAGGACTTGATGATGATGGTCACGTGGACTTCTGGCTTTTAGTCCATCAATGTTGGAGCATCATGATGCTTTGAGTAGGTGGTGGTGGCAAAGGCTGCCACCACAAAGAAACAGGAAAAAGAAACAGAAGAGAGAGTAGGGGTCAGTACTGATTTTAGAGCCACCATGAATAGTTATTATGATGAATTGAACATACAGAGTACCGGATTAAGTTAAAGTGAAGTTATGAGAAGGCCATGTTAAAGTAATGTATTTTCAGCAGTGTTTTAAAGTGCTCTACTGTATTAGCCTGGAAAATTCCTATTGGCAGGCTATTGCAGATTTTAGGTGCATAACAGCAGAAGGCCGCCTCACCACTTCTTTTAAGTTTAGCTTTTGGAATTGTAAGGAGACACTCATTTGAGGATCTAGGGTTACGATTTAGAATATAGGGTGTCAGACATTCCGATATATAAGATGGAGCGAGATTATTTAAGGCTTTATAAACCATAAGCAGAATTTTAAAGTCAATTCTGAAAGACACAGGTAACCAGTGTAGTGACATCAAAACTGAAGAAATGTGTTCGGATTTTCTTTTCCTAGTTAGGATTCTAGCAGCTGCATTCTGCACTCATTGCAAATGATTTATGTGTTTTTGAGGTAGTCCTGAGAGGAGTGCGTTACAGTAATCTAGTCGACTGAAAACAAAAGCGTGAACTAATTTCTCAGCATTTTTCAATGATATAAGAGGTCTAACTTTTACTATGTTTCTTAAGTGAAAAAATGCTGTCCTAGTGGTCTGATGAATATGCGATTTAAAATTCAGGTTACAGTCAACAGTTACCGCTAAGTTTTTTACTTCCGTCTTAACTTTTAATCCTAATGCATCAAGTTTATTTCTGATAACCTCATTGAATCCATTATTGCCAATCACTAAAATTTCAGTTTTCTCTTTATTTAGCTTGAGAAAATTACTATTCATCCATTCAGAAATACCAGTAAGACATTGTGTTAGTGAATCGAGAGATTCGGTGTCATCAGGTGCTATTGATAAGTACAGCTGTGTGTCATCAGCATAGCTGTGGTAGCTCACATTGTAACCTGAGATAATCTGACCTAACGGAAGCATATAGATTGAAAAGAGCAGCAGACCCAGGATAGAGCCTTGTGGAACACCATGCAGAATATCATGTGTCTTTGAGCTGTGATTACCACAACTAACAAAGAATTTTCTCCCTGCCAGGTAGGATTCAAACCAATTTAAGACACTGCCAGAGAGGCCCACCCATTGACTAAGGCTATTTCTAAGAATATTGTGATCAATGGTGTCAAATGCGGCACTCAGATCTAGGAGGATGAGAACAGTTAAATGGCCTCTGTCTGCATTTACCCGCAAGTCATTTACTACTTTAATGAGTGCAGTTTCTGTGCTGTGATTTGTTCTAAAACCTGACTGAAATTTATGAAGAATAGCATGTTTATTGAGGTGGTCATTTAACTGCAAAATGACTGCCTTCTCTAGAATTTTACTTAAGAAGGGCAGGTTAGAGATGGGTCTAAAATTTTCAAAAGCAGAGGGGTCAAGATTATTTTTCTTGAGTAGGTGTTTAACTACAGCAGTCTTAACACAGTCTGGGAAGACCCCCGTATTTAATGACGAATTTACTATGTCAAGAATATTATCAATTAGCACGCCTGATACTTCTTTGAAAAACCTTGTTGGTATTGGGTCAAGGACGCAGGTGGAGGGTTTCAGTTGAGAGATTATTCTATGTAAATCAGGTAAATCTATCCTGGTGAAAGAATTTAATTTGTTTATAACAGAGTACTGGGGCTTAGGAGGTTCCGCAGTGTTGGGGAGATGTACTATGTTATTTCTAGTATCATTAATTTTTTGATTGAAAAATACAGCAATGTTCTCATAGGTTTTACTGGAAGTATTTTGGGGGCATTCCTTTGTGTTACCTGGGTTTAACAGATGATCAATTGCAGAAAATAAGACTCTGGGATTACTAGCATTGTTATTTATAATCTTAGAGAAATAGCAGCGCCTCTCATGATGGACTGTGTTGTTGTATTCTGTTATTTTAACCTTCAATATCTCATAATGGATAGTTAGTTTAGTTTTCCTCCATTTATGCTCAGCTCTACGACATGTTCTTTTTAAATCAGACACTCTTTGGGTCTTACATGGAATAACAATGCTAGAAGATTTTTTAACTGTCTTTTCAGGTGCAACTATGTCAACAGCAGCTATTACTTTAGAATTAAAGTTTTCCACCTTACTATTTACATTATCCTCGCTATTATAGTTGGCACTATAAACGGACTGATTGCTTAGAATGTTTGTAAGTTTTAAAGCTGCTGATGAGTCAAAGAAGTGTTTTTTAACAATATGCTTCTCATGAATGCTTTCTATCATTATTTCTATATTAAATAGAAGAAAGTGGTCTGATAGACCAATATCAATGATCTGCTTCACATCAACTTTTCGTCCTTTGGTAATTACTAAGTCTAATGTATGACCTGCTTTATGTGTAGGTTGATTAACGAGCTGTCTCAAATCAAAAGAGTCCAGGAGGTACATGAATTCCTTTACTTTTAGGTCACACTGATTATCGATATGAAAGTTTAAGTCGCCGACAATTAAGAGTGTGTCATATTTCATAATTAAAATTGACATTAAGTCTGAGAATTCCAAAAAAAAAAACGCGTTAAATTTAGGAGGTCTATACACGGATAATACTAGAATGTGAGAATCTCCATGAATAACAACGGCAAGATACTCAAAGGACTTAAATTTACCAAAACTAACATCTTTACACTTTAACCGGCTCGAGTAAATGTTTGCCAAGCCGCCCCCCTTTTTTCCCTGGCGGTCTGCACGAGTAAAACTGTAATCCGGAGGCGCAGATTCGATTAAAACAGCCGCGCCGTCTGAGTTAAGCCACGTTTGACTTAGTGCAATAAAATCAATGTTTCTATCACTAATAAGATCGTTTATAAAAAACGTCTTGTTAGTTAAAGCTCTAACATTTAATAGTGCCATATTTAATGTTTCGGAGGGGCAGAGCTGAATTCTATGCGCGTCATTGGTATTTGGAACAACAACAACAACAACAACATTTATTTATATAGCACATATTCATACAAACAGTAGCTCAAAGTGCTTTACATAATAAAGAATAGAAAAATAAACACAATATGAAAACAAAATAAATCAGCATTAATTAACATCGAATAAGAGTAAGGTCCAATGGCCAGGGGGGACAGAAAAAACAAAATAAAAACTCCAGACGGCTGGAGAAAAAAAAATAAAATCTGTAGGGATTCCAGACCATGAGACCGCCCAGTCCCCACTGGGCATTCTACCTAACATAAATGAAACAGTCCTCTTTGGATTTAGGGTTCTCACGGAAAGGCTTGATGATGATGGTCACGTAGAATTCTGCCTTTTAGTCCATCCATCATTGTTGGAGCATCATGAAGCTTTGAGTAGGTGGAGGTGGCGCAGGCCACCACCACAAAGAAACCGGAAAAAGAAACAGAGAAGAGAGTAGGGGTCAGTACGGGTTGTAGAGCTACCCTGAATAGTTATTATGAGGAAATTGAACATATAGAGTATCAGGATTAAGTTAAATTAAGTTAAATTGAAGTTATAGAAAGGCCATGTTAAAGTAATGTGTTTTCAGCAGTGTTTTAAAGTGCTCCACCGTATCAGCCTGACGAATTCCTATTGGCAGGCTATTCCAGATTTTAGGTGCATAGCAGCAGAAGGCCGCCTCACCACTTCTTTTAAGTTTTGTTCTTGGAATTCTAAGGAGACACTCATTTGAGGATCTGAGGTTACGATTTGGAATATAAGGTGTCAGACATTCCAATATATAAGAAGGGGCGAGATTATTTAAGGCTTTATAAACCATAAGCAGAATTTTAAAGTCAATCCTGAATGACACAGGTAACCAGTGTAGTGACATCAGAACTGGAGAAATGTGTTCGGATTTTCTTTTCCTAGTTAGGATTCTAGCAGCTGCATTCTGCACTAGTTGCAAACGATTTATGTCTTTCTTGGGTAGTCCTGAGAGGAGTGCGTTACAGTAATCTAGTCGACTGAAAACAAACGCGTGAACTAATTTCTCAGCATCTTTCAGTGATATAAGAGGTCTAACTTTACTTATGTTTCTTAAGTGAAAAAATGCTGTCCTAGTGATCTGATTAATATGCGATTTAAAATTCAGATTACAGTCAACAATTACCCCTAAGCTTTTTACCTCCGTCTTGACTTTTAATCCTAATGTATCCAGTTTATTTCTAATAGCCTCATTGTATCCATTATTGCCAATCACTAAGATTTCAGTTTTCTCTTTATTTAACTTGAGAAAGTTACTATTCATCCATTCTGAGATACAAGTCAGACATTGTGTTAGTGAGTCAATAGAATCGGGGTCATCAGGTGCTACTGATAAATACAGCTGTGTGTCATCAGCATAGCTGTGGTAGCTCACGTTGTGCCCTGAGATAATCTGACCTAACGGAAGCATGTAGATTGAGAATAACAGCGGACCCAGGATAGAGCCTTGTGGAACACCAAATCGGATATCATGTGTCTTTGAGTTGTAATTACCACAACTAACAAAAAATTTTCTCCCTGTCAGGTAGGATTCAAACCAATTTAAGACACTGCCAGAGAGGCCCACCCATTGACTAAGGCGATTTCTAAGAATATTATGATCAATAGTGTCAAATGCAGCACTCAGATCTAAGAGGATGAGAACCGATATATGGCCTCTGTCTGCATTCACCCGCAAGTCATTTACTACTTTAACGAGTGCAGTTTCTGTGCTGTGATTTATTCTAAAACCCGACTGAAATTTATCAAGAATAGCATGTTTATTTAGGTGGTCATTTAACTGCATAATGACTGCTTTCTCCAGAACTTTGCTTAAGAAAGGCAGGTTAGAGATGGGTCTAAAATTTTCAAGGGCCGAGGGGTCAAGATTATGTTTCTTTAGAAGGGGTTTAACTACAGCAGTCTTAAGACAGAAGCTAAGTTATTTTTGTTAACGCCACTCTGTGTGTATTTTTTATGTAATCTACAATCTGTTTTTATAGTTTTAATGCATTGTTGATCTAAAGTAGTAATTGCAATTAAATTATTGGTGTTTATGCCGCACTGCCTAGATTTTTTACGTGCATTAAGATTGGTTATTAGATTATTAATGTTGTGCACTTTTACGGAAGACTTTGTTAAGCCATTATGTCTTAGTAAAGCAGTAGCATTACAGAAGGGGTTTAACCGAATAGACTGCCCCTATGACTTGTTGATCATGATGGAAAACACAAGTTTCACTGGGAGCTGTAGTCTCTTAAAACTAAATGGGAGATCCGTCAGAATAAAAGGTATCTGTGGAATGAAAACTGTTTTGGCTTTTCCCTTTCCTGTCAAGATGGTAGCTTCTATCACATTGGGCAACCTTCTCTTTAACACATCCTTGTCCTGTTGCATAGTTTTGGTGGGTCGAGGTTTCATAATAATATAATAGGACATCCAACTTCAAGTGTAAGACAATGTGGTGGCAATCCAGCTGGATCGAAGGAATTTAGAAATTCTGTTGGGAAATGGACTGTTTCATCAGTATCCAGAACAGTATCAAAAGATTTGTATTCAGTAACAGCAGCTGGTATCATAACAAGTATTTGATTATTTATTTCATGGACATCATCATTTTTAGGAGCAAGAATAGCTCCCTCACATAGCCAGTTTATATCAATAAAATTTTTCAAAACATTATGGTATACTGCATCTATTAGTTCTGAGATGGACAATACCAGTTTTAAAAAATCGGGAGGAAATTTTATGTTGCCAGATGATTCAACTGATAGTTTATCCTCTCTGATTTCTAGAAGTCTGTTTGAGAACAGTTGAGCATTTTTATCCCCCAATAGTACTCTCATATTTTCTTTTAAAGTAATTTTTCTCACTTTTCTCCACAAAAGTAAGTACTTTAAACAGGCATGTATTTCATCAGCTGGTATTGATTTTGGAATGACTGGCAGAGTTTGCCGAAAGTCTCCACAGAGAAGCACCAGAGCTCCTCCCATTAGTTTGTTATTTCCTCTTACATCTTTGAGAGTCATGTCAAGGGCCTCGAGGGCTTTCTTGTGGGCCATGGTGCATTCATCCTAGACAATTAATTTACATGTTTTAAGCACCTGCGCCTATCCACTTGTCTTACTTATTCTGGAGGAAGGTGATGTCTAGTGGCAACTTTAGTGCAGAGTGGGCTGTCCTTCCTCCTTCCATAAGGGTAGCTGCAATGCCTGAAGAGGCGATTGCAAGAGCAACTTCCCCTTGAGCCTGAATGTCGGCCAGAATTAGATTAGTCAAGAATGTTTTTCCTGTGCCCCCGGGAGCGTCAAGAAAAATGATATCACCTTGTTGTCTTGTGATGTGATGGATTATAGTTTGATGTCCTTTTCTCTGATCTTGATTTAAAAGTGTTTTTTCTCTGCCACATACGCATGCAGCTCTTCGATGTTGAAGTTCTTCTCTCTCATGTAGTCTGTATTCAGTACGTTTTGTCAGTCTCGTACTGGTGCTTGCAGGCCCAACTGCACCAATGTCTTATTGATCATGGCCATGCATTTGTCCTCAATAATTATTAATGCCTTATTGTAGATCTCAAGACAAAAAGCAATTTGTAATGTTGGGTTTTCAACCCGGGCTTTAGCAAGTATATCCTCACTCATTGGTTCCTTATACTTCTCCCATAAAGTGTTTGGATTTGATGGGCTGCATGTAGTCAGTATTATAGCAAATTGGTTTCTGATTTGGTCTGGGAAGGAGATTCATTCTGCTTCTCTCAATGTATTATCCCAGTGTTGGTCTCCTTCAAGTAAACCAAGCTTCATGCAGGCCTTTCTATATGTTTGGCACACCTCGCCGTTTATTGTTTTTAGTGCTACGAAAGAAGTTGGTCCTCAAACTGTGTGAAGAAGCATTCTAAGGAAGAAGCATTCTAAGGAAAAAGCATTCGGCAATATTGGGGTGAACTGTGTACACTTGATCAACCATTCCAAGGACAGGTTGTCCAACTTTTCTTCTACAGAAAACTTTATTCGAGGAATTCCACGTATAGTATTGAGGAACCTCAGGATAAAGCAATGTCCTTGCAAAAGGATCTTGTTGACATAAGTGGAAGAATGCTGTCAAAGTAGTGTTTGGTGGCTGATCAACTACTCGAGGGGCATTCTCCGTTGTGAAATAAACTCTCTGGCCATTTTCTAAATGAACACTTGAGTTGAACAACCATAGGGTGTCTTTCATGAATTGGAAATCCTAGGATCCACCAAACTGCTTTGTTGCTGCTAATGTATCTTCCAAACTGATACTGCATCACTTCATTGTATGTTCTCTTATTGGTTATGCTAAAAACAGCCATATCACTACCTGTGTTTACATATTTCCAAACATACTTTATCGATTTTACACTGTTGCAGTACTCAACGTTAATATGTGCCTGGAACATTTTGAAAAGCAGGGGTGAAAATGGCACAACCCATCTATTGTCAATTTCTATTTCTGTGTTGCCACGCATCTTCAGTTGTGTCGTGAACCCTCCATATTCTGGAGCCCGTCGTCTGTATCGAGGATAACCATCATCACCAGTTTGTGTTTCTTTAATCAATCCTCTTGGGTATTTCTTGCTGCACTTTCCTTCCTTCATACATGGCGAGTTGGGGTTTAGATTTCCACATGGTCCATGGATCATATTTTTGGTCACCACTGCGAAAAGATCGGGATCTTCTCTTGGATTAGGGAGCTCAGCAGATATAACATCATCAATTTGTGTGGGCTGGATTTTTTGACCAACCAAACTAAATTGTGTGAGTGTGGCAGTCCGGGCTTTTGATATTCAATTGTGTACATCCAGCATCTTGGAGCTCCAAACACATGAGTCTTTGTTATAATGTTGATTAATTTCAATTGTTTCTGTCTGAACACTCTCGCAATTAAGTCTTGGCTGTCACTGGGTACTTGACCGTTTGTAAGCATTTCCTTTATCTCTGTCCAAGTATGTCATAGCATCTTGAGTATATTCGTGCATGTGTCTTGGACTACCTGTGAATGTCGCTGGTAGTATGAACAAAGTTCCAACGTCTTCAACGTTACTATCACTTGCCACAGCATCTCTCAGGTGAATATATTCTTCAACTCTTAGTTTACTCTGATTTAAATGAATAAAAAGAAGACGCTCACTTTCAATTTTTGCATACATATCAACGTGGACTGATGGAATAATTGCCTACAGTTTAATATGTGGTTCTGTTCAGCATCTCGAATCATTAGCCTGTATGCATAGAAATCCATCACTGAAACTTTCTTGTTGGTTGTTTCACCTGTTGCTGGGTTGACATGCTTTAGGTTAAAATGATATCCATGTTCACCTTGGGGGAATATTACTGGGTACTGTAGAGCATCATAAGGTCAATGTGTTTCTGAAATGCACTGCAATGAATCAGCTCGTTGTTGGATTAAAATATCGCGTTGATGAAATTCGTTGCCTAATATAACCACCGCGACTTTGTCTGCTTGAGGTGCATTGAACCGTCGTTCGTGTTCACCTGCGGGTCTTTGGTCTGTTCTAATAACTGCTTTATATTCATCCATTGGCATATGTTCCAATGCTGTTTTAAACATCTTAATAAGATTATTGTGCCCGTGAAACATCCTTTGTAGGTTCAACGCAATCTGACGCCTTGCTTCAGATGTATTCGCATCGTTGACCGGCTTCCAGTTGTTCATCTCTAATAAAATACCATTGTAGGAATTTTGCGGCTTGATCAGGGAGAGATAGCAATGTTCCCACCTTGTGGTAAATCTGACCTTGCACAGTGAAAGTTCAGCAACCCTGGTCATTCTGACTCTCTCCCTCTTATCTATAAGAAAAATGTCACATTGTTGTTCATTTTCTGAAGCTCTAGATGCAGTATCTCTCTCCCTCATCTACCGAAGTCGAATAGCACGCTGCTGTTGGGTTTCTGAAGCTCTAGGTATAGTAGCTCTTTCCTTCATATCCTGAAGTCGGCCCTCACGCTGTTGTGCTGTCTCTGAAGTTCTTCAAGCTCGAGCTCTCTCTCGCATCATCGCAAGCCAGCTACTCCACTCCTCAGGAGTTTCTTGTCTTCACAGTTCTTTCATCTTTTTAGCCTTAGAGTGCACTTTCAGGAACACACACACACACACACACACACATATATATATATATATATATA
>JANRMT010062819.1:8206743-8228379 GCA_026402145.1 Polypterus bichir lapradei
TATATATATATATATATATGACAGCAACACTCATCACTCACAACAGTGACAAAACAATTACATTGACAATCATGTTACGTTATTTTCAAAATGTTTCCTTTTCTTTTTCATTGCTTCTTTAACACACTACTTCTCCACTGTGAAGCGCGGGTATTTTGCTAATATATATATATATATATACAGTATATATATATATGTATACATACACACATTGACTTTTATATATAGATAGACTTATTATTTAAATTAAAAGCACAGGATCCTAGAAAGTATTGAAATCGTCAGAACTGCTCTGGGCTTCTGTCTGCTAGGAGGATTCATGTTGCCGACGTGCACACATCATTTGTAAATTAGCAGCTAAGCAACTGTCTTTCTTAGGAGGTTTTGTTTTGCTGGTGTGTTGGCCTCGCTTCCATATCCTCTGAGCTGGAGCCCTCACCCTGACTCTACATCTCACTTCCGGGCCGGACAGACACACACACTTCCATGCATAGACATTTATATATAACATATATATATATATGGCTGTTCAAGTCACAAAGACAGAATGAGTCCCAAAAATATTTGGGATGCCAATCCGGCCAACTCTATTTAATTTCCAATGCAGAAGGGGCTCGGTTAGGGCTGATTTAACCCTACAGTATTTTTAGTTGACCAATGAGGAACATGTGTACCAAGTTTCATGAAAATCGCTCCAGCCGTTCGGAACTGATGCTGGAACATACATACATACACACGTTGACTTTTATATATATAGATAGATGTCATTTTTGGAAGTATAGAAAATAAATTTTACCTAAACAGAATAGTGAATACTCAATTATTTAGTCAACTTAGTTCAATATGGAGAAATGTGCATATAATTTTTTTTATATAGAAAAACAAAATCTGGAATTTAACTATATCAGCAGCACAGTGGACATTTTACAAACATTGCAGAGCTAAAAGTTCATCACCCTTATCATTTTCATCATTGCTGGTTATATTAAAGTGATTAGTTAACATTAGCCAGCTTGTTAAATACCTACATTAAGCTAAAAATAAACTATTAAAGACATTAACCATAATACACAGTAAACAGACATGTGATACCTTGTCAGGGCAGTAAAGTGTAATTTTGTAATATACTAGCCACATAATAGAAAAAATGTAAAAATATTTTATATTTAATATCTTATGCCCTACATGTACCTCATTCCTCGTACACCTTTCCTGAGTATCCTCATGTATGAAGCTCTTTTGCCTGGCACTTCGTCTCTCAAGTGCATTCCTGTAAAGCCTGGTTCTCACACATTTCAAGGCATGTTGTTCGCCTGTGTTACCTGTAGTGAAAACATCATTGGTATTCTCACTAATAATTCCATCTATAAAGGTGACTTTAAGTGTGTCTCCCACACCTTAAGGCTGGGGATACACTTAAAGCTACATGACACAAGCTTGAAGGATGCTGCTGCTATGCAAGCAGTGTACCGTCTATACTTGCATGCATGCTTTAAATAAATCTGGAGAATTCCACCAGGTTTCAGTACAAGAAATCAACACGGGGAGAAAAACAGCATGCAGTTTTGCTGTGTTGTGAGTTGAGGGAAGAAAAAAAAAAATATTTGCATTTTGATGCTGTTGCAAAGGTGCTAAAAAATAAAGGTACAACAGCAACACAAAATGTCGAGACAGTATGAGATACCTTTAATAACATACGAGGCGTTCTTATGATGGGAAATATGCAACGGCTGTATGGATGAAGAAAGGCACCATGAAGACATTTGCATGTCAGCATTTAAGTTTGATGATTTGCTTCACCGAATCGAACCATTCATCGAACATTAAAGCAAGCTGATTGATCCTATTGGAGCTGCAGTGCGGCTTGCCATCACATGTTGATAGTAAACAATGATGCTGACACCACATACCAAAACTTACACACACAGCACCCATATTTTTGGTGGTACTGCAACTCCCGCATGTGTTGTGTTAATTTCTGAGGACACGTTCAAAGGACGTGTCAAAAGTACTCTGCGAATACGTTCTGTGCGTGAAGCATAAACTTACTCTTCCTTGCGGCATACACACACACACATACACAGACAGTAGAATTTTATTATGTAGCAGATTCACAGCACATGTGCTTAGCCATACATATGAGATATTTATCTGCGAGCATTTCTATTTTGACCCTAAATTCCACTTTCGATGGTTGGTAAATCTGCCTGTATAATTATTATGGATTTTTGTGCTGGTGGTGGTGTATTGTCCATTGATACAACAGAATGGTCAATTTTACCAGCAAAAGCAATGTTATTTAATTAAGTACAATAGAAAGAGAAATGGTGGAAATCATGACATGGATTGAATGAAGTATGAAAGTTTTGCTTTAGTGGTATAAAGAGACGGTCATACATATTAAATTATTGCTAATGTTATGCATAAAAATGTAAATATGCATTTTTTGCTACTATCCAGGGTACTTATGCATAATGCCGTGTGTAGAATTCACACTATAATATGGCATAAACACAAAAGCGGAAATGTGCTTACACACAAAACAATCCAGATGCCTAAATCTGTGTGAACGCCAACTTCCGCTTTCTTCCACTACATACATCCCGGTCAGTGTAAAAAGTAACGCATGTGCACACGCCTGCTGTCCCACCCTGCCTACTCCCAGAATTACACCTCTTTGAATATGCAAATCAATACAAATAGCCCTTAAGCTCAGCGTTCTGTGAAAAAGCAATGGCAAAAGCACAGGGGGAGACAGAAGAAGTTCAGCGAATACCAAGTGGAGGCAAGGAAAAATGTACTATTTTTTGGTTTAAACAGTGGTATAAACAACAAAAGGAAGTTGATCGAGTGACATAGAGTGTTGGAGAAACTCGAAAACTCAAGTTCACAAAGTCGCACAATAAAAAAGAAAAAAGTCACCATGAAAAGGTGAGTTGTAGCCCACCATCTGAGTGTCATATGAAAGCTTATTAGGGTACAGAGAAAAAAAAAATAGACACACAGTGGGAAAACTTTAACTCTAACTTTAACTTTAATCTCGAAATTTCCACTTTAATCACATAGTTTATTTTGTCATTAAAGTAGAACATCATAAACTTCATCTTAAAATCGTTTAATTTACTAGTTTCTCAAATCCCATCGTAACTAAAGTAGCACATTAAATGCTTTGTTTTGTATTTGATCTTCTATGTGCTCTATGTGTGTGAATCACTACGTGCTTCCGGGTGTTCTCTTCCTCAGACAGGACACAGAATCCATTACATTCGTAATATTACAGCTCTTTGAATAATTGAAATACTGAGATGTAGACTTGATATCATTTTCATGATGATAGGAGTTAAAGCATGTTATTAAACATGGGAATATGGTGGCGCAGTGATTGTGCGCGACCTTCAATGAAATAATGTATTGCAGCAGTACTGTTTCTTTCAAATGTACTAACCCCCAATTCCTGTCCTTACTTTTCATTCTCCAAACACCTAATCACCACACAATCAGCTCTGTAATAGACGTTAAGTCATCTTTAAGCTTAGAACGCTGATTCTTCAAAACTTTTAAGGAACATTGAAATATCTTTGTAGTACATGTTTAATTATTCTATCCTTCCAGTGTCACACTAGTCCCAGCAAGCATACAGTGCGAGGCAGGAACAATCCGTGAATGGAGCGCCAGATCCTTGCTAGCGCAGCAATACCATGTCTTCACATGTTTAATTATTAACAATATAGATTATTTAAATGAAGTTAAAGTTTTATCTGTATAATATAATAAACATATTTTGCTGCATTTCATCTTAAAAATGATATCGTCATCATATGTAAATACGCGCTTTATAAAGTGGCTCAGGTTGTGCAATATTATAACTATAGTGCAAGTTTACAGTGAGGAGATTGTACTAATAAGTACAAACAGTTCTACAAGGAGCACTTGATGGACTGATTAAGTGTGTTTATAGTTCTTGGGATGAAACTGTTTCTGAACCGTGAGGTCCGTACAAGAAAGGTTTTGAAGCGTTTGCCGTGTGAGAGCAGTTCAAATAGGCAGCGTGTGCTTGATGCTGTATACCGATAATTCTCTTTCCGATCAGCTGCTCCAAGTGGTGTAGTGAGAGTAATATGGAAAAAGATGATCTGCTGTGGCAACCCCTAACGGGAGCAGCTGAAAGAAGAAGAAAAAGGTGCAGTGAGAGTAACAACGCTAAAGCAGCTATGGTATTTAGAATAGTTTAGACCATTCTGTGGACCATTATATTGTTACAGGTTAATTACAATCAGATGCATTAAACTAATAAACAATATGCAGTTAATTTCAGTGTATTTATAAAGCCATGTCAGGGATTTGGATCTAAAAAAGAAAGGGAAACCACACTGGAACAGTAGCACTGCTTTGACGCTGGGTGCCACCAATCTGCAAAACCTAGCGTAGAACTTGCGAACGCCAGGGTATGAGCTACTGTGGAAATGTGCGTGGCTTTACGCCAAGTTTAGGCTTTATACATCTCGATTTGAACGTGGAAACAGGCTTATGCAACATTTTTGTGCGTACACACCATTTATACATGAGGCCTCTGGTGTTTTAAGGGAACAAACAGGACATTTACAGGAAATTTTTTGTCCTTTGCCCTCCATTATTTCCATTGCTGCTAAATTACCAAAACACAGTTTTCGATACCCTGCATCAATACCTGGACTAAATGGTACACCCCTCTGTCACATAGTATAGATCTTCTTTCTTCTTGATTAATCCAGAATTTTCAAACTTTTCAATAGCATCAGTTTAATGAATCCAGAAGAATTTTTTCAGCTACATTATAACTGAGGGGGAAGCACATTCATGACAAGAAACCCTTTGTCAGAAATGCTGAAGGAAATTTTAGGATAAGATAGCTAGCAGCTAAAGAAAAAATCTTTATGCATTTAGTAATTTCCTTCTGTGTAAAAATTTTGTATTTTCTTAACCCAACTGGTTAAAAGATGTTGAAAATGAACACATTTGTGAAACTAAACATTTTGTATATCATCTGAAAAAACTAGACAAAAATACTGCACTACAGTATTACATATTATTAACTTAAAGCTTTATATTAACTAGAAGACATCTTAATATACTTATAATATTCAAATGTTGTTAATCAAAATAGATGTTGCTCCGTTTATTTTTTTTTATTTTTATGCGCGTTTCACAATCACAATTAAAAAAAATAGATTTTAAAAATTGGTCAGCTCTTTCTGGGATTGTTATTTCAGTTATATTATTGGTTACATACGTTAAGTTATTAAAAATATTTTTTATGAAATTTTACTTTTTTACTTAATTTTTTAAAAAATGCTTGTGGATTATTTTTGTTATTTTAAAGTAGTCATAATGACAATTTCTGCATGGCAGCAATATATAATTAATCCGATTTTTAAAATGGTATTTATATTATGATCTTGATCAAGTTCAGATGAGTGAATAGATATTTTTTATGTCTTGTTTTACACTGTTTCACAACAAGTAACCCAATGTTTAAAAAAAACACTGAAAAATAGCATAAAACATCAGCAAATATAAATATCATGTACAACTATACAGTAAAAATGGTTCTGAGGTTTACAAGTAAACAAAACTGAAATGCAAAGGAAGATTAAGGTGTTTTACCGTGTTAGCCATTATGGATGTAGTGAGAAGTCAAGCAAAATGACACCTTTTAATGACAAACTAAAAAGATTACAATATGCAAGCTTTTAAGGCAACTCAGGCCACTTCTTCAGGCAAGACTTCTCATTAAAGAATGAGATTAATAAAACGACAAAGTTTAATGGTTATATCATTGTTCATTTAAATCTTATAAATGCTAGAATTACTTTTTGTCTTGTTATTCACTGTTTCAAATGGCCATTTGGGAATTTTCAGGGTTAATTTTGCAGCATGCCTTTTATTCAATTAAAAGAGAAGGATGGGCAACAAACGAGAGTGCAAATGTAACAGAGACAGATTAGCAGACTGGATATGTTTACAGCTAACTTAATTGAATTCCCTAAATAAAATACATCTGAGTCACTAGGAGGTTTTTAAACTGACAACTAAGTTAACAGAGGAAAAGAGAGGCACACAAAACATTATGAATTTTGTTTCTTTTGGTGGAATACATATACTAAATTGTTAAGCTCCTAAATAAGGTGTAAACACTTCTGTTAGGATGTCTGTACGTGAGGCTCATTAATAATTATGTTGACTAAACTGAATATTAGATCTGGGTTCAAATTTAGTCATTGTATTATTTGAGTAGTTTTACAAATATTATCCTTATATTCACATGAATTGTCTTCACCTATGCTGCTTTCTTTCTAAATCCCAAAGACATACAGATAAGGTTGACAAACAACTCCATATTACTGTAGTATTCATTTTTGTGTGTGGGGGGTGTCTCCTTTTGGACTGGTGCCTGTTAGAATTTGAGGCATTTTGGATTTAGCATCTCACCTTACTTTTTTATGTTTAATGCATTGTACTTTGTTATATTTTCTTTCACAGTTTTTCTGACTTGCTAAAACACTAAACCCCATTCTCTGAACCAAAAGCTCAGTGGCCTGAACTCATTTATTGAATCATTCACTCTTTTGACAATATCAAAAACAATTTGTAGGTCTCATTGACACATTTTGCACTACATTGCACTTGTAATGCATAATGGTAACTCCAAGTGGCAACAGGTAAAAACAAATAAAGCAGAGCTGTCATAAATTAAACACTATGACTCAAAATTAATAGCACTTGTTTCAAATGATGTGACACAACCAATATAAGCCAGCCCAGAGTGCACACCGGTTGTTGAAGGTTCATATCAACAATGGACAGAAACAATCAGAGATGCAGATGACGAGTGTGTGTAAGTGGTGGAGTACAATGAGGAAGGCAGGGCAAAGAGGAGGAAGAGGGGGCTGGACTAGCAAGACAAAGAGTAGTCATTTCTGATGAAATTCAAACTACTGTCATAGACCATGTTCTTTTCCATGGAATGAGAATGGAGGAAGCAGGACAAAGAGTACATCCCAATATCAGCAGATTCTCCATGTCCACCATAATATGCAGATTCAGAGAAGAGAGCAGGTACAGTATAACCGTTGTTTTGCCTTTGAAAATTTGCAGTGCTACTGTATACAGATGTTTCAGTAAACTGGGAGGAAATTCCATCACTGCTTATAGCGTACTGTGTGAATATTTTTGTAACTGCATTTTCACTTTTTGTAGAATTGCAAGACTACCACAGAAGGGTGGAAGGACAGCTATGTTCAATCAGCAGCAAGAGGTCATTATAGTTGACATGGTCCGTCAAAACAATAACATTAGACCGAGAAATACAGGAACAAGTTATTGAAGACAACACAGGCTTTGAAGGAATCAACAGTGTCAGCCTTTCCACCACCAACCATGTCTTCCAATGCAAAAGGGTGTGCATGAAGCAAGTGTACAGAGTACCCTTTAAGCTCAACTCAGAAATGGTCAAAGAGTTGCGATTTCAGTATTTGCAAATAAGTGTACATTCAGCCCCATTTACAGTAGTCCAGATTGTTTACAGTATAATATTACTGTATTCATACTACAGTCAATGACATGACAGTATGTACAATGTATGCACATCAAGACTGCATATAGTGTACTCTACAGTATAGGTCTGTTTTTCTTTAACACTTACAAAATAATATCAGTTTCTACATATAGAGAATATATGAATTAGATTCCATGGACAGACCCATGAATAAATTTTATGTTGATGAAGCAGGGTTCAGTCTCACAAAGAGGTGGTCTTCAAGATGTCTTGTTTGGACTTGAGCAGCAGAATGGTATAACATCAACGAGCAATTTATCAATGTGTACCTGCCACCGTACTCCCCTTTCCTCAGCCCGATACAGGAATTTTTCTCTTCATTGCAGTGGAAGGTATATGACAGACAACCCTACACCAGAGTAAATGTCAAGGGTGGATTTGGCACACGAGAGGGTTCTTCCCCCATTGCCTGGCAAAGGAGAAGTTGATGAATTGCTGTGGTCTAACCCAGCCTAAAGACGTGATGAGGCCCAATGACCAATGATGTTTACAGTCCTTTGATTTTGTACCATTTACAGTACATTACAGGCTGTGGACTGTGGTGTACTTCTCATTTACAGTATGGAAAATTCTGTCTAGTACTTTATTTTACTTTATGTACAGTAAATGCTGAATTCACTGAGTTATGAAATCCTTTTTGTTTTATTGGAGATGCAAAATGCATTTACTCTATTGTAAATAAACATTTCTCCTAGAGCTATAGGCCCTGAATACAGTATTTTCAAATTTTTGCTATAGTGTGTAATGACTGTTCAGTAGTGTTTATGTACTGACCGGCTTGAAAAATGATCTGAAAGCAGTGTTTGATTTTGAGCAAACATAATATAGTTTTGAGAAGATTGATTTTGCAAGAAAAGTCAAAGGATTTGTAAGTGTATCTTGAATTTTAGGGTTTGTGCTTAGAGTTTTGAGAAAGGAGAGGAGATTTTAGGAAACGTGTTTTAGCAATTCAGAAAAACTGTAACGTGTACAGCACTGCAGAAAAACATAAGTTTAACAAATGAGAGGTGACCATTAAGCCTGATTAGTAAACTAAAATCTTAGATGTCCCAATATTTCATCCAGACACTTTTTTTGCATCAACTACCTGACTAAATAATTTGATCCAGGTTCCCATGTCTCTATGTATCAAGTAGTTCTTCCTATCTCCAGGTTAATTGCAATTAACCTTTATTTCCATCAGTGTTCTGGAATACATCTTTTAGTATAAATTCTACTGGATCAACATTCTTCTGCCTTTCTGAATTTTGAAGACTTGGACTGAATCATCAGGTACATCTCCCAACTAAACTGACATCTGACATATGCTTATATTTTATATAAAGTCTTTCCTTTCTTTAAGTATAACTTGTAAAATCCCATCAGGTCTAGGGGTTTTATTACTTATCAGCCTGTCAAGGGCCTAAACCACATCAGATTTTTACATTATAAAATGTGAATTCTAAGTTTGTTTTTCCTTCTGTGTCAAACCCTTCTGAATATTTATTTCTTCTTTTACAAATATTTAATATTTTAGATTCTTTTGCTGTTTGCTTCTCATTTATAGTGGTTTATCGTTGTACGTACCTGAGGTTTCTTTTCAGTCTTACTTTTTTATGGTTCCCTCAATTATTCAAGTCAACCATTTCTTTATTCTTTTTGTTTTATTTGTTTTTGTAATAAACGTATTTTGAGCATATTGACATTATCTCTGGTGCATTTTGCAGGTGTGTATTGTAGTGCTCCAAGCAACTATGCAGAAGTGGGAAACACAATCACACACCCTGGCTGCAGTAGTCATACTTACTTGTGATTTGGCTGAATGAGTGAACACAGAAGTAGATCCTGCTCCTCAGAAAAATAGCTTGTGAAAAGAAAAAAGGTTAGTTTGAAAGTTTGATTGTTTTAAAATTAAGTCATTTTTAAGATTGTTTATATCAAAAAGGTGGGAGTCTGATCTGAGTAAGAGTAATGCTAAAAATCAAGTGAAGGACCCACTATTTTCATTTTGTTAATAATTATGTACAGTTCACTTTTCTATGATAAGTGGCAGCTGCTGGTTCTAACATTTTTGATACCTTAAGAGAAGCTGTAAATGGAAAGCATATACCCCCAACTCCATTCATATGACCCTTTCTGTGACATATAAATTTTATACATGTAAGAATCCTGCTATGTTACCCTTTGATATAGTATTACCTATATAACATTTTGTTTGTAATCTGGTTGTTGAAATCAGTTATGCACTGATTTATACAGTATACTCACATTCATGCATTTTATGTGGGCATAGGCATATATTTGCTTTATTGAATTTCACAGTCCATGGAAAAAGGTGGCAAAGAAAACTACAAATAGTAGGTAAATTAATACAAACTTGAGTTGACTTAGTGTACTTTATTTGCAAAATAAAATAAATAATACCATGACAAACATAACAATAAATAAATATACAGTAAGTCGATTCATCCATTTTTTAACCTGCTTATTCAGGCAGGGTCATGGGGCAACTGTGGCCAACCCTAGCAATCTTTAGGGGCAATGCTGGAAAAACACCTGGGCAGGGCACCAGTCTATCACAGGCTGAAGACACACACTTGGACCAATTTGACAACAATTCACCTAATCTTGGGACTGTGGGAGGAAACCTGAGTAATCGGAATAAACCAAGGGGAGAACATGCAAACTCCTCATTGTCAGTACCCAGTTTGTGAACCCTAGTCTGCTTATTGCAAGGCAGCATCTCTGCCACTGTGTCATCAGGTCTTCCTTAAATATAACAATATAACATAATAATATTAGGGGGCTTTGCTCCCCTGTTTGCTTCACCGAAGGATCCGAGGCTCGCTACGCCACAGCCACTTCACATCTCTGCAGCTTGCGTTGTGAAGAGGGGGGCTGAATGCACGCTAAGGAGATACGGTCGCTCCTCAAAAACCCCCTTTTAAACGGTGATACAATGGGAATAAATACATTTTTTTTGTACCTCCTCTTTGCTCAATCAGCTTCTGGCTTATTGCTGCTGCCGTGCTGCGTGATCTGCCTGTTGTGCAGTACTTCAAACATTTAAAAGTCTATACAGCAGCTGTCTTTTTGTCTCACTGACTTGTCTTGCAAGACGTTAAAGCGTCTCCAAGAAAATCATGTCTCCTCTTCTTCCAAGCCTTCCAAGATTTTTTTTTTATCCATCCATCCATTATCCAACCCGCTATATCCTAACTACAGGGTCACGGGGGTCTGCTAGAGCCAATTCCAGCCAACACAGGGCACAAGGCAGGAAACAAACCCCGGGCAGGGCGCCAGCCCACCGCAGGAGAAATATGTTAATTGCTTAATTGTATTTTCACTTTGTACAAAGAATATCACTTTTAAAAAGTAAATAATAATATGTTTAAATAAAGTGTATGATTTCCCCTACCAATAAAACCCTGGCATAACCTTGAACCATGGGAAACTAGCTCATGACCAGTGACCAGTAGTGGATACAACTGAGGCACAGACAAATGCAAAAAACATTGTCTTTTATTTACAGTGAAAAAAAAAAACCTAACAATAATACCAAAAATCAGTGTTGTGTCATCAATGAATTAGCACAGTCCCAGATGACCCACTAAAACAGATATCTCAAGACAATACAAAAAAAAATGTTTCTCCAAAATAAAAAAAGAATTAGCATAAGACTCACCAATCCCACCTACTAAACAGTTCTAGGGATTTGGCTTTGTTTCACTGCTCCCTTTACTTCAGATGCACGCTTTCTCTCGCAATTGGTCAGTAAAAGACAAACTCTTAGGTGATCACTGCTTTTTACAGCAACATCCCATTACAATCCTCCAATCAGGGAGCACAACACAATGTTGAACTCGCTACATTCCCTCTTCCTGACTGGAAATCAGCACACACACTTATGCCTGCACTTATGCGCTTTCGCTCAAACATTCACTTGCATGCCCGCAATCTACAGGCTGTCAGTTTCTTTGACACTCCATCCAGTTGCTCTCAGGCCCTTTCTTTCACAGCTTTTGTTCACATACACACGTTCTCCTATCCAGCTTCAGGTACATGTCAGAATAGTGGCTTGATGGCTCATACTGTACGTATAAGTGTTGAGCCAATAAGTAGTGACAAATCCTATCACAAAGTTGTTTGCAATTAAAAAAAAATTAAAAACCACTGATATCTGAAAATGCATTTTTCTTGAATTTGTTTCTTTTAAACCCATCATTTGTTCTAGTTCACACTCCACTGATAATGATGCAGAAAATTATATCTCTCTATTATAATAAAAAAAACTTGGGTCGAGACATGATCTTCTCAGAAGACACTTTGCGTCCCACGAGACAAAGCAGTAAGACAAAAGGACAGTGGCTGTATAGGCTTTTAAATGATCGATGCACAGCGCGACAAGCAGAACACACAACTCGGCAGCAGCAAGCCAGCAGCTGATCCGTCTGCATCTCCTTAGAGTGCGTTCAGCTCCCCCCCCACTTCACAACATGAGGGTCAGAGATGCAAAGTGGCTGGCGCATACACGGGGAAAGGGGTGGGCGAGCGAAGCAAAGACAGCTGCTGTACAGGCTTTTAAATGATTGACACGCAGCACGACAAGCAGAACACGCAGTGATGCGAACAGGGGGCACTGCCCCCTAGTAAATCATAAAGAAAAAAGGTGGCGACATTGTAAGATAGGGTTTTTCTATAAATTTAAGCAATTTCTGAAATTATTCATGCTAATACTAATATGGAATAATAACAATAATTATAGCAAAGGAAAATGGACATAATATGCATAACATTAAATCTGCAGTTCAATAAATGCTATGGTTTTTCAGTGTATGCTGACCAGTTCAGGGATTGGGAAGAAAACCAGACTTCTGGTGCAATTAAATATAGTCAGGATTCATAGAAGGCATGCAATTAATCATTGTAAAATTGCTTATAATGGCAATGCACTTTACTCGTAAAGTAAAGGAAGAAATTAAAAGAAAAATACATGTATCCATAAACAGGTTCAACCCAATGTTGAAATAGTTAGTTAGCCACGCTTCTATCATCTTTGACATGACATCCCCATGTGTTTTAAAGCTTCCTCCACAAGGTGATAGAGGAAGCAAGAGACAGAGGAGTGAGAGGAAGTGGCTCAGGATACAGAATGTCGGAATACAGACAGAAAATTAGATTAAAATGAGACTAAAACATTTACATTTGCACTTATTTGCTTGGCAGACACTTTTATCCAAAGCGATTTACAAAAGAGGTCGATATAATCAAGTAACGTTAGGCTAGAGTCTGTTTGCTCAGCAAGTGCAGTAGAACAGGTAACAAAAGTTGATTGCCACAAGTGAAAAGATATACAGTAATAACTAATAAATTTACATGCATAGGTTACAATCGATAAAGCAATAAAACTTAATCTAACAACAAATTAACCAACGGTATAAAATATCACAGACCAAGTTTTTTCCAACCAATTAGACAGATAGTCACAGAATACATGGGTTTTCAATTTCTTCTTGAGTCAATGAGGGGTCAGCAGTACAGATGGAGGTGGGTAGCTCATTCCACCAAGAAAGTGTTACACAGGAAAAGAGTCTAGATTGAGACTCGATAATATGTAGAGGCGGCATCATCAGATGCTGTTCACTGGCAGACTGGAGTGGGCGAGAAGGAGTATAGTGCTTCACTAGTGTCTCCATATATTCAGGTGCTGACTTATTGACTATTCTGTAGGCAAGCATCAGGAATTTGAACTTAATGCATGCTGGTACAGAGAGCCAATGTAGCAACATGGAGAGGAAAGTGACATGTGCCTGTCTCGGCCTGTTTAATATAAGATGGGCTGCTTTATTCTGGACCATCTGTAGTGGCTTGATGGCACATGCCGGCTTACCTGCCAGAAGCGAGTTGCAGTAGTCCAGATGCGACAAAACCAAAGCCTGAATCAGAGGTTGTGCTGCATACTCTGTCAGATAAAGTCTGGTCTAGCAGTGTGAACGTGCATGAACAAGAGACAGTAGAAATGTGGTTAGGAAAATACAGCTGCTCATCAATTACCACTCCTAGTTTGCGTACTGATTTGGAAGGTGTTAGCGACATTGAGCCAAACTGTACAGAGATGGGGAGTTGAGCAGACTTGCTGGCTGGGATCACAAGAAGCTCTGTTTTTGCCAAGCTAAGCTGTAGATGGTGGTCCTTCATCCAGGTTTAGATATCAGTAAGACATGTGGAGACTTTAGCTGATACCGTATTGTCCTCCGGAGGGAACAACAGGTACAGCTGAGTATCATCCACAAAGCTCTGATAAGAGAAACTGTTGAATTGGATGAGGGAGACCAGTAAGGTGGTATACAGAGAGAAAAGCAGAGGACCCAGCACCGATCCTTGAGGGAAACCTGTACATGCCTGATGCACTCTTGACAACTCTCCTCGCCAGGGCACACTGTAGGATCTGCCCAAGATGTAGGACTCAGACCACCTGAGTGTAGTCCTAATGATGCCAAGGTCAGAGAGGGTGGCAAGAAGGATGTCATGGTTGACTGTGTCAATGGCAAAGGAGAAATCTAGCAGAATCGGGATCGATGACATGTTAGTAGCTCTAGCAAGTCGTAGCTGGTGAACCACTGTCAGTAGAGCCATCTCACTTGAGTGGTTCCTCTTGAAGACGGACTGGTTGGTATCAAGAGATCCATTCTGTACAAGGAAGGAAGAGACCTAGTTAGAAAATGCACTGTCAAGTGTTTTGGAAAGAAAGAAAAGGAGAGAGTCAGGCCTGTAATTGTTAACTTGGAATGGATCAAGTATTGTTTTTTTTAGAAGTGGGGTTATCAAACCATGTTTGAAGATGGAAGGAAATGTGCCTGAGCTGAGACAGGTGTTAATGATGTGTGTATTTGCAAGAATGAGTGAGGGGGAGATAGCTTGAAGGAGATGTGAGGGGATAAGGTCAAGTGGACAGGTAGTAGGGTGATTGGAGAGGAGGTCGGAAACATTAGTGACAGAGAGTGGAAAGAATGTAGATAGTTTTGGGTGATGCTTGGAAGGAGGCATAATGGGTGAAGGAGGTGAGGGTGAGAATTGACTGCTGATAGTAGCAACCCTTTCCTGAAACAAGGTGGCAAAGTCATCAGCAGATAAGGAGGTTGGGGAAGGATAATGGTAAAAGTGGAGGGAGTGGCAAAAGTAAAACTTCAAACTTGCACTTGAAGAAAATTATAAAACAAGGGTCTTCAGTGTAAATAGAGCATCTAAGAAGGTGAATATGGTACATCATGGACAAACACACGTAATAGGGCTTGTGTAGGTCATCAGATAAGGGGGCATCACTGGTAAGCTAAAATAAGAGCAGCTGATTTGTTTTTATCAAGCACGCTGTCTCACCAAATGGTGGCTACTTTGTTCCCAGTTCCAAGCAAACCTACCATATCCCTCGAATAGCACCTGTTCACTTCCTCTTCAACTAACTGTATCTTGCTTACAAATCCTTACTTTATTTATACTCTCAAATACCTGTTTTTCTCTGTTCTGTCTCTTGTGTATAAAGCCACTGTTTTTGGCTAATCATCCTTATACCTTGTCTGCTCATTCAGACAGTCTCCAAATTAAGTGGCAACTATCTTATCTCAATTTGCCTCAGCAGCTGACCTATTCAGAACCTAAGTAGTAGTTGTTTTGTTGCTACTTTTTCTGCTATTATTCTGTTTGATTGTTGTGCCAAGACAGTCCGATCTCAGAAGATGCAAGTTTCTTTTAGTCCATTCTGATATCAAGCCTCTGGAAAAGCAAATTCTATTGTTTTGTAATGTTTCTTATTCTCAGATTTGATCCTATCACTTTCCCTGACTAAACTCTGACTTTTTTTTAGAGATAACTGACTCCATTCATTGCTTTCCTTGAATCAGAATTCTACCTGGTCCTAATTAAGTTTATTTTTTAAAGGAACTCCTACTTATTCCTTATCTGTTTTGTATAGTGTTTAAATACTGAATCTAGCCACACCATCAGGATCCATTAGGTATAAACCAAAATGCAGTGTTGGGAACATGCCTTTTCTTCAGTTCACCCTCTGTAAATCTCAACATCCCATGACTCCTTTTGGTCTGGAAATGGATGGATAATTTAGATAATATTGTTTGAGCATGTGTGTCATTGCAATCTTTTTTATAAAACAATGATTTATTGATTTTTTGGAACAACACAAACAGCAACAAATCAGCACAGCCAAATACAAATAAGAAAAAGAGAAGAAAAAAAACAAATACAGGTACATGAGTTACAGATATACATGTCTGGGTCAAAATATGTACAGCGTTTCACATTTGAAGTCAAGGGAAATAAAAAAGAAAAAAAAGGGGAGAGAAAAAAAAAAAAAAAAAAGGGAATACAGACATTAATTATTGTGTTTAAAAACAAAATGTGATCCCCCTTTATGTAATAGCACAGCAAGGTCACGAGGTAGATGATCAAGCAAAGGCTGCCATATCCTACAGAATGCATTACAATTGCCCTTTATGATGGCACTGAGGCGCTCCATTGGCAGCACCTTGAACATTTCTCTGTACCATTGTGTAACAGTGGGGGGCTGTCTCTGAATCCATTGAAACAGTACACATCGCCTCGCTAAATGTAAAAGTTTACCTAACAAAAGCATCTGTACAGAAGACAGAGAGAGCCCTTCTATAGATAGACCCAGAACGAACAGCACAGGGTTCAGTGGGATCGTTTGGTGAAAGATGGAGCGAAGCTCTATAGCAATATTTTTCCAAAATCTAGTAATTAAAGGACATCATTGCAATCTTTTATCCCTATGTTTTAAAAGTAGAAAATAGCTGACAATTTAGTCAACAATTTAAATTAGTCAGTTTTAGAAACAATAACTCAACCACAAAACAAAAAAAGCCTTATTTATCACTACATGGGCCAAAGAATAACAATGTAATTAGGGATGATCACAAGCAGAGCTTCTACTACTTCCATCTTTTTGTAATAAAACTACTAGCTAGATCAGCTTTTAGCACAACAGGAAGCAACCCTGAACAGAGTGTTCATCTATGTTAACACCCAGATAATACTCAGATAACAAGGCAACCTAACCTAATGCATTTCTTTTAGATATGGGGAGAATATTGAGTCTCCAGACAGTTACTGTCCAAGCCATTAATTGAACCCACATTGCAGGAGCCATCGTATAGCAGCACTAATCACTGCATCACCATGTCGTTTAATAATATTAAGAAGTATTATGAATAATGATAATCCAACTGTCCATTCATATTTGTTTGATTAATGGTGCCTGTAGAAGGATTTCGGTATTAAACACCAAGCTTCTTTTGATAAAATTTTTTAGATGCAGTTCAAAGATCAGTTTCATTTAGTCTGTATTACAATAGATGTGACAAGTTTTTCAATAGTAAATAAATAATTAGTTGCTTGATTTATAAAGAAACCTTCAGAAATATACCATAGATCTCATATAAGACTAATATACCTATCATGTTTGAATGTTATTACATAAAATAAAAATTCCATAAAAAATAGAATTTCAAAAGAGTTCCAGCATTTGCAGTACATGGTTTCACAAAAAAATGATAAATGTATTTTTTCGTTTCTCTTTCAGGACATGAAAGAACATTTTAGAATTTTGAAAGACTGAAGAAGTGAATAAACAAATGCTTATGTGAGCTAAGTTTGATTTTTTCAGAAATAAAAAAAAAATTTACTTTTGTGTTCTGTTAGCCAGCAATCATTTCTCAGCATATGATTTATGATAAGTATTGCTTGTGGAAATAGAATGTTGCCAGCCATTTGTCTCAGTAAGAAAGCAGCACCTTTTTGTATTTGTAGGAAAAATGAATTACAGAACAATTATAAAAATCCTCAAATGGATTAGAAAAGCATGTTGTAACAAAAAGACACACAATAATGTTTTGTAAATATGAACAGGTAATGTTAAAACAACTAAGATACTGTATCCACTACTAGGATGTAACAGATTCATAATTGAAAATATTTGCCGAAATATTTACCGAGTGTATACATTGCAGTCTACAATTATCATAACAGTTCATACATTTCAAAGTAGGCTGATTTGGTGTACCATGGATTTTCTTGTAAACAAAAAATAAAAAATACAAAAAAAACTGGAAATCATATTTTGCAATATGGATTCATGAAAAGGCTAGAAGCTCAATCAATCATCATTAAAAAGAAAAGAAATGCACTGCAGAACAACACAACAACAGCCTGGAAATACATCCAAAATGCAGAATACAGCACTAATGGCAATTTTAGATGTTTTTCATTTGTATTTACCACAAAGCAGTATATATTAAATGCATTTAGTTTTTTACTTTTGCTTGCTCCTGTAATGCACATATTCCAGTGAAAGAATTTGCTTACCATATGCACCCCAAAGATCATACTCTCTTGGGCTCTATTTGAAAATGCCATTGTGAGAAGTTCTGCTTGGAAAGAGTACAAAGAGAAAAGGGTTTGGAGCATGGTGGGGATTTTGGATTCATGAAAAAAGTACTTAATGGCAAATAAAACTGCATTTGAATCCCATAAAAAAAAAAAAAAAAAAACAAGAAGTGGAGGAATGTTATATACTTGGAAAATCAATGTTCCTTTCCTCAGACTTAATTGACAATGTATAGTATGTAGCGTTGTGAATGAATATTTTATAATGTGATGGAATGATCAACAATACACCTAGGGTGGCTCACAAACTCATGAAAATCCCTCATGGAAATATAAAGATTGAGGATGTACCTCAGGAGTGATTCACCTCTTGGGTTCCTCCCATAAAACAAACATATACAATACATAAATACTAAATAATATTTAAACAAAACAATTTTAACAAAAATATAAAATGACTAAATGCCCAAGAAATATATACAGTAATCCCTCGCTATATCGCGCTTCGACTTTCGCGGCTTCACTCTATCGCGGATTTTAATATGAAAGCATAACTAAATATATAACGCGGATTTTTCGCTGCTTCGCGGGTTCTGCGGACAATGTGTCTTTTTACTTCCTGTATATGCTTCCTCAGTTGGTTTGCCCAGTTGATTTCATACAAGGGACGCTATTGGCGGATGGCTGAGAAGCTAACCAATCAGAGCACGCAGTTAAGTTCTCCTGACTGAGAAGCTAACCAATCAGAGCACGCAGTTGAGCTCCTGCGTGCTGAATGCAGTGTTAACCAGGAAGTCTCGTCTCACTCATTCAGCATCAACGTGTTTCGCTGTGTAAAGAGTTGTGCTCTTTAGTGTTTATCTTTGTGCATAGTCAAGCCCTTCATTATGGCTCCAAAACAATCTGCTACTGCTTCAGGGGCCGTGCCCAAGCGCAAGAAGAAGATGTTAACGATTGCCGAAAAGGTAAACGTTTTGGATTTGTTGAAGGCTACGATTCTTTTTATTTAAAAAGTAGGAAAGGAATATAAGATCTACGGCTGCAGTGTCCTTTTAACCAGGGTGCAAAACGAGTTGTAAGTGGATGTAATAAGGCAGTAGTCTGGATGGAATCTGCTTTAGGGATTTGGATTGAAGACTGCCAGAAGAACAACGGCAGTGCTACACAATCGCCTGAAGTGGCTCCTTTACAAGGGCTTTAACGCTCTCCTTTGTTGTGCAGTAAAATTAAACTCATTGTTATCGGACAAGTCATCGTGTCATTGTTGGTGAGTAACCATAATTAATTTTCTTCTTACAGTGCTTAGTACATGTACGTACGTTTAGTGTCACTGTACACACATTTACTGTATACTATTTTTCTTGCATTGTACGTATTTATTGCTGGTGACCTGTCTATCGTAATGGCTGTAACATATGTGATATCGGAGACACTCAATATCTTTAAAATAATATTTAGGTTTTACTGTATATAAACAGTGTGTTTATATACATAATTTCAATGAATCTTACCTAATATCTAAGAGAATACAAAGGGATTATGCTGTATAACTCTGCGGGGAATATTTATAAACAGTGTGGGAGAGTTTATAAGGGCTTAAAATATATAAAAATAACCATACAAACATATGGTTTCTACTTCGTGGATTTTCACCTATCACGGGGGGGTCTGGAACGCAACCCCCGCGATCGAGGAGGGATTACTGTAATTAAACAACATAAAGGAAAATATACTTAAGACAGGGAACAAGGACTCTTAGGACACTCTTAGGACTGACACCTTATTAATAAACTACCTGTGTTACTCAGCTTTGCCCAGGAAATTGTCTAAGTAAATGGCCCTCAGGTATAGTGCCATTGGTTAAACCAATTTATCAGAAGCACTATATAACTAAATACTTTTCTGTATACAACGTTTGTATTTTTTATCAAGAGGCAAATATTATTAGTTCATCTGTGCTGCTTACTGTTAAACATGCTACTGTACATACAGTCCTTAGATCTCATATAAGACTAATATACCTGTCATGTTTGAATGTTGTATTAATGTGAAGGAGATTGCAGCACAATGTGGAGGAGATTGCAGTAGAACTTTATATTAAAGAACATCCCCAACAGTGGTGTTTGGTAATATTATAAAGGTGATTTAAAATGAATTAATTCACAGTTAGAAACTGCTAAAAATCTTGACTTTTCAATAGCATCAAAGGCTAAAATTAGTACTGCTTTTGTATACAGTGGATTTGAATACATTTCTACCAAAATAATCAAAATTGCAGTTACTGATTAGTTTATTTCACTCAAAACCAATTTCCTGTGTTCTTATTAAATTCTGAAAAACAGCATTTTCATCAGCTATAGAAAAAAATCATACTTCAATCTGTTCTGATGTGACTTGGTTCCATCGGTTAACTTGTGGTGCTTTTCTTTTCCTCTTTAATTTCTTCTTTGTTTTTTAACTTCAAAAAGTACTTAATGCAGATCTTTGATTGCTATTGAGAACTTAATGATGATGGACAACAGTGTTGGCTTTTTCAAAAATGCAAAGTTGTGCACTAATAAAAAAATGTTGTGCAAACAGTTTATCTCAGATTTATTGTCAAATATGGAGGAAATAGAAAAATAAGTACATCACATTGTCTCTGTCTGGCTGCCGTCTTTATTTGAAAACAGTAGTGTCAGATCGGGGCGAGTGTGAACATGACTGATAGAATAAAACTGAATTAAAAAAAATTAAAAAGAAACGCTAACCTTTACAAGTACCATAAATTTACACCGGCAGTTACAGACTCAAATCAAATTTATGTTTTTATTCTATAATATTAAGAATAAGAGCAGCTCACTACTCAAAATGGAGGAATCTGGGATTGAACCACAAACGTCCTGATTAAGAGTTAGCAGTTCTTACCGCTGCAACAGCAAAGCGGTCGTATTAAAGGCATGTCAATGTCGCACCCTAATGC
The DNA here is from genome assembly GCA_026402145.1 of Polypterus bichir lapradei. Lineage (NCBI taxonomy): Eukaryota > Metazoa > Chordata > Cladistia > Polypteriformes > Polypteridae > Polypterus > Polypterus bichir. The sequence continues at coordinate 8,227,695 of JANRMT010062819.1, forward strand.
AAGTGCTTTTTCTGCAGTTATATTTTTGAATAAAAGCACACTTATTTAGTTATACTTGCACCTTTTGTGAAAGTGTTTATTTGAAATTTGGACTTCAGGCTTATTTACCCTATATAGACCCCGGAAACTCGTATGCATGGAAACAGACTTGAGCTGAGAGAACTTTCTGCCCTTTCTGCATTAATGGGAAGATGGTATAGCAGGGTGCTTGCTGCTTTTGCTGATCAACACATTTACAACACAAAAGATGCTGATGGAGTGGTGCGAAGGGATTTAAGATGGGCCGGGATTACGAGTTTTTTTGTAGGCTTTGCTATAATTCTAGTGTTAAGGGTTCAACAACACTGTATACACTGGTTTTGGTAACAAATTTCTCAGAAAATGCAAAATGCCTAAACACAATCCAAGATGAGACAAAAAGACGTACTTGAAGACGATGCTCCTCAACCACTGGGTGTTACAATTACTACATTGCTCTGACACACCCCTGGTCCACGGAAGCAAGCAACAGCACTGCGTGATGTTTTTCCCCATTCCTCAGTCTTCTAATCACTCCTAGAAACCACCCTACTCTGCAAATGCTGTCTGTGGGGTATCAAGGAACTTAAAAAGGTTAAACTAGTTGAGGTAAAAAGGCTCAGAAAAACTGCTCTTAGATAAACTTTGTAATCCAGCAAGACAATTA
>JANRMT010062819.1:8233379-8308383 GCA_026402145.1 Polypterus bichir lapradei
CAGAAAAACTGCTCTTAGATAAACTTTGTAATCCAGCAAGACAATTAACCTGTTATCACAAAGTAGTTGAGAAAATAAAAGTACAGCAATTGCTACCTTTGATGACATGCCACTTGTATCAATGCTCTTATTTAAACTTTGTGAGATCTGATGAAATCATCTGAAGCAGTGCATGAGCTAATGGAAATTGTAGTCCCCATTTTGTCATTTGCACAAGTTTGCAGATAAGATGATAGCGGTAATATATATTAAATGCCGTTTTACTGCATCAGTTGTAAAAAATTGAATCTGGCAAGCGTCTTCTCTGAGCTTTGCTGAACTGTCCTCTTTCACTTCAATTCTGTAGCTGACTTTTATTTGCATAAACTGGCCTACCCCTTTTTTTGTGCAATTGCTGTCAGTGCTGTGGCAAAATGGGGAATGTCATGCATTAGAATGTCCCACGGTCTAGAACATTATTAACAAACGTCAACAAATAAGAGACGTGTCAGCTAATTTTTTTTTCTGCAGTGTCACCAAATTTCAATAAAATGGGTCTGAGCTTTTTTGAAATTTTGGGGTATTTAGTTTTTCTACTGTTGGGGGGTTACCCCTAAATATTGATATATTGAAATGTCATTTCTTAGTGGATGCCTACTGCACCTTGATGTACCATTCTGCCAAATTTCAGCTTTTTAGCTATACGTGAAATAGTGTTTTGTTGATGAGTGAGTGAATGAACTTTGCATTTTATAGATAGATAGATAGATAGATAGATAGACAGATAGATAGATAGTGTGAACGCTGGCCCCGGCACAGACAGACGGACAACATTTCAGCACCCACACACCGTTTATTTACACTATAATACTATTTACAAAGTCCTGTGCACTCACAAACCCCAGTGCCTCCAGCACCGATTTCCCCAAAGTCCAGGGCTCACAGTCCTTTATGCCTTCCTGGCCGCCTCCAGTCCTCACTCCAGCTCCGTCCACTTCCACCCGACTTCCACTGCTGACTGGAGGGAGGCGGCCCCTTTTATGGGAACCCGGATGGGCTCCAGCTGCTTCCCGGCACTTAATGCTGGCCACACCCCTGTGTGGCGGAAGTGCCGGCTGCGCACCCGGAAGCCGTCCGTGTATCCCCTGTCGTCTTTCCCCCGGCACTTCCTGGTGTGGTGGAAGTGCCGGGCTCCCGGGATAATTAGGCACTGGGGCGCCGCCTGGCGGTGGCCACGGGTCCCTACAGGGCTGGGCTTCCAAGCCCTGTACCCGAGGCCCCCTGCATAACCAGGACGGACGCCCCCACTCGGTCTGGAGGAGGCACACGCCCTCCTCCGGTCCTCCAAGGCGTCCCGACCGGGCTCCAGCCCCGGCCGAGGACCACACGGGATAAACCGGCATCGGGGCGCCGCCTGGCGGTGACCACGGGCCCCTACAGGGTAGGGCTTCCATGCCCTCGACCCGGGGTCCCCAACAGAACCAGGGCGGACGCCCCCTCGCGGTCTGGAGGAGGCACAAGCCCTCCTCACGTCCTCCTGGGCGTCCCGGCCGGGCTCCAGCCCCGGCCGGGGACCACAATAGATAGATAGATATCTGAAAGTGAGAAGGTAAGAAGACTGAGAAAGGACAGAACATCATTTTATCCATCAGGTTCATTTGGTTAATAGCCAAGCTGTCTCAATATTTTATGAAGATTTATGTGAATGTAATCGTTTCTCATTTAACTACTCATTACTGTCATAATCTCATTTTTTGAGCTTTTAGATGTTACCAGCTAGCATTTTGTGTTTTGGAATTGTTATTAGTGTTTTACTGATGGCATTACAAAGAAAATTTGTGTTTAGTTTATCTATAGGGGACAGACATCTTGGTGTTTATTTGACATGTCTGCTGCCATTTTCTTGTTAATAGTGACACCTCATTTCATTAAAGTGACTGACAGTGGTTCTATTTAAAATATCATCATGCAACTTCAGGATTCACATATTGAAAGTCAATTTGTGATTCAGAATATTTATTCTTTTTAGGAACTTCTTATTTTGCATATACGTTTTCATCAGCATGGTAAGTTTTTTATTTACTGATCTCGGCCTGTTAAAATTACAGATCTTCTAGTTTGTTTTAGAGATACTTAGTCTTCATTTCCTAGTCCATCCAAAATTGACTTGCCTATTTCATCTGCAATTACAAGTACTTTGTTTCAGCTTTCAGTGTTTTTTTTTTTTAAAGTGTTTCCTGGATCCTGCATTGAATGCACTTCTTGATATTTACTCCTGTTCTCAAAGGCATCTCAAAGGATGGATCTAAGTTATCAATGAAAATTTGGAATTGCTTAAGCCTGACTGTTCATGACCAAAATGGTTTGATTCCCTTGAGATGCAGTCTCAATAATGCACCACAAAACCTAATGTAATGTTAGATCATTTATGCTTAACAGTCTTTACAATATTGCACAACATTGTGTACACCATCTTTTGTACATTGTCTGGAGGATTAAATGAATGTGTCAATGTAAAACCTAAGTAATTTCTAAAAAGCTGATTTCTACAGGGCACTGTTTTATAACTATATGTGCTACCCATCTAAGAAAGGCTGAAATCTAAGTAATTAACATAGACCTGAGTGTACTCAGTTTTAAAGTTAGCAGTATAACATCTGTTGGAATGATTTTTGTAATTCATATAGGTATAAAGTGCATTGCATTTCTCATTCAAACAGATGGAACATCACAAACATTAGCACTGCTTTTACGAATCCCATACCAAATAGCATATAATACACACATGGCCCTGGATAGACATGCATACACACATACAAAGACCTTGTCCTTTTATTAAGAAAGATTCATATTTCTTTTGAATAAATGTAGAGATTTGACTTACATTTTGAAATGTTTGCCAAATTTTTGAATTGTTTTGGATTCCTTCCCAATGTACTTCCTCTGTAGTTTTGGAAAAATCTGCAAATTTTACAATTATTAATAAAAATATCAGAATCAATTTCATTAATAAGAATTAAAAGTGCAACTATTTACAGATTCCTATACACTGATAACCTTATGCAATCACATCTGTGCTATGTTCAAATAACTCCATAATATATTACTAGCAATAATAAATAGCTCTGCATAAACCTTTATACTTAATAACTATTTTGTTGACTTTCCACATTGTTACCATTATTGTATACAGCATTTGGCTGACATCTTTATCCAAGTACTGCATGATATGCTAACACTGTTTAGAAGTATTTTTACATCTGGACCACAAGTAGGTTAAGGGACTTGCTTAGAGTGAGGCAGAGTTGGGAACTGAACTGTCAGCTTTGTGGTTTAAGGTCCAGTGTCTTAGCTATCATACACAGTCAGAAGCATGAATATCAGTTTTGTAGAAAATATTTTGATGGCAGAAATATTTAAAAGAATAAAACAATGAAACCTATTAAGGTACATTTTGTTTCAACTAAACTATCAAAGGCATAGAAAATTCAAGGAAGACAGATAAAGTCTCCATTACTATTACATTATTTTATCATTGTTCCAGTTTCTGTCTAATATATTACAGTACACTAAAAGTGTTATAACAAATGTGTCAGCCATTTTGGAAATAAATACATTTTTTTTCTTATTTTTTTAATATTTACAGCACTCATAATCTTCTAGGCTATGGGTCATATTTCCACTAGTATATATTATTGCTAAACCATGATTAGAAGCACTTTGCATAAGTAATACTTGTCCTGAAGATTGTTGTTGTGTCCTGAAAATGCAGCTCACGTTTTTGTTATGTCATTTTTGCTTTAAAGCCAAGATAAATCAGTCAGCCATAACGTATAATTCATATTCATTCTAAATGGGCTTAGCTAACCTTACTGTACTTTACATTACCATTTGTTATATTTACTACCATTAGCAGATTTAACTGCATTAGACATATACAGTGTTCTGAGCCTATCTAATGGAATGTGGGCCACATAAAAATAAATTAAATATTTTAATTGAAGTATTATGCAGCCCCATAACTCTGAACTGGATAAATGGGTTAGAAAATGAATGAAGGAAAACATATATGTTGCTCTGGGAAAATCATAAATGTAATATGAATGAAAGGAGAAAAATGAATAATGTACACATTCTCATAATATACTAATGCTTACAGCTTGTAGTTTTTTTCTGTTTACGCCATTCTACACTGGCCTAAAAAAAATGAAGATGTGTTGTTGTGCATTACTTTTTATGTAGTTTACTGGGCATCAGAAACTAAAAGGTCTTCCCAAATCAAAAATGATCTTTTCTGAAAAGTCCTCATTTACCATCTGGCCGACTTTTCAGATAACCCTTTTTCATCTAAAAGGACAGTCACGTTTTACATAAGCATTTCAATATTGTTAAACTGTGTTTCTACTTCTAGGTACTGTTGGTAATTATATAATTAGAAATGCGGTGTGGTAATTACAGTTGTGGTGGATATAATAAAAATTTAAATTAAACTTTGGAGTGAAATTGCATATCTCTAGAATGCCAAAAGTAATCCATTTACCAATAATGTTACTTTTAATTCAATGCATTTACTAAATATAAATAAAGATTGAAAATATTACAGTAAAAATTTGTCATTTTAAAAGTGTATTTTTCTGAAGAAACCCATTTTTTTCTGCTTTCCATTCACACGTAGCAAAAATCTTTTATTTAGCTTTGATCCTTTCTGAAATCCATATCTCTTAATCGTCTTCCTTTGATTTTATGGTTTTAATTTCCTTGCTGTATGGACTTAATAGATTTGCTTCAAGCTCTGTGTAATTTTTTCTATCTTCATTATAATTCATAATTGCCAACCAATTAAATTTCATGGTTTCCTCACACTATAAATATTACAGTTTGTTGCTTGGTAATCAAGGAATCTGGCAGAATGTTAACACCCTCATTCTCTGGAGATTTGAAAGCACTGCATATAGTAGCTCCATTATACTACAAGATCTTAGATTTGTGTTTCCCCAAAGAGCTACAAATTTCAGCCTTTTAAAGTCTTATTTATAATGATCTTTTTTGACCTTGGTCTATTCCATGACATTAAAAGGCCAATCAGGATAATGTGAGTACCAAGGAAAATCAATCTTCATTTCCTCTCTACATTCATCAATATTCAATCTTTAACATTAAATATATAGAGCTGAATTTTATATTAGGAGAAATTTAAATATTCTATTTTAGGATATCCTGCACAGAATGGTAACCTAATTAGTGAGCTTCCAGCAACAAGGAGAAGAATTCACAAAACATGATAATGAGATAAGAGGGGGGAAAATGGAATCCAGGAGCTGGCAGTAGTCGGGGTGTTTCTTAGACTAAGGAATAATAGCCCCTTGTGTGGCTTTAGAAAATGACAGTACATTATCAAGGCTAGAATTAAGATTAATGGCCAAACAAATCATGCCGTTAGGGGTACAATCTTGGACCTTAATGGGTGCAAAAGATCTGGACTGATATATATGAGATTACCAATGAAAAACTCTGTGTTGGAGTGAGCTTCTAATGCAGTGGTTTGGCCTGATATGGTAGCTACTGGGATATGGTTTCAGTATTTTCAATTTATGTTCTGAGTTTGCACTGTGTCTTCATGTCCATGTGGTATTTCTGAAGGTAGTGAGATAGGGGTTTTCTGGCATGTCAATTTTAAATTAAGTAGATAATGCATCCTACAGGTTTTTAAAAGGGAACCGAGGCACAAGTGAGAAAAGGGAGAAGAAAGACAAACAAGAGAACTGCGAGTGAGTGCAGTATCGGGTGCCTGAGCCAGTTGAGGAAGAAGAGGCAGAGCATTTGGATTAAGGAAGGAGTGGGTATGATGGTGGAGGACTCCTCCTTAGGGATCCAGAAGACACTTAGTTTTTTTGTAATAAATGCACTTGACACTTTGCACCAACCCCTTGCAAATTGTGTGTGTCCTCACTTGCCCTGCTCATCCTCAGTTACGTTGTTGGCAGTTCCGGGTTGAAGAGGCTCGTGAAAGCAAAAAGGAATTGTGGAGCAGACCCGGACCATCATAATTCTGGCTTCCTCTCACAATTAATTATGATATGCTGGAAGGTTAATTATATACAGTGATTTCAGAAAGTATTTAGACCTTTTCATCCGATGGACACTTTATTGTGGTGTATATTTTATTTTAAATGGTTACATTTTTCATTCTTGCTCATCAGTCTGTAGTCAATCACCAATAATGACAAAGTGAAAACATTTCCTCAGAAAGGTTTCCAAATTCATTAAAAGTCAAAAACTGAAATCTCTCATTTATGTAATTACTAGCAAAATACCCACGCTTCGCAGCGGCGAAGTACTGTCTTTCGGATTCAATTTTTGCGTACATATCAACTAAAAACTGATTTAATAAAGTTCGGAAGAAAAGGATTATCATGATGTTCTCTGATCATAAGCTCGTATGAATAGAAGTTTGCTGCAGAGACGGTTTTCTTCATAGGTAACTTACTGGCAGCATGAACTTGAGGTATAGACATAGAATAGCCGTCTTCACCATAGCAGAACATGAGGGGATATTGAAGTGCATTATAGGATCTGTGGGTTTCTTTAATGCATTGCAGTTTATTGTCTCTGCTTTTCAAGACAATATCCCTATTCTCGAACGTTTGCCCAACGATGACAACACCAACTTCACATAATGCAGGTTTATTAAACCTGCCTTTGTGTGCATTTAATGTTTTTTTGTCGGAGTGAATGACAACTTTGAAGTCTTTGTCTTCATCTGAAATACTGTCGATTACGGAGTGGAAGTCTTGGATGTAAGTGTTACAATCACGCAGCATTTTTTGCAATTGCTGCACCAGGGGCGTGTTAACTCCAGAAACAATAGCGCACCGCATTTGTGCTTCCTTTTCATTGTCCCCAATGAAATAAATTTGCAAAAATTTGTGTTCCTCAGTCGGTATAGGTAAAAGACTGCTAATCAAGTGAAACACTTGTCCCTGGACATTAAATGAAAGCATAAAATTTCCCTCAACGATTTGGTTAGCACCAAAGGACGTCATTTGAAATGCGCTGTTGTACTTTCGAATGTTGTTCAAGAAATGCTCACTTTGAAGATGTTCGCCATTTAATAGGCCTTTAAGAAGGTCAGGAACCTTATGTAAAGGAGTGAGGGAGACTTTACCACCATTACAGCAAAAACCAGGAGACTCGCATTTCCACCTATGAGCTTGACAATACTCACAGTGAACATCCATGGATGCAATGTGTACTGTTTTGTCAGATTCATAATGTATGTTTGGGTCGTACGCAAATCCACAATCGGCTTTTTTGACAAAGGTGTTAGATATTTGGCAATTTCGGTGCACTTGAAAGCGACAACCGAACAATTCAGCGGCAGCCATCAACTCACATGCAGAACCATAGGTGAAGGGCTTAAGCATTTCACTCATAGTGCTCCTGTGTAGTAGAATTATCTCCTGTACCGTCATCAGTCCACACCTTGAACCTCTCCCAGTCATTCAATACATAAGACACAGTGTTCCTCCGGATATCAAGAGTGAGCCTGATAAGGCCGTGCAATATGTAACACAGAGAATGGAAAAGGCAGGCGCCATCTCCAGGCATGGAAACCACTCTGTAAGTGACAGTTCTTTGATCAATGGCGATCACCTCGATAGACATGTTAATGGGGGTACGGTTGGAACGATAAAGGAAATGGGTACCTGAACAATGTAAAGTAAGTCTAAAATACCTACACAATAACTATAATCATAATAAATGAACAATAAAACAGCAGAGAAGCCGTGGATTAAATAAAAAGGCTGCAGTTATCAGCAGGGAGACGTGAATACCGTGGCAAAGCAAGGAAGGGAATGAAGAGACAGGAGCGACGGACGGCCTTATATAGGCAGGCAGCCAACTATGTGGGAGGCGTGGGGATGGGGGACCCAATGCCGCCTCACACGGCGACCGAGCTGCAGGCTATGGATGTATATATGTACGTTAGTAGGATTCAGTTAGCGTTGGGAACCCGCGTACCAAATTTCTTGAAGATGGGCCCATAAGTAACAAAGACCGTTGGAAAGTTCAATATGGCGGCCGACAGTGGCATCATACCACCGAAATAAGTATGTACATCGGTTTCGGTTAAAGCAGGGAAGCCGCCTACCAAATTTCGTGAAGATGGGGCCATAAATAAGAAAGTTTAACATGGCGGACATTGTTGACCGTTATGACTGTTACGTGTACAATTTCGAAATGAAACCTGCTTAACTTTTGTAAGTAAGCTGTAAGGAATGAGCCTGCCAAATTTCAGCCTTCTACCTACACGGGAAGTTGGAGAATTAGTGATGAGTGAGTCAGTGAAGGCATTGCCTTTTATTAGTGTAGATTTAGACCCTTTGGTGTGTTATTCCAAAGTCTGGTCATTTGCATCCTGTTTGTTTTAATTATCCTTGAGAGGTGTCTAGAAATTGATTGGAGTTCACCTGTGGCAATTTGACTTGATTGGACATACAATAAAACCTTTAATATCCATCACTCGATTTACCCTCAGTCTCCATTAACCATCACAGCCAAATAAAAACAAAAAACACTGCGCATGCCAGCACCTATCCTATTACTATACTACTACTACTACCATGCAGTATGCAGTATGGAACAAATTTCCCTTGTGTTTGCTTCCCAGACACTACAGTGTCATTTACATACCTTAAGTTTTAATGGCATTTCTTAACTTTTCACTTTAATTATAATTAATGTACTATACATTGTTATGGCTGATAAACGTATGTGTGTGGTGTTGGAATTGTCACAAAAACAGAAATTATTAAACATTTACGGAATGGCGAAAGTATTACTTCAATTTACGCAGTAGGCAGAACAGTGAACGATATAAAGCGTGATGCTGACAAAATTGAAAAACATGTCGAAATTGTAAACCACTAACGGTAATGTTATTCTGTATTAATGTTAATGTTATAGTGTATTGTAATTTTCTTTTTAAGTTCTGCTATATTATGTTTTGTTAATATATTGTGACGTGCAGGCAGCTTGTAATGAGTTGTACATGAGCAGAAAGGGTGGAATGAATGCTGTAAGTGATGGGATTGGGTGAAGGGCTTATGTTCTGTAAGGGGTGGACACGCCTCTTAGGAGATGAGTGACAGGAGAAGTTAGGAGAAAAAGGAAGGTGTGACGTAAAGAAGTTTTGTGTAGGGAGTCAGGAGACAATAAGCAGAAGTGTTTGTGATATAGAGGAAAAAAGAATGTTAGTGGCAGGAGATAAACAGATTGGTTTGGAAAGCTGTCTTTCATTGTTTTGGAGGTGTGCTCCATAATCCAGATAAGACAGGGCACTGTTTGCTATGGAACAAAGTAAAACACAGAAAACTCCAGTACCTCTGAGTTGTATTTGCTTATTAAGCTGCTCATTACAATATTATATGAATTAATTTTGTTAAAATTATACAGTATTATATTTTTACTAATATAGTTTTCTTTTCTAAATAAATACAACTAATCTCTAACCTAATCTACTGTGTATCACGTCTTTTTTCTTATCTGTCACGGCTTTGGTCCTGACCCATGACGGAAAATCAAGGTTTTACTGTAATTTAGAAAGGTATGCACTTCTTTATGTAAGGTCCCTTAATTCACACAAGAAAAAACAAACCATGAAGACCAAAGAACTCAGTGATCAAATTATGGTGGTAATGGTATAAAACCATTTCTAAAGCTGAGTGTTCTAACAGGCACAGTGGCCTCAATAATAATTGTGGAATGGAAGACGTTAGGAACCACCGGGACTCTTCCTGAAGTTAGCTGTCCAGCCAATTTGATTAGGGAGCAAACTGAGAACCCAACTGTACCTCTAACAGAGCTTCATAAGTTTTTTCCTGAGATGGGAGAACCTGTTGAAAGGATGACCATCTCAGCAGTACTCCATTAATAAGGTGTTTTCAGTAGAGTGGCTGACCCCCATTTAGAGTATGACAAATGACATTTAAAGGACTCTGAGAGCATGAGAAAAAAGTTTCTTTAGTCAGATGAGACAAAAATTTAACTCTTTGGGTAGAACTCCAAGCACTATGTCTGGCCAAGACCAAGCACTGCTCATCTCCTGGCTAATACCATCCTGATGGAGAAGCATGGTGGTGGCAGAATCATGCTATGGGGATGCTTCTCCGCAGAAAGGACAAGGAGACTGATCAGAATTGATGGATGGGTGAATGCAACCAAATACAGAGAAATCCTTGAACAAAACCTGATCCAGAGTACACACAACTTCACAGTGGGGCAACAGGTCACCTTTCGGCACGGCAATAATCTGAAGCATACAGCCAAGGTAACACTGAAGTGACTTTGGGAGAAGTCTTTGACTGTCCTTGAGTGGCCTAGCCAAAACTCAGACTTAAATTCTTTGGAAAATCTGTGGAGAGACCTGTAGCTGGTAGTTTACAGACACTTCTCATCCAGTGTAGGATTGCTTGAGAGGATATGCCATGAAGAATAAGATAAACTGCACAATTCCAGGTATGCTAAACCTGTAGAAACTTTAAATGTTTAAAGCTAGAATTACTGCCAAGGGTCTCCTACAAAGTACTAAGTTAAGGCTATGAATACTTACTGTATATAAATGAGAGATTTCAGTTTTTGGTTTCTACTGTAATAAATTTGCAAACCTTCCAGAACACATGTTTTCATTGTATCATTATGGCTTGTTAGAGTAAATTGAGGGGCATCTACTCCAAGATATCTGGCTTTTTAAATTGATTTTACTGTTACATTGAATTCTGTCTTCAGTTGTAGTCTCTGACCATGATGAAATCCAAGATGAGAACAGAAAAGCCTGTTTTCTAGTAAGGAAAACATTCTCGGAGGATGAGCTAAATCTTAACAGACAGGAGATATAAAGAGATTTGAAGTGAAAAGAATGGGAAAGCAGGTCAACTGTTTCCAAGGTTAGCTGGAATATCAGGCACTTATAAAATGTATGCTTGCAGAAATAGGTGTTTGTTGTGAACAAAGCGGCAGTCTATACTTTTTGTTAATATTATCTTATTCTTTTTCTCCTTCAGTGTAAGTTGTTCAAATCTTTGGCAACAACAAGGATTCATACTGTTAGAATACACGGTACATATTAGTCTGGTGCATTGATTGCAATGAAAATCTGATAGTTTTACATCCTCTATTGAAATACTTTCCCAAATTTAAATGGTTGTTCTATTAGATTATCTGCAAGGACACAGTAGAGAAGTAGCCATCGTTTGGGAAGATAAACAGTTGTAATTTGCAGGCTTAGCAAGGGCTTCATTAGGTGGAACTGGACTAGTTATTATGTGTTCTCTTAGTGCAGTTTAAATGATTAAAAGAACAATTTTACTATGAATTATGATCTTACTTAACCGCCATTGCATATCTTTAATATGAGAAGTGCAGTTTTAGAATCAGGAGCGCATGAAAAGGCTGATGATGCATATTGGAAGAATTTAAGAGTAGCAGTTTGTCAAAGCTGTATAAGAGGTGACTTCACTTGTATCACTGGGGTCATGTAACTTTAGTGGTTACAAATGAAATACTGTGTTTGTGGGAGTTTGAATATGTGAAGCATTCATTCTTATTGTTTTTTTGTAATAACACTTGTATTCTCTCCTCTAAAGAAACAAAATTTACATCTCTTACTGAAACAAAACACATACTTTCTAGCTTTCCTTTTGCCAAGTTTAGTGTGCAATGTCATACACACAGTACATGGGATATAATAAATATTACAATGCTGCTGTATCCCTTTAAAACGCAAGTTGTGTGGTGGTAATAGCAATGGTGTAATATAAATTTGATTAATACAGTTAAATTTATTGTTCATGTTGTTAAAAAGTTATGTAATTATATTTCTAAGATTTTAAATGTAAAAAGTAAATGCTGGTATTTATGTTAAATTATTTTATTGGTTTGGAAAGGAGCGAAGGGTGGGGGTCAGAGGTCAGAGGAGAGACGAGAAAAGATGGAGACTCTGACAAAGAGATGGCCTTGATGAAATGCGAGAAGGGTCACCTTGTGATGAGAGATGGACTGCTACATAGGTTGACCCAGAAGCCATCGGGAGAACAAGTAATACAACTAGTTCTACCACATGAACTCAGAGAATCAATTTTGCACTCCTTACATGATGATATGGGTCACTTGGGAGTAGAAAGGACAATTGACCTTCCACAAAAATAGGTTTTACTGGCCCAAAATGGCCTTGGATGCAGAATAGTATATACAGAACTGTGGAGAGTGTGTCTCATGCAAGACTCCCTGCAAAAGAGCTGCACCCTTACATCAGATCATAACCCGTGGTCCGATGGATCTAGTCTATATTGATTTCCTTTCCATGGAACCTGACTCAAAAGGGATTAGCAATGTTCTAGTAGTAACAGACCATTTTACTTGCTATGCTCAGCCATTCCCTACAAAGAGCCAAAAAGCTCTTACTGTGGCGAAGGTTTTGATGGAGAAGTACTTTGTTCACTATGGTTTGCCATCCCGAATACATTCTGACCAGGGATGAGATTTTGAGAGCCGGTTGATAAAAGAACTCCTGAGGATGTTGGGGATACGGAAATCCCAAACCACTACATACCACCCCCGGGGGTCCCTCATGTCTGACACCATGCCAGCTGTGGCCCAGTCACCCTTGTATTTGCCCCAGGATACAAACAAGCAACTTCAGCTCTTCTGCAGTATTGCGATGATCATGTAAAACCAAACAGGAATCCTTAGCAGCATTCTTAAGTATATAATGTATTTGTATAACTGTTCTTTTAGAAAGAAAACAATTTCAAATCCCTCAGATAAGTATTGAATTAATCATTTCACATCTTGTTGGGTGAATGCATATGATAAATATTTCTATTTTATCATATGCTTTGAAAAGCACAGAATTTTGTTTATTAAAGACATTTTGATAAACCTTGTAAACAGTAGGAAACAAGTTGATTGTACAGCAAGTAATGGTGTACCTTTTTGATTCGAAGACAATGATTTTGCATGAATCACTCAACTTTATTATTTCCTGTAGCTTACCATTTATGTTTTCCAAGCAACATTGTGGATTCTAAAAGGAATACTCCGATTCGTAATTTCAAAGAGTGGGTTATAGTTTCTAAAACTCTTGTATTTGAGGAATTCTAACCTGCTGACAGGATTTTGGGTTTAAATTTCAGCAATGTAGCTCCATACTGTTTACTAGAAAAGGTCTCAGCTGCACACAAACTGATACCAGGTTGTGGTTCCTCTAATGCAGTGATTTCCAAACTTGGTCATAGTCACCCCATGTGGCTGCCGATTTTTGTTCCAACCAGATTCACAATAAGTGATAATTATTGATAAGAAGTTATTTAATTTAGTTAGCTGGTCTTTCATTCTCTTCTCTTATTCTGCATTCAGAAAAGCACAGTAGTATGATTTTGACATTATAAGACGTTTAGAAATATTTTTATTTTTTGCTATAGTTTTAAATGCTTAAATCATTTTTGCTGTTTTCCTGTTATTTTTTCCTTATTCGGTGTTGTCTGCTCTCTTCATTGTATCATAATAGTCTCAGTTATAAACAAGCAAAGCAGACACCTGGGCGAACAACACTAAATGATGAAAGGCTACAACTGATTCAGTGTCAGACCCAGTAATTAGTCAGTAATGGAAAGGCAGAATGGAAATCAGGATGAACATAAATTAAAAGTAAAATAAAAAATACATTTTCCACATATAACTTCTTAATTTTAATTAAAATGTATTAAAATACAGAAACTGGGAAACAACAGCTCACTTAATTAGGCTAGGAGTCCAATTAAAAAGAGAAGTTGGGTAGAACAAAAACCTGCAGCCCCTGGGGGTCCCCAGGACCGAGTTTGGGAACCACTGCTCGAAAGTCATTAGTATTATCAAAATATTATCTAAACCATCTAAGCTCCACCTACCAATACTGAAACAGGGTTTATGTTTCAGTTTCCCTGTTCACAAGGATATCTGGGGCAATAGCTACTTGGTGTCCTAAGTTTCTGCAATAAAAACACAACTGTTCTGCAATATGATTCTGATGATCCTTCGCTATAACTATCATGTTTTCCAAACTCCATTGGCTCCACTGCTTTTGTTCTTTATATTAGTCCGTTCTAAATTGTGTCCTTTCTTGTTTCCATTCCATCTTTTTGTGTGCCAACCTTTAAAGGTGCATCCATAGTAGACCTTTCCTCCATATTAGCAAATGCATTTTTAATTTCCAAAGATAATCCCTTTTTGAATGGTTATCATATATTCAATTATATCCCTTTTTTCTTCATGAATTACAATAATCTGTTAATGACTGCCTCAGACCTCATTAGTAAACTGAAATTTAAAAAAAATCTTTAATAAATGTTCCCAAGGAGTGGCAACTCTGGTGATTTGTGTCATAATTGAGTATCCACTCATCCAACAAAACAAATAATATAGGCTGCTTTGCCTTGTCCAAAACATAGGTCTGTGCATGCCTAAAGGTCCACACTGATTTAAAAATCCTTGTTATGATCCAGTTACTCGATAAAATCCACAGAGGTATGAAGCCTTCAAAAGTAGCTAGGGAAGCAGGACTGACTCCCACCAACCTGCCCAGAGAAGGTGTACCAAAAGGCAGCCTCGCTTCTACTTGAGTGGCTGGCTTGGGTCTACACCAGGCTAAAAAACATGTACTCTGAAATGTCCCAAAATGCACACAAAGCGCCTTAATAGTGAGGGGTAAACAATCATCCCAAGGCTAGTATAGAACAAGGCAACAGAAATAGGTATAAAAGAGGAATTTCCTAACAAAAGTAATAACAAATGCTAAAAAGAGTAGAGCAGAGGTGAAAAGAGTTACCAACACAGCAATCCTGAGAAGACAAGCACATTCTAGAAATTAAAATTCCAAAAGCAGAAGCAAAGAGCCAAAAAAGCAAGTGAATACAAGAATCAGCAATTGCAAAGCAGGAAAACTCACCAACCATTAAGTGCATACAATGTAATGCAGAGGGACTGCAATTCCTATGAACCATTATAGGGTTGGGAACAGTTCCTCGACTGAAATTGAAAGGAGGCCCTGCCTCTTGGGTAACCAGTCACAAAATACAAGGGTCATGGCAGAACAAAACTAAGTACTGTGGAACCTCGGTTTGCGAGTAACTTGATTTACGAGTGTTTTGCAAGACGAGCTAAATTTTTTAATAAATTTTGACTTGATAAACGAGCGATGTCTTGCAATACGAGTAGTATGGATACACTTTGTCTGCTGAGCGTCATGTGATCACAACTGAGCTGATGGTTCTCTCTCTCACACGCGTCTCTCTCTCCTTATCTCTCTCGCTTGTGCTCGTGTCTCTCTCTCTCCTTATCTCTCTCGCTAGCGCGCGCGTCTCTCTCTCTCCTTATCTCGCTCGCTCGCGCTCGTCTCTGTCTCGCCCGCGTCTCTCTCTCTCTCCTTATCTCGCTCGCTCGCGTGCGCGTCTCTCTCTCTTCTCTTGAGGGCAATCGTCTCCTATTCTCTGTCTGAGTCTGCGTGCCTCACTCATATAGTCAACATCCGTACGAGCGTATACTGTTTACTACAGCATTGTGACTGTGTGTGTATGTGTGTGCTGTGAAGTGCGAGTCCCCGTCTTGCGGCCCAAAACACGAAGCTGAGTCTCAGTACTTTAACAACACCATATTTATTCAGCTTGAAACAGCAACAGCGTGGTTATTTATTGTAGCGGGATCTTTATAATGTTCCTTGTATCACCCATCGACGGCAGGCGCTTATAGCATGTCCGCAATCTTTTTGGATACGCTTTTACGGCAAACTGCTACAGCGCTGGGAGACTGCGATTTCTTTGGGACGCTCTTCCGTGTGTCGCCCTGTTGGGTGGAATCCCACAAGAGTTTAGAAACTCACTCACACCCGCCATGATTCTTTTTAAAGGTAAAGTGCAGGTTAATTTGTTTTATGTATTCTTACTTTATAGTTTGTATTAATCATTTTTATATTAATAGTTTTGGGTTGTGGAACGAAACATCTGAGTTTCCATGGGGAAATTCACTTTGATATACAAGTGCTTTGGACTGTGAGCACGTTTCCAGAAAGAATTATGCTCACAAACTGAGGTTCCACTGTATATAGAAACTACATAATAAACAAAACTGACTTGAAATATGTAAATACTAAAAATAAACAACAATATTAGCTTACATAATGACAATCAAAGAACACAACATAAACAAAATATACA
Organism: Polypterus bichir lapradei; assembly: GCA_026402145.1. Classification (NCBI taxonomy): domain Eukaryota; kingdom Metazoa; phylum Chordata; class Cladistia; order Polypteriformes; family Polypteridae; genus Polypterus; species Polypterus bichir. Next base: position 8,249,606 of record JANRMT010062819.1, read on the forward strand.
TAAGAAAGGAATTTAAGTATAAGCCAGAGGGTAACTTTGGCTTACATTACACATAACAATCCTTTGAATTTTCTTGTTTTACCAGAACAAACATAAAGGATGGAGAACCTGACACTCTTTTACAATATCAACACTTCTCTTCAGAGGGACCAAATGACTGGCTGACTTGGATATGTGGGTGGTTAAAAAACTCTTTATGATCATGATAGAACTTATCGTTATTCTCATAGCACTGGTTTACCTAGTCACTTTTGTAATGTCTTTCTGTACTTACTGTGCTACTCCAGCTAAACTTGGAATGCAAATTACAAGTTCATAAGGATTCTGACCTTACATTTCATTTTTTAAATACACACCCACAGTTCACAAGGGGGAGTGTGGAAGTGTTGAAAAGTATCATTTTAAAATCACTAAACGTTGGTAAACATTTCTGTATTATTTCAGTATAAAATGATTACCTGTTAGATTAAGCAGGCAGAAGGCAGTGACCTTTAAGATGGCAGATAAGGAACTGCACAACACCTGTAAAGAGTAATGCTAAATACTTAATTCCAGGAAGGATGATTCAGCAAGAATAGAACTGAATCGGCTTGTTTTTGCTTGAAACTGGCTATGTGTAACTAACCTTTAATGGGAACATGTTATCAATGATAGTTAGAGAAACCTATTAAACCTCTCATGCTCTGGACTAAGATCCAGACACCTTGGCATTACATCAGGATTTGGTCACGTGTCTGAATTCTACTTATAGAATTATAAATAAATTCTTGTTTCTGTGGCATCTAATTATTGACCCTGTTGTTTTTCTTTGACATTTGCCAGGAATATTCTAAGCATTGCCATTACCTGAAACAAAAGTATATATCATCACTCTAACTGCTAACATTTACAGGAAAGGAATCAGAGTGGTCCTATATGGCAAAAAGGCAGGCATTTTTCTCAATGTAATGATTAATCTAACAGCAGGGAATGTAGGGTTGAAAGAAAAATTGAATTTTAATTTATGGAATTATAAATTAATGCACATTCCCTTGTTAATTACAGGAAATATAATTTCATAGAAAGGGAAAATTACTGGAGTCAGAATTGTTTAAAGGAAAACACCTGCTAACTGACTTTTACATAAAATATGCACTTAACCTTGGACCAAAAATACCAAAAACAATTTATTATGAAAATATTTAAATATAAAGATGAGCAGTTATCACTGTAGCCAGATTTAGTCACGGATGGAAAATTCACACATTGTATTTAAATCCCTATTGGTGAATAAAATTCAATTTCTTGATACAACCAATTTATAAATAGGGAGATACAGCTTAAGTTGAAGTGGCACTAAATATTAAAATGAGAAAATTACAGAGTTGAACTGAACAAAACCAGAGCCTCCTCATTCCTGCAGTCAAATATCTAGACATACACATATCATACATATGGCACTGTTTACTATATAAAACAGCAAATAATGAAGAAAAAACCTGTTATGTATCTTTTTTATATAAGATTACTTGCTTTGATATTTTAAATTTAAGAAGGAGGTGGACAAAAGAAATGATGGATAATGATTGATAAAAGGAAGATATTAGCCCTTGGCAATCTAATAATTACCTCATGCAGACACAATGATTCAATTACCATTGAATTACCTCGAATGATTCTGGATTATCAGATTTCCTGTTTGAAGCAGCCTCTGCTTAAATGCTGTAGTTATACAGAGCTGCAGGATTTATTTTCCACATTATCTAATACTTTGAGTCTGGAGAGACATATACGTCTCCTAGGCTTTATATCATGATACCTTCGCCTTTATTGGATATATCACTTTTTCCACCTTCAAGCTGTCTTAAAGCACATGAAAAACAATGAGCCTGCGCAGTCTGCTTAGGTATTTTTTCATGTTGTTTTTAAATGATATCCTAATGGTACAACATTTATATTCTTGTGCTCTGTACTCTTTAAGAGACAAATGTTTTCATATGTGTGTAAACAGAATTAAAACATAAAAGAAAATTTGTTAGTTATTTATGACATATTCACTTTTGTGAAATGTTAGAAATTTTTACAGAAATCCTCTATTCCTTTTAAATTGTGTTACTTGCCCCTTATTCATCTTTGCAGACTACAAATACAAAGCCCTCTTAACGAAAGGCTGTAGCTAATGTGTGATCTTCCTATTATAAATAAGAATTATGTTTAATAGGAGAAAGAAAGTATTAAAACAGGCTATAGTAAAAATGAATGCATAAGCAATATCTTTTTGTTTCTGAAATAAATTACAGTGATTTTAGATAAAAATACAGTATTTGCCACCACAATAGTCCTATTAAATGCTATTAAATTATAGTAATTATGTAAAAAAAAATCACAAAGAAATAATGAAATGTATTATTTACTTTTTCAGCATTTCTATGTGATTTTATGGTACACCTTTAAGCAGTAAATGGGTTTACCTAATTTGATTCTATTTTTAACTCTAGAAAAAAAATCTAATGCTGATAATGTGCAGTTCCTCTCTTTCATGTGTTGTCATGACATCTTGAGAAGAGTATAAAGTCACTGATTGTTGATACTAGCTAAGACCCTAATCACATGAATAATTATTTTAATTATTATTTTAAATCCCAAGAAAGTAGTGATTAAGGGCGAAATTAACATGAAAGTTAACCTACATTATTGAAATCCTGGACCAGCATTTGCAGTCTTATAGAATTTATGAAAGATTTTTTTTTAACTGGAATAAAGATCAGTTTTATGTCAGTGAATAATAAATACTTATGGTTGAATACTATCATTTGCATTAACATTCTAGAGATGTACATGTTTTGTTTCCCATAATTACAAGTTATATATACCATTAAAATGATTGGACATTTTACTATAATCTTTGCAGGGTGACATGGTGGCATAGCAGCTAACGCTGCCTTCTAACTATACAAATGTAAGCTTGATTTCTGCTTTTGTTCCGTCATATGCTTGTTTTCAGTTTATGTGCATGAATGTTCTTTGAGCATTCTAGATTCTTTCCACATCCAAAATACATGTATATTAGTTTAGTGGTTGATTCAAAATTAATCATAAAATAAGCTGTTGTGTGTATATGAGGTTGCTTTGCAATGGACTTTGTTATTTATAGGGTAGATATCAGTATTTATTAAGTTTGTTAGTAAAGTGCAAATGTCAATTTTAGCAAACTTCATATAACCTAGTTTCTTTATATTTATTAATATATTGGTTTTACTACAAAGTGCAATATTGTCACACACATGCGCATGTGAGGCAGCTAAAGGGCCTGAATGAGAATAATTCCATGGCAGACCAAGAGATGGCGGAGTGCACTAACTTTTTATCTCAGTTCTCTGCAGACCAGTTACGGGAAATCCCGCCTGGCCCCAATGATGTCACTTCCAGTTCTGGCTTCAATGATGCCACTTTCTGACCCTACTGATGACGCCACTTCCAGCCTCAGCCTCTACTGATGATGACACTTCTGGTTCTGGCCCCCAATGATGATGTCACTTCCAGTCTCAGGGCCAATGACACCACTTCCGGTTTCAGCCCCCAATGATGATGTCACCATCTTTGTGCCAGAAAATCAGTTCTGTCTTGGACTCAAACCTGTACACAACTGTAAACCATTTAAACTAATTTTGCAGCAAGGAAACAATATACAGGTGGCTGCCCCAATACTTTTTATGGCTCCAGTCTATTCTCGGTTCACGAACGTCTCGGTACACGTACAACTCAGTTTACGACCAAAAAGTTCGCCAAACTTTTGCCTCAGTTCACGACCACACACACGGTATACGAACAAGCCAGTTTCCCTTTAGGTTTGTACATGTTCAGTCTCTCCCTGTGCATTTCTTGTGCAGTGAGCAAGTGAGCAAGAGAGAGAGAGAGAGCGACACACACACAGGAGACACACACACACAGAGGCACACACACACACACAGGCGCGCGAGACAGAGGCACACACAAACACAGGCGCACGAGACAGAGGCACACACACACAGGCATGCGAGACAGAGGCACACACACAGGCACTCCAGGCTCGCGAAAGAGACACACGCACACACAAAAGAGAGAGAGAGTGAGCGAGCGAGCGAGCAAGCGAGAGAGGGAAGGCTAGATGCATAAGGTAGAAAAGGCTTGTTTTTGTTTTCAGTTCTGTTTACAGCGATCGGTTCATAGCGTGCATTGTGGCAATGTTACTTTTCTTGGTGGTTTATTAAATTATGGATTTTTCAAATGTTAATTTTTTTTTCCCTGTGCTTAAAACTCATTAAAAAAAAAGTGTTTTTAGCGAGTGGTTCCTAGCACTATAGCGCAAACTATTGCAGTGTTAGTTTTCTTTGTTGTTCGAGGATTTCTCTGTGTTATTCAATGTTTTTACATTTAGTTTACTATTACGCTGTACATTCTATGGTTTAATTAACTATATTTGTGCTTAAAAACTAAAAAAATATATATTTACATACAGTTTGTACAGTCTGGAATGGATTAATTGTATTTACATACAACCCTATGGTGGAAATTGCTTTAGTTCACGACCAAATCGGTTTACGACCAGAGTTTTGGAACGAATTATGGTCGTGAACCGAGGTTCCGCTGTATATATATAAGGTCCTACATTTATTCTACCTGCCTTTTATGCCCCCCACCCCCAATGCTGCCAAAGTCTTCACTTAAAGCAACAATCATGACTTTTCATTTAGTGTTTCTCTTCCCTGCTATTGTGAGGTAATGAATGCCTGTCTGACAAAAAAGTTTTTACTCATTCTGAATCTGAACTTGTGGTACACATTCAGGAAATATATATATTAGACTTGGATCACTTGCAAAAAATAGTGAAACAAAGAAAACAAGATATGAGGAAAAAAATCACTCATGGCAGGTTTGGATTATGGCAAAAGTGGCAAAAGGAAATAGTTGCTTAATAGTTAATTAATAGTTGATTAATATCATTGCAAAGGAAATAGTTGATTTATATAATTAAATGTAAATGGTGTGATTTAAACCTAAATTTTTGGATGAACTGTAAATGTTCTAATCATCATGAAACCATCACAACCTGTGTGGAGCAGTATCTGTCAACAGATCACAGCGTAGTATTTCATACCACTTACTCTGTTGAATCCATATCTGGAAATATTGCTGTTTTGCATTAATTCTAGTATTATTGTGCAAAGCTATGACCTGTTGCTGCCAGTGTCATTAGGTTAGCATATGCTTCACTATTCTATTGACAGCTGGTGAAAGTGCCAAAGTGATAAGAAGTGAACAGATTTTATAAACATGTATTTAGTTTTCATCAGGTTAAAGTTTACAAAGTTTGGTACAGGTGTTTTAACATAGGCAGAGTGGTAGTGCAGAACTGTCAGTCCTGCCAGCATTTAACACATTCTCCCCATGTATTTACAGATCAATTTATATCACTCAGTGTGCTTAACTTGTTGTGATTCTCTTGGCGTTTCAGTAGTGGGTTTTATTTTAATGGGGTCGGGGTGCTGGCCCGACACCCAGCCCTCCTCCTTTTCCATCCCGGCTTGGGACCGGCAATGGCGGAGTTAAGTCATCTTGGAAGATATCTTGGAAGTCATCTGCAGTGATTACAAGACACCTGAACGTCTTTCAGCAACGCTGCCTACAGCGAATACTGAAGGTCCCCTACCAGGACCATGTCAGTAATGATGAAATCCATCAACAAACAGCTACCCAACCTCTAGTGAGCAGAACGCCGCTTTTGATTTGCTGGCCACATCCTCCGGCAACCGATACATCGCCTTCCAAAGATCGCTATGAGCTGGATGCCTGCCCATGGTACACGAAAGCGTGGCCGCCCAAAACAAACATGGTGACGTTCTTTCAACGAAGACCTACGCGCTATAGACATATCATGGGACGAAGCCGAAGCCACTGCCACTGACCCAATTCGTTGGCGATCTCTTGGCGCCCAATGCGCCACCTGGCGTGGGAGGAACTAAGTTTAAGTAAATGTGCTTAACTAGGTTGTCTGTTTTAACAATGAATACACCGTGTTCTCCCTAGCGTCCTTTAGCTGGGTGCTCAACTAAATTAGCCAGGCGGAGCGCCCAGCTAAAAGACGCTAGGGAGAACACTGTGTATTCATTGTTAAAACAAACAACCTAGTTAAGCACATTTACTTAGACTTAGTTCCTCCCACGCCAGGTGGCATGACATTGTGAGATGACAGCCGCAGATCTAATGATCTGCACAGATGGCAAGGGAGGAGTGGGTGGGTGGGCACATATTGCTAAAGGTAATAGTGGGGATGAGGCGGGGCAGAGTTCACAAGCAAAGAGTATGGGGAGGTGGGGTTTCGAGAGCGTGCTGTACATGGTAAAGTAGTAAATGACTTGCGGGTAAATGCAGACAGAGGCTATTTATCTGTTCTCATCCTCTTAGCTCTGAGTGCCGCATTTGACACCATTGATCACAATATTCTTAGAAATCGCCTTAGTCAATGGGTGGGCCTCTCTGGCAGTGTCTTAAATTGGTTTGAATTCTACCTGGCAGGTAGAAAATTCTTTGTAAGTTGTGGTGATCACATCTCAAAGACACATGATATCCGATATGGTGTTCCACAAGGGTCTATCCTGAGTCTGCTGCTGTTCTCAATCTATATGCTTCCGTTAGGTCAGATTATCTCAGGTTACAACGTGAGCTACCACAGCTATAGCACCTGATGACTCCGACTCTCTCGATTCACTAACACAATGTCTTACTGGTATTTCTGAATGGATGAATAGTAATTTTCTCAAACTAAATAAAGAGAAAACTGAAATTTTAGTAATTGGCAATAATGGATTCAATGAGGTTATCAGAAATAAACTTGATGCATTAGAATTAAAAGTTAAGACGGAAGTAAAAAACTTAGGGGTAACTGTTGACTGTAATCTGAATTTTAAATCGCATATTCATTAGACCACTAGGACAGCATTTTTTTCACTTAAGAAACATAGCAAAAGTTAGACCTCTTATATCATTGAAAGATGCTGAGAAATTAATTCACGCTTTTGTTTTCAGTAGACTAGATTACTGTAACGCACTCCTCTCAGGACTACCCAAAAAAGACATAAATCACTTGCAACGAGTGCAGAATGCAGCGGCTAGAATCCTAACTAGGAAAAGAAAATCCGAACACATTTCTCCAGTTTTGATGTCACTACACTGGTTGCCTGTGTCATTCAGGATTGACTTTAAAATATTGCTTATGGTTTATAAAGCCTTAAATAATCTCGCTCCATTTTATATATCGGAATGTCTGACACCCTATATTCCAAATCGTAACCTTAGATCCTCAAATGAGTGTCTCCTTAGAATTCCAAAAGCTAAACTTAAAAGAAGTGGTGAGGCGGCCTTCTGCTGTTATGCACCTAAAATGTGGAATAGCCTGCCAATAGGAATTCGCCAGGCTAATACAGTAGAACACTTTAAAAAACTGCTGAAAACACATTACTTTAACATGGCTTTCTCCTAACTTCACTTTAACTTAATACTGATACTCTGTATGTTCAATTCATCATAATAACTATTCATAGTGGCTCCAAAATCCGTACTGACCCCAACTCTCTCTTCTGTTTCTTTTTCCGGTTTCTTTGTGGTGGCGGCCTACGCCACCACCACCTACTCAAAGCATCATGATACTCCAACATTGATGGACTGAAAGCCAGAAGTCTACGTGAACATCATCATCAAGTCCTTCCATGAGAACCCTAAATACAAAGAGGACTGTTTGATTTATGTTAGGTAGATTGCCCAGAGGGGACTGGGCGGTCTCTTGGTCTGGAATCCCTACAGATTTTATTTTTTTTCTCCAGCCTCTGGAGTTTTTTTTTTTGTTTTTTCTGTCCACCCTGGCCATCGGACCTTACTTATTCTATGTTAATTAATGTTGACTTACTTTTATTTTTAATTGTGTCTTCTATTTTTCTATTCTTCATTTTGTAAAGCACTTTGAGCTACATTTTTTTGTATGAAAATGTGCTATATAAATAAATGTTGTTGTTGTTGTTGTTGGGTGTAGCAACTTAATACAGTAGCAAGGAGTATGGAGAGGTGGGCAGGCAAGAGGGGGCTGTACATGCTAATAGCGGAAGCAGAGCAGCAGTTCACAAGCAAAGAGGATGTGGAGGTGGGCAGGCAAGAGGAGGACTGATAAAATAAAAAAGTCTAGTTGAACCAGCCTGTCAGATACCAGAAAAAAGGTGTCAGGAAGTGGTATCTCTGTTCTCAGCGTCAGCGCAGTCTGTATAGTGTGGCTGAGAGTACAGCAGCTCTCTTCTTGTACAGTACATAGCAAACCTATATATATATATATATATATATATATACAGTTGTTTAAGCATTATTTGTGTTCTATGTGCAAAAATCCTTGTAGCACTCACTGTGGTTCCTGTTTAAAGTGACCCCATCTGCCGTTCTTATATTTGCTCACATTTGGACCTGTGTCCATATTGCAAAAAGTGTGCAGAAACCCGTGTCCTGAGCAAAAGTTTTGTCACTGAATTGCTGAGGGTTTTGTACGGAAGTGTATTAGGGCCACGGTGAAGGAAAAAAAATATGGACAAAGTGAAGAAAAAAAACTATATGTCGAGAATAAAGTCGAGATGTTGACTTTATTCTCGACAATTCCACTTTAATCTTGACGCTTATGACGAGAATAAAGTCGACATGTTGCTACATAACTTATGATGGGGTCTGAAAAAATCTAGTAAATTAAACATTCATTTTAAGATGAAGTTTAATTTACAATGTTCTACTTTAATGACAAACTACGAGAATAAAGTCAACATGTCGAATTTAATCTCAAGATAAACGGTGAGAATAAAGTAAAAATGTCGAGAATAAAGTGGAAATGTCGACTTTATTCTCGACATAAGCATCGAGATTAAAGTGGAAATGTCGAGAATGCGTACCTGCTGTAGTGCAAGTGTGAATTGAATATCCAACTGGCTCTCCCTTTCCCACTCAAAAGTCTTATTCATAGGTACTTTTAATTTTTTTCAAACGTTTTACCAACATGAGCAAAAGAAGTGTTCAAAAAACAACACTGCTCAGTTATTTCAGAAAAGAGACGTCACAAACTAATGAAGGTGCAGCTTCAACTCCTCATGTGGCAATTTCAGACAAAGACATTGCAGAGGCTGGTCCATCAGGGGAAGTCTCTTCAGCACACACTCTGCCAATTGATAAATCTAAGCACCGCTTATCCAGCATAAACAAACAATGGTTTAAAGATTTTAATTGGCTAATGGTAAAAGAAAATGTTATGTGGTGCTCAATGTGCATGAAATATTCAGATAAACACCCCCTAAGCAGGGGTTACTTTGGGTAAACGTGCCATACACAAGAATTCGAAAAGAAAGCTTGCTGGACCATGAAAAAAGTAAAACGCACATTAAGTCTTCTGCTGATCTTTTAGGAAAGCGTGTACTACAGCAAACTGGAATCGGTCAAATTGAAAGATCTGTATCTGTGTTTAATAACTTACAGAGAGAAGCCTTTGTGGGAGCTTTAAGATCCATGTATTGTTTGGCAAAAAATGAGTTGCCACATACAACGTTGTTTGAAAAGCTTTTGGAACATTGTAAAGAAATACAGTAGGTTGTTCCTTTTTACAACATCTCAGTATTGGTAAAAATTCACATTACACCTCTGAAAGAATAATGCAAGAGCTGTTGGATGTCTTAGCATCAGAAATAAAGTCTAACATACTGAAAAATATACACACAGAAAAGTTTTTCAGTATTCTGTGTGATGAAACCACAGATATCTCAAATGTAAAACAATTAATTATTTACATTTAATATGTTTGCCAGGTCACTAAAGAGGTCAGAATTAGTTTTGTATCAACCCGCAATATGATTGATGGCAAAGCGGAGACTATAACCAACACACTGAGTGAGACTATGGACACTCTAGGCTTGAAAACTGCTAATCTGGTTGGACTAGGGTCAGATGGAGCGGCTGTTATGATTGGGAAACAGAAAGGTGTGGCAAAACTTCCCTTAAGATAAAACATCTGGACTCTTGGTCAACTGCCACTGTGTAAACTGCCAACTCGCCCTTGCAAGTGCCCAAACAGCAGCTGCTCTACCTTATTTAACAAAACTGAACATCTTAAGGCAGCTATTCTTCAGTCAGGTATGGCTGGTTTAATGGAAATTCAAAATATTCTGAACATTCCCCAGATTAAGCTGAAAATGGCCAGTGACACTAGATGGCTGTCTGATGACTTTGCAGTGCAGTCACTACGTCAGTGTATGATGAGTGATCTTCTTGGAGGACCCAGATCCTGGGGACTTTGATTATGAGAAAGCTGCAGACAACTGGGCCTCTAAGAAGAAAGGAAGAATAAATATTTAACTGAAGACACCTTCTGCATATGCAAGTTGGCTTTGAAGAATATTTTTTAATTTTTCTTCATTAGGTTTCCTATACTTTTTTTCATTGTTTTCACTTTTCTTCCTGACAGCGACAATACTTGTGCCTCTTGGTTTATGTCATAACAATTGTTATTTAAAATTTTTGTTAGGGTTGCAGGATCCTGAATTGGACACTTCTTAAATTTAATAAAAATATTCTGGCACAAGTGTCAAACCTTAAAAAAGGAAGTCATATTGAGCTTTGGAAAATAATTAATAATAATTAACTAATAAAAATAGTGCACATTTAATTTTTCCCACCACCAGATTTTCCCATCCCACCCCACCTGGCTACTTTTTCTTGCCACCCGGCTGGAATAAATTTCTGGGGAGAACACTGAATACAGGAAAAATTTCAGTAACTCTTATCATTTACCAAATAGTTTAGTCCTTGATGTGCTGTAAAGGAGATTAGAACCATAATTTTTTCTGGTATATAGCTTGTTATGTATGAAAGTGTAAAATTATGAGTGATTGTGTGACATTTTTAAATTAAATATTGAATATTTGTCTTCTGAACATAAAAAGTAATACATACCAGCCTTAAATAATGTCAGGAGTGGCTATTGGAGATGATTTTTCAAGGTAAAAAGTATACACTGGAGGAAAACGCATCCCTAAGGCTGAAAGGTTGCTGTGGAGGAAGATGAGCAGTGAGGTGAAGCATATACCTGGTTTCCTTTTAAACATGTGCATTTCATAAACATGTTTTGCTGATTGATTTTTCTTCCATCCTAAAATGACATGATATGCTGTTCTCAATATATGTACAAACTGTAAGTAATACATTTTATTCTTGGGTCTATTTTTGTTTTCTACTCACATTGGTCCTCACAGTGGCAGGAGTGTTGCATTTTGCACAATTTCCCAATTATCCTACACCTCATCTTAGCTCCAAGCTGTATATTTCCCTCCTCTTGTCTGTCCAGTACTGTTGATCAGCATTTACATTCTGCCATGGATTATAACAAATGCTTTGCCCAAAGGTGTGCACATGTCTGAGACTGCTGTAGGAGGAAGGACAGGTGCATCATGGAATTGGATTATATATGAGGGGTCATTCTGGAAAAATGATCACGTGATTAGAGTGCACATCAGCTGTTAAACCACTTTGTCCACTGTGCAGCTCAGTATGTGTGCCAGCAATGCACATTAACTCTTTTACGGTGAATGTCATCTTTTGTTGAAATTCAGTGGTAGAGGGCAGTAATCAGCTGTAAACGGCGACAAAACTTTCCATTACATTTTAGTATGACTCTCTTTGCCAAAAGGAATCTGTTGATGTGATCTTGATTCCCTGCGCATGCATGAGTAGTAAAGAGCAAGCAGTCTTTAAAAACTCATCGCCATCTGGTGAGAGACCAAAGTAAATGCTCAACGTAAAATACTCAGTGGACGACATTTTTTGCTTATTATAGCTGAATCGGACTCTGACTTGTCAGACTCTCAATTTTGCTGTATGTGGTCTGAAGAATGAGATTGAAAATGAAAGTGAGGTACTGGCATCAACTGATCGTGGTGCTGAACACATTTGTGTAGCTTATATACCTACGGCAACGTAAACATGCAATGTTTTATGATGACAATAGGTACAAACTAGATTGCAACGCACTGCACCTGCCAACACAGCCCACCAGCCACGCAAAGGCAGCTAGGCACATTCCTGCTGACCGTCGAGCTGCCTCTGTGCCAAAGATGACAAATATTTTTTTTTTTGGAAAAAATATTCAGCCCTCAAAGAGTTAAAAAAATGATTTGAGTACATATGTCCCTCTGGGGCTGGCACACTTTTTGAATAATGTATAGTCACAATGGTTTTATGCCAGATGCTTACTCAAATCAGATGTGTTCATGGCATACTGACAGCTCTGCCAATATATCAGAAACTTGCCACACTTCTGTACAGAGACTCATTTATTATAAGTATGGCAGAACAAAAATTTTGATGAAACAGAACTGAACAAATAAAAGGTGGAAAATATGAAGCCTAAAGCTATGATGAGGTATAGGACAATTGTGGATTATGAAAAATGTAAAACACCACCTGCTGTTACATACATTGTGAGCAGAAAATAATCAGGAAGCATTTCCTTACCTGAAGTAGTAAGAATCTGTGATAAAATGTATTACTTACAGTTTACTTATGTTTTCATAAGCATGTCTCAGAAACACAGAAGGCACGTTTTCTTAAAGTGGACATATCTGGAAATTTTTAAGGCTTGTTTTCACACTTGAACCCCTACCCCTTCAGTTCTATTATAAAATGCATGAACAGTCTAGGTATTTTTTCAAATTTAAAAAAAGCTTGATTTGAGAATACAATTAAATTTGACAAATCATTGTCACAAGCATTCTCCTGATGCGCATACTTGAACAAAATCATAAAACTGACATGAACCTTTAGATATATAGTACATGTAAGGGCAAAGATTGGTTGACTGTCTCCTGCCTGGGACAGAATTTGTACAGGTCTTCTGGAATAAAAGATTCTTCTTTTTTTCTGGGCACTGGTAAAGGCCTTCAGGGGTTATCGCTAAATGTGATGAAAATGGGCATCAACACAATTGAGGGAATTGTCAGACAACACTAGTGAAATATGTAAACCAAAACATTCAAACAATATTAGCATTCACAGCCTGACTACAGGGACTTCAGCCAAAAAAAAAATGGAACTCCAGCAATGTCTTTTTTGAAACATTACGTCTGGAAAAAAGTCTAGATTTTTTGCTATCTTCCAACAATATCCCCAATGAAGGTCATTTATCCATTTCAAGAACAGTAACATCTTACCTACATTTTCTGTGTGACTGAATGATCTATCAGAGGCTGATGACTCCTTTATCTGGTTATAGACATTCAACAGTGTGGCTGAAATGCTTTGATAATTACAGTTATATTCTTTACAAATTACTATAGTAACTTTTGTTTGAGTCATCAGAGTGCTTTTACTTTTTTAAGTGTGTAATCTTCTTAATTATGACAAAATATTGTGGCAGACCAAAAATATTTGTTATGCACTGTTCCAGCTTCTTGGAAGACATGAGTTTTCATTCCACTCCCACGCATAAGAAACCTTCTTTAAAAAAGAGAGAACTATAAAGAAGTGTGACAGGTAAACTAAATGTAAAATCTTTCTGAAAAGACTGAAAAATTCCTTTTCAAAATGTCAAACATTATTGCAAAAAAACAATATAATGCTAATCTTTGCCACAGACAGTTGTAGCTAGTGTTATAAAGGACATTCAAAAGTCATTTTGACATGTGAAAATACTATGAACCCTGCGCATATATGATTATTACAAAGCATCTGGGAAGGATTTGTGAACAGAAAACAGATACTGTAGCACAATGAGACAGGCATATATTTGGGAATTGGATTAAAGTTAAAACAGAATCCATGTTGTATTTTCCTGGCAAAAAAAAATTGAAAAAAATATTACTTTGTATTCACTTTTAAGTATTTGTTTATTGTCTATACTTTCTTGGTGTAGAACAGAATCAATGACAGAGTTATATATATATATAGCCCATTTCTGTAATGGACTGCTGGTCTTTCCTGTACCTGTTATAATTTTGACTTTAAATATTTATTTTTAATTTAGACTGTAAAGAAAATCTGATACTCTTTTCAGTTAAGAACTGAGTTAAAATTGTAGTTAGGGCTAACTTTCCAGCCCTTACGTGGTTTCATGTTTATAATACACTAATGTAGAGGTGTGAAGGAATTTAAGATGGCCAGGGATTATGAGTTTTTTCGTAGGCTTCAGGGATTCTAGTGTTAATGAAAAGTGTTGTGTATGAGGCATTGAATTGGGATCCTATAATGCTGGTGGTGCAGTGGTAGCACTGCTGCTTTGGAGTAAGGAGATTGTGGGTTTGCTTTCAGGGTTCTCTTGAGAGCACTTTGAGCAGTGAGAAAAGTGCTATATAATTGTAATGAATTATTATTATAACTGAAAGTATTTTATTCTTTTTCAAAACAGTTATGCTTGCCTCCCCATTTTTTATTTACTTCCTAACATTCTAAAGGATTGAAATAGTCTTTTAACTCTGTTTTTTTTCTGACACCAACCTTGTGTACTTCCCTATCACTCAATTTATTACATTTCATATTGAATGTTTAGTTCAGTTGGCCAGGTGTTATTTTAGAGAATCTTCAGATTATAGAGGCCTACACTATTTGAACGTTATTTAGCAGATACATTGGATGAGTCTATTGTTATTCCTCACAATGCTGCAGTTGGTGTTGTTTCTTTGACTCTATCAAGATTAATTGGAATTTTCATTTTATCCATAACTATTCCACTTTAGCATAAAGGAGTAGATATGGAGACTGTCTGCTGTCCCAGTATTTCAAATTTATATATAGCAGCATTCAAAAAGAGTTTTGCATCTTTCTCTAACCGTATTTTTGTTGAAACACAATTACTATACTGGTAAAATTTTTCTCATCTGTCAAGGTTTTTCAACTCACCAGACAGTAATTTGTCTTTTTTGTTAAACAGCCTCATAGCTCTTCTGTCAGGTATGTTCTGTTGATTGTAGTTTTGTTACATGCACCCTAGATATACATTGTATGTATTTCAGATTCTTACTCTGTCATTATTGTCAGTTTGCTGAAGTAAACTGGCGAAGTGCACTGAAGCCAATCCCTTCAAGCTTGGAGTAATAAAGATGGTCATTTGAGCAGGTGACTCAAGACATTTATTTATATACAAAGTATTTTCCAGAACAGAATCTACAGTTCTGCCATTGCTAACATTTGGAAGAGGGAGTGCAAAAATGCTAATTGGTATAAGGAAAACTAGGAAGAAATGAAATCAGTGATAATGTCCAAGAGGAAAGCTCCTCTGGCTCACAAGAGAATTTTGTGCCCCAGCAGAAGTGACACTCTCAGAGTTGCAAGGAGCAAGGCCTGGTAAACTACTCGCTGCTGTGCCAATGACTACTATCTGAATCTATGCCATCAAATTTAAAATGCTTTCAACACTGGGGATGAAAAGAGAATTTATGAACATATCAAGAAAACAACAGGATGTCCCTACAATTGACCTCATTTGTTGCTGCTATTCCATTGTCTATTGAGACAAGCAGATGATGAGATTGTCCATCATGTATTTCATCACCCTGAGGAAGCATGGGTTATTCTGTCTGATTCATTTTTCCAGACTTTCTAAGAACAGAGTTGAGGCATCTTGTACTTTGCACTCATTGTCGACAGTTCTTTAGTTTTTCTGCTTCCAAGTTTTCAGCTTGCCTTCTTCTGGTTCTTATAATGTATAATTTAAAAGTTACAACTTTTCTCCATTGTACTGTTGATGTGTACCCACGTTTCAATTATTATATGTTCAGCTATTTTTTTTATTAAAATATTATCTGATTTAATTTGTGTTCTGTTTTGGCTTACTTAACAGTTATCTATTTACTAGATGGTTCTTTTCCCTGAGTATGGTTTGCGGTTTTAAATTTTCCCATGCTTCTTTCCAAACTCTGTGTTGACTACATCTATCTCAGTCTAAAACCAATGGCATTTGATCTTATTCTAGAGCGCCTACATTCTGTATTTTCCAAAAGCATCTAGCTCTAATTGCACTACTGTGTCTGTTTTCTTTACAAGCACTCTCAACCTATTTAATTACTTCCAATTTCATTACCATGCTTGCAAGGTCTCTATGTATTTTGAAACCTATCACTTCATCTATCAATTTTGCTACAATCTCATCCATCCTCCATTGTCTAATCTTCTTGCAAGTATATCTATTATACAATAAATTATTCAATAAATGCTAAAAAAAATACCTAATAAATCTTGTGAAAATCATAAAATCATTAATGCCTATTCTTTTTAACCGCCCTAAAAATCATCATGTTTATGGAAATCTACCTGTTTTCATAATTTTTAAATTGCATTCTATAATAGCATAAGCAAAAATATACTTTCAAATATCAAATAAAAGATTTTTCATTGTAGAACAAAGTGGACAATGTTTCAATGAACCAGATTTTCTGTGCCACACCAGGTCTGTTCTTTGCTAGAAGCAGACTTCCCATAGATAGAGAAGCCCAACTGCACCACTCAGACCTACATTCCAGATGGATTCCTTTGAGTGCATTGAGCTATACTGCAGCTCTACCAATATATGGTTAGCGGAGTTTATCTTATACAAGAGGTGTTAATCAAGCTTAAACTTTCTTTTTCTGTTACTTGCACTTATAAGGAGATGCTAGATCTGTAACTGGAGGGTTCAAGGCGTGGAACCTTCATCACTCACTCTCTTGGACCTATTTGTCTTCTTCATAAACAGAAAACGAATGCTCTTTCTATCAGTCTGAAAGCTACTCTTGAGTTTGTAGAGTTGAACAATCTAAAATACTTCAGAACACTCTGGGGGGATTACAAGCTCTGAAATCCAGCTTTGTGCCAGTGAGGTTCAGGAATACCTCAAGAAGGGAAATTTAGTATCTAAGCTCCTGTGCCAGAAAAAGTTTGACTATGACGTTGCAGAGGACACAGGAAAGAGGCTAACACTACAAGTGAGGTGAGGAAGACAACACCACATCATGGGCATAGACAAAAGACCGCAAGAGAAAGAAAACACACCTCACAACAAATAAAATTCTTCATTTGAACTTGGAGCAGCAGCACACAGCTCCACAAAACACCAGACATCTCCTTTAAACAGTTAGGAGATGTATAGTAGGAAATGTGAGGTAATAGGATGCTGTGCTTAGACAGCAGATCAGAAATCTCACAGTCAGTTAAAAGAAAGAAATTAAAATTGGTCTGGTTCCTGTGCTGCATCCAATGGTGCTAGTCTGCAAACTCTTAATCACTGAAATGAATAAAGTGGACTTGTAGTACTAGGGTGTTGTTCTGTATTAGCCATTATGGATGTAGTGAGAAGATAATGGATGGATTATCAGTTTATAACCAGTATAAAAGAGCATTGTTTATTACTTAATACCACATGGCTACATAATATTTTAATTTTGGTAAATAAAAACATTATGTAACCTAAATTAAGTGTGGTACAGTGGTAGTGCTGCTGCCTCACATTTAGGAGACCTGGGTTCGTGTCCCAGGTCCTCCTTGCATGGAGTTCACATGTTCTCCCCATGTCTGCATGAGTTTCCTGCCACAGCCCAAACACATGTGGGTTAGTTAGATTGCAGATACTATATTGGTGCCAGTGTGCGGTTAGAGGTGCATGTGTGTATCTGTATATTTGTTTTGTGATGAACTGGCACCCTGTCCAGGGTTTGTTCCTGCCTTGTACCCTATGCTAGCTGGTATAGTCTCCACACCAAGGCACGACCTGTTCAGGACTAAGCAGCTTAGAAAATGATTGAGTGACTGTAACCCTAATATAACCAGTGTCTGTTACAGAGTAACAAAATTCAAACCTAAACCGACCTATATCATTTCCAGCAAAACATACCTACTTCAGTTTGTACCCAAAACCACCCATTTCCATTGAAATTTACAATCTTTCAGTAGTTCATCCTACACTCATACCATAGATTTCCATTTACGGACTCTGTACAACTACTTGTTGTTACTTAATAACAAACAAAATAAAAGTTTACAGTAAACTATAGATGGTCTGAATGTATTTTAGTTGTAATAACTTCATAGTCATGTTTTCAGACACTAGCCCAGCCCAGGCTCTGACAGTATAAATTGTCAGCAAAGCAATTACTCAAAGGTTTGCAGGGGTTTTCTCTGAGATCCTAAACACGTACACATTGTGGTTGATTGGCGACATTAGAATGACCTGTAATAAGTAACAGTGTATGTGCCCTGTAGTCTCATACCCCAGTTAGACTTCCTTCTTTTCTGGGATCTATAGGCAGAGTGGAGGCTCTGAGGCTAGGGATCTGCACTGGCAATCGGAAGGTTTGCTGGTTCGAATCCCGCAAATGTCAAAAGGGACTCTGCTCTGTTGGGCCCTTGAGCAAGGCCCTTAACCTGCAATTGCTGAGCGCTTTGAGTAGTGAGAAAAGCGCTATATAAATGCAAAGAATTATTATTACTGTAGTACTGCCTCCTGCCTCCTACCTGTACTGAAAGAAAATAGTGGCTATAAAGAAAACAGAGCTAAATATTAAGAATATCAACATGTTGACTTTTTCATCAAAGGCCTTTAATTTACAAAGCAAATAAAACAGAAATACATCTCAAAATTGTCCCATTACTAATTCATCTTGTGAGCATAGTGATACAGCATTTTACATTCAGCTAGAGTTTAATGTAACTTGGCAGTTTTTGAACATGGACACATTATTTACTCATTATATGAAATGGTTTTGTTCTATCATACTGTTGTTGCATTTATTGTTAATTCGATTAGATACATCCTGCTTCTGAGTAAGAGTTCTACTGTGAAAAATACTAAAAAAAGAAAAAGAGAACTTCCTGCTGTACTCTGTCTTCACTAGAGCCTAAGCTAGCAACATACTGTAGATAGATAGATAGATAGCATATGCACAATACAGGCCCATTTTATTACACACACACACACACACATGCACACCCACACACACACACACGCACACACACCAGAACATTTCTAGAGCCACCTAAAATAACTTTATGTAGGCTTTTGAACTGTAAGAAGAAACTGTGATCTATAGATGAAAACACTTGAATATCAGGGGAATATGCAATCAAGATTCTGCATTTACTGTAAAGAAGAAATCCCTATTCATTACAAATCATTCGGTTTAATTGGGTAACTCGTGTTTGCACATTAACTCTTAACTAAAAGCAGCTTTCTTTTGTAACAGCTCCCATTTTGAAGTGGTTTAATGTGTGACTGACATGGCTCTTCAACGTTAACAATTAAAGCCCTCATTGTTTCATAAGCCAGCATGTTTTACTATGAATTCTTGATTTTTTCAATCCCACAAGAAGGGCACAACAATGTCTATATCAGACTTCACCTGTAAGATGAGTGTGCTTATGACAGCAAAGACACAGTTTTGTCAGAATACAAGTAGCTCACTGGTGCTGTGATGTGGATTCAACAGGTCTGTGATACATTTTCATTAGGAAGCTACAAAACGTGCAAAATGTTACAGTGTCAGATAGAGTAAGTAAAAGCTGTTATGAAACATACGAGTATCATCAACAACGGTAAAATAGTGGTACGACAATGTGAATATTTTGCTTGAGTTAAATTTCTGGCAAAAACTTTGCTTTTGCCTTTCCATAGTGGGGATACAGCAAGTTTTCATAGCCATGACTGCTTCTCTTATTTTACATATAGTTGAATGGCTGATTACTGGGGTCTGATAAAGAACTTCATGCTGTTTTTTTTTTCTTTTTTCGAGTATATCATAAAACTATCCTGATGTGCTCTTAGACACTACCTACAATCTTGTTATTTTCACTTTTACAGTTTTATATTGTGAAAACTTAACAAAGCCAGTTAAAGTCTTTTCTAGTGTAACCTGAAAAAAGAAATCCAAAATCTTAGCAGTCACTTTGTCATGTTTTTTCTATTAAATAAAAGCTGGATGTTTTTGCTATGTACCAGCCTTTCAACTGAACTGGTTGTGGGCCAAATCCAGCTTACCTGCAAGTTTTCACTGGTCCATCTAACATTCATTTTTAGCTATATAAGAATTATGTAGGCCTTTACAACAGTTAGGCATATGCAAATAGTTTTAATGGTTAACAAGAATGGCAAGGCAAAGGAGAGAATTAGTTCAATAATATATTCCAGATATCACACCTATTATTTAAAAACATTTTCTGGTTTAACTTGGTAAAGTTAAAATCATGCTGCTCTTTCAAGACTAAAAAGAGGCTTTCATTATTGCCACATTTATTACAAAATTATTTAGTACACAAATAAAAAAGCATGCTTTGAATTTGAGGTGATGTGAGTTTGTGAGCAACCAATCAGCTCTGAGCTATGCTTGTTTTAATTTGTATCGCACATTTAAATTAGTGGTTTACACAAGATTGCAATTTCAGTCACTTTTTACTGCATCACCATACATAAAGCTGATATAGGAATGGAGACTTTGCATTCATCTGAAGATAAAGGTCATGGCTTCACTTGTCAGTTCAACTATCCATATATTTTCTAACCAGCTTAACCCTTAACTACTTGTGCTGGTGTATTTTGTACACTAATCTCAGTTATTTTTGTCCTTTTACTTGAACCTAATGGCAGCATCTGCAATCTTTCCTCAGCTTGATTCATTACAAGTACTGTGTCACAATGGTTTCCCTACATTGTGCTCCCTGCTGGTTTTATGATTGGATGCACAGTCACAAGTTCCATATGGTGCATTTGGTAAACCATGTGGATACTTATGGTATGTATGACAGCAATGATATGTTTTTCTTGCAATTACTTTGTCTGCAAAGAACATTCAACAACAAATACATGTGCAAATCCTGCGGTGGATGAATGTGTGAATGGTGATGAATGAGCACTGGAGAAGTGGATTAGGTTTATTTTCAGACAGTCCTAGACTGTGTCATACTATTTAGTAATGTGTTATTAAATTAGGTCGGCATGCAAGGAGTTTGCATGTTCTCCCCGTGTCTGCGCGGGTTTCCTCCGGGTACTCTGGTTTCCTCCCACAGTCCAAAGACATGTAGGTTGGGTGTATTGGAGATCCTAAATTGTCCTTAGTGTGTGCTTGGTGTGTGGGTGTGTGTGTGTGTGTGTGTGTGTGTGCGCCCTACCCGGGCTTTGTTTCCTTCCTTGTGCCCTGTGTTGGCTGGGATTGTGTCCAGCAGACCCCGTGACCCTGTAGTTAGGATATAGCAGGCTGGATAATGGATGGATGGATGGATGGTATTAAATTACATTAAAAACATGTAAAATTTTAAATTATTGCAATATTTCATAATACAACCTCAGAGCGTGGATATAAATAACCATTTTAAAACTGGTGCATAAAGTACTCTGTGCGAGTACTTATGAGAAGAGAAATGGTGTGAGTAGTTAAGGGTTAAATGGATCTGTGGATGTTCTACAAAACTGATTAAATAAGCAGCTCTATACAGTAATTCCAAAATGGTTTGTGACACTATTAAAATGCCTTACTGCAGTCAGCAAACACTAAATCTGTGCTTACTGTTGGATTATTGAAGTCAAAATCAATGTTCAATTAGTAAAACAACTAAAAATGTAAACAAATGGAGAATGGGACACCATCTTCAGTTCCGAGTAATTACTAATTGGATAATTGTGGTTGAGTACTCAGGCTAAGCATC
Source organism: Polypterus bichir lapradei (assembly GCA_026402145.1). Taxonomy (NCBI): domain Eukaryota; kingdom Metazoa; phylum Chordata; class Cladistia; order Polypteriformes; family Polypteridae; genus Polypterus; species Polypterus bichir. Next base: position 8,271,290 of record JANRMT010062819.1, read on the forward strand.
AGTGCAGTCTTATCACATCTGTGTAGCACCTTAAAAACAACACAACATGAACTCTGAAATAATGGATTAATCATCAAATAATGTGTTGAGTGAATGTAGTCTTTGTATTTACCATTTTTTTTGTGTCATTGATTTACAATTTTTTTAATTCTTACTTTTTAGCATTGATTTTAGGCAGTATTCATCTTTAATAACCGAAGAGTAACTTAAATTAGTTCATGCACATTATAAGATAAATCATATAGTCCATGGGTCCTAAGTCACGTTCCTGGAGGGCCACAGTAGCTGCATGTTTTCCTTCCAACATTTTTTCCTAATTAGAAGACAGTCCTTGCTGATAATGAAACTTGGTACTTAACTGCTTAGCTTATTAGTGCTTTCATCAATCCAAGAGGAGCTCAGACAAGATTTCACTCAAATAAGAAGAGCTACTGCCATACCCAGAGACAACCTTCTGGAATATAAAAACAAAGACAACAAGAACCGCATCCCCCTTGTTGTCACCTACAACCCACATCTTGAAACACTTCAAAAAATTATAAAAGGACTTCAGCCAATAATAACAACGACCAAACACTGAAAAATGTATTTCCTGGACTTCCCCTCCTGGCATACAGACAACCACCAAACCTTCAGCAACTAATTGTCCGAAGCTCCCTAAATGAACCGACAGAAAATGGCACATCTTCCTGCCTACAGAAAAGATGTAAAACGTGTGCCCACATCTACAATACAGACCGTATAGTTATACCACACTGCCGACTTGAACATCACATAAAGGGATCATTTTCCTGCAGATCATCTAATGTTGTCTACCTAATTCTTTGTATGAAATGTGCTGACACTGCACTCTATGTGGGAGAAGCTGGACAAACACTCCGCCAGAGAATTAATTTGCACAGATTCCACATTAAACATGGCAGCACAGATGTTCCTGTAGCGGCCCACTTCAACAGCCATGGACACTGTGAGAGGGACTTTAAAGTCACAGTGCTTATGGGCAACTTCGAAACACAGCAAGAGAGAAAATAAATGGGAAGTTAAACTCATGTTAAAATTTAATACATTACAACATGGTTTGAATAGAGACAAGAGTTTTATAGCCAGGTATGAGGACTGTTTGCATCTCTCAGACTGACACAGATAACCTGTCTACAGACCCATATTGTTTTGAAAAACTCATCACAAACTTCAAAGGACTTTGTTGGACAGTTATCTTATCCAAAGATCTTGACCATATATTGTTCTTCTCTCTCTTGTTAAATTAATCTTAGCCTGAATGAACCTATTATTTTTTTACATTTAAGATTTTTCATTTAAAGATTTACCAATGTTGTTTCTTGTCCTAGTATGTGGATATAAACACAGGGAAACTTCAGTTTCTGTATTACATCTTGCCTGAAGAAGGGGCCTGAGTTGCCTCGAAAGCTTGCATATTGTAATCTTTTTAGTTAGCCAATAAAAGGTGTCATTTTGCTTGGCTGTTCTCTACATTCATAACGGCTAACACAGTACAACACCCTAGTAGTACATCAATCCAAGAGAAATTTTAGTTGCACTGTAGAGTTTCCTTCTCTGAGAATATTATCCATGTGTTTTGTGGACCAGAACAGATTTAAACTTAACAGTCCTTCCAATTCCCCTCTCATTTATTTTTAAACATTTTTAAGACAGATATTTCATGGTGGATATGCACAGGTTTAAAAGGAAGCAGGTTAGCTGGAGAGCTGCTGGTTTATTGGTTACTTGCATTTCATTATTAACTAATGTCTGATTAAGAAAACAGGCAACAATTAAAACTTAAATGCAGCTACTAAAAACTACAATAGGCAATTAAGGGTTCTGAATTGTAACAGGCAAGATAATAATAAGTAATAATAATACATTTTATCGCACTTTACAATTCAATAAACACATTAAAAAGACAATAGAAATTACATACAAGAAAATGAATAATACTCATTGAAGAGATGTGTTTTTAACAGGATTTTGAAATGAATAATAGATTTTGCCTCATGAAGGCTGAGAGGAAGAGGATTCCAAATTTTAGGGGCTACCACACTGAAAACTCTGCCACCTATAGTTACTACCTGATATTTAGGTACAATGAGTAAGTTAGCGTCCGATAATCTTAATGCACAAGCAGGAGTGTAAGGAAGCAGCAGCTGAGACAGATAATGAGGGGCTAAACCATGAAGGGCTTTAAAGGTGAGAAGAATAATTTTATATTGGATTCTTGAAAAGGCTAATAACCAATGCAAATCATAAAGGACAGGACTGATGTGAGCAGATTTTTTAGTGTGTGTAAGTAAACGAGAAGCAGAATTCTGATCATATTCTAATCTACTGATACTATACTGTATATTTAGTCGGGAGGCCATAAAACAATGCATTGCAATAGTCCAGACGGGTAGTGATGAAAACTTGGTATCAGTGTTTCAGTATCCTTCACGCTGAGGAAAGAATGCAAATGAGCAATGTTGTGGAGATGAAAAAAAGCTGTCTGTACTATTGAGCTAATGTGTAGTTGAAAAGTAAAAAGCTAATCAAAGATGACACCCAAATTATGGACTAATGCTGAGGGTTCAACCAATTTTTAGCCCACAAAGGGTAGAAAGGACAGATTTGGTACCAACGAATAAGATTTCTGTTTTATCAGGATTAAGTCGTAAAAAATTTTTTGCCATCCAATGATTGCAGGATAACTAAAATTAAGCCCACAAAATGTATTGCTTTAATAGTAAATAAATGGGCTGTAATTAAGAAATTGGTTGAAGTGGAAACCTATAGCCAAAGGTGATCATATCAATCTTTATGAATGATATACAGTAATCCCCCATTCCTTATCTTGCATAGACCTATGTCATGGTTATCATTGGATGTGATGCCCCAGACCTGCAGCCAAAGTTATTTTCCTGCATCCAGGGCATCGATAGTTATGACTGAGGATGGACTAGGGCGAGACTTACTTGTCAAAAGAATAACAGAGTTCCATAATCAAGTACAGAGTTCCATACTCCACAAAATGGTGGCATAAAATAAAACCAGTGTCACTGGATACACAAGAATATAATCTAATAAATATGTTAAAATCCACAGTGTAGAGGTAAAATCAGCGTCATGCCTTCCCACATGTAGTTAGCATATAGTGGGTTGGATAATGGATGGATGGATGCCTTCCCACTCATTCCATTCTCTCCTTGTCAGGACACATGAGTCTCCCTGACATATGCCATAGATCTTATAAGAATAAGATATTCTAACCAACAACTGAATGTGTGCACGCCTACTGTATGCAACCATGACATTACATGTTTTGTATTTTTAATACTTTGTTTCCCTAAAATTACTTCTCACACAAATATTTTTTGAATCCAATGTCTTATTAAACATAATAATGTAACTAATGTGATTTCTCTTGATTTCAACCTTCACATTAATAAAGGTGAAACTAATTAAGGGTATCTTATTGTTTTCCACTACAGTACATGGCAAACTACTTATGTTAAATAAAATGTGTTTACTATTCAAAGCACTGCTCCTGCAGTAGACCTTGAAGATTTATATTACCATATACAAAACATTACAAATACCCAAAGTTAGCTGTTCTGTTCTGCAAAACATATTAAGATGCCCATTTAATTTTATAATGTCAAATCCCTTTATTCTGTAGTCCTGCTAAATTTGCAGATAAAATTGTGTAAACTTGACCTGCAATTTAATAGCAGCAGTTCAGTACCAATATAATAGTACTCCCTAAAATTTCTGCTACAAAATGACCTCAGATGTAATGTTCAAGTTATGACATAATGTACTGAGCTTAAATAATATTTTCATGAGGGGAGAAGCAGAAATATTCTTTTAATTTCTCTGACCTATTCTCTGGCTATTCTTATACCCAGTTTAAGTTAACATTTAACGTATACTTGTTTACATTATGAAAATTAGTAATACATACGCAGCATATTTTTACAGTATAACTTAAGAATTTTGTTTAAAGTATTCCTTAAATTGTATTTCCATTCCATTTAAAATTTACTTTTGTAACCTTTAAATGCAACTTGTAGTCTTACAGACCTGAATGGGAAGTGATTTGGTATGACTGGTCTTCATAAAACAGGCAACATTGTTGAAATGTCTGTTTCAGGACTGTGGTGGCATTTGATATTTTGATAGCTTACGCGTTGTTAAGTACAAGGAAAATTTTACTTGTGGTTATTAAGAATGTAATACTTTAGGGTATAATTTCTGTCTAAATTCAAAACTACTGTGAAGAAATATGGGAAAACAAATTACTCAAGGTCCTTACAGAAAGCTCATAAAATGTGAGGGAAGGGGGGAAAAACATTTATTTGCTTATCTTCAAAGTAAGTGAGGAATGTATCACTAAATTCAGTTGAGTCAAGATTTCAGAGCTTTATCAGTTTTCTTCTGCTTTCTAAATAAGTATACAGATGATTTACAGAGACCATATAAAATATGCAAAAGCTGTTATTACTTTTCATTAGATTAGAAAGTACTGCCCTCAGGTGGATGAATTAGATACAACACAGCATTAATGTTAGCATGTTGTTTATTGTGATTTTGCTGTATAATAAGCAGATCATTTGTACAATAAAAAGAGCTCTTAGCAATGAAAATGACTAGAAATGAAGACATTGAAAATCTGCAGTTTTATTCTTATCTGGCATTGGATCTACAAAATACTATAAGAATGTTTTCAATAATTGCTAAATACTGCTTATATTTGTATTAGTTAAATCATTTTATTAGTACTAACAGCAGCATTGTTTAAAAGAGGTTTCATAAATATTTTTTCTGTGATTTGCATTGCATTGGCTATATTTTGAATTTCCATCTTCTTAAATTATGCCATAGAGAGATAACTATACATCTAACATGTATTTCTACACAATTTATAAGTAGTTTTTTTTTTGACCTAGATATAATAAACATATTACCAAAAGGTACATTTTGGATTCAAAAGTTAAAGCACAAAGTCAAAGAGAATAGACACACAGTATTTCATTCACTTACAAAACAACAGAAAGCCTAACTTTTTTCCTACAACTTTAAGACAAAGTTATGATTTTTAGTTTGATAAAATGACAAGAACTTCCAGGGTGTTTCACTTTATCTTTTACCATTTCTAGGATTACATTTAATATCGTCTAGTTTTAAAGCGAACAATTACTGTTCGTGTACAGTAACTAGGGCAGAAAGCCATGAACCAAAAACTGAAGGGCAGTCTTCAAAGTAAAGATATAATAAATAGGATATCTGAAAGGAGTTTCAGACTACATGACAACATTAACAAGCAGTATATATTCACTAGACTCCGGTGAAAATTGAAGCAAATGTGTCAGGCAGGGATAAAGAAAAAAAAAGACAATTTAGGTCAAAAGATATGCTAGAGAAATACCAGTCACATTTTCAATGACTATCAAAATTGGGTTGGTTTTGAGGAAATATGATGAGTACAAGCTTTTATTATACTGTATAAACTAACCCATAATCATTTTCCTTGTGTTAAGCAGTGATGATTGTAATAAGCAGTTCAGAAAAAGATGAATATTGTGTGTGAGCGCATGAAAATATACTCTTTGTAACATGCCATTATTCAAAAGCCTGCCCAAGCTTGATCAGGCATAATGAAAAAATTAACAATGAATTGTTCCTCTCTGTGTTTAACTAAAATCAGAAATGCACTGGTGAAAACATACTTAAAGGTAATATGGAATTTACATGAAAATAAGAAATTCCCAAATAAGAACAGATAAGAGTAACATCCAAATTATCAGTGTAAGATGAGTTAAACATTATAGTAATAAAACCATAATAATAATGTTATTTGTTTGGCAAGATTTGTATACTGTAGCTGGAATGTGAAAAGTAGACTTACCTAGAATGGATTTTATCCAGAATTAATGAAGTGAAATTATTAATTCTTTAACCAATTCCCAGATGTTGTCAATATGTTCTCCCTGTGTCTGCAAAGGTCTTCCTCTCACATTCCCAAAGATGTGCAGGTTAAAGACACAGGCAAACCAACTCCCATGTAAGTGTGAGTGAGTGTATGCGTGTGTATGAGTGGGCCCTGCAAAAATCTGGCCTCAGGTCCAGAGTGGCTTTCAGCCTTGTGCTTCTAAGATGGACTTCAGTCCTGAAATGTTATATTTATGTTATTAATTCTTCAATTAATCAGTGAAAACAGACACATGGCAAAGCATTTAAATTCACTGTCATTGTCATTTGTACACCATATGTTTATGTACAAAAAATATATAAATATATATTACACTAGAGGGCAAAGCCGTTCACGTTATTAACGCATGATAAGGAGATGCGGACGGATCAGCTGCTGGCTTGCTGCAAGTTCTGCTTATTGCGCTGTGCAACGATCATTTAAGAGCCTGTACAGCAGCTGTCTTTTTGTCTCACTGCTTTGTTTCACAGGGCGTTAAAGTGTCTCCCGTTGGACGTCAAAGTGTCTTCAGAGAAGATCACGTCTCAAATGTTTTTTTTATTATAATATATATATATATATATATACATATAAAATCCAACATACAGTATGTCTATCTGTATGTCTTTCTGCTTTTCACAAGAGAACTACTTAACAGATTTAGATTGGGTTTTTTTCTATAATTTGCTTAAACATTCCAGTTGATTTTGCGACTTCTCTCATTCCCCTAAGTATCATAGCTCGGAGTGATTTATTCAGGCTAATCCGAGACAGAGGCTGCGGGCAGGGGCGAGGGGGAAGCATGATGTCAGGAGCAGGGAGCCATGCCAGCCTCCGTTCGAATCGCTCTACCGCTGGCCACATTTTGGAGCAGAAACTGCCTCCGCTTAATTAGCAATACCTGTTTGTTCATTGATTTTTAAAGTCTGTCCTGTTTCACTACTACTATATAGTCAACCACCAGATGGTGTACAGCTCCCCAAACACCAGACACAACAGACACAGAGCACAAGTCCAGCACACAACACAATGCTTATTAAGAGTGGGTTTCCCACCACTCCAGCACAGTACCACCAAGCACCAATACACCAAATATACAGTGCCCTTTCTTCTTCTTGTCTGTTCCTCAAGCTTTGTCCACTTCCTTCCGACCCTGGCTTTCAGAGTAGTGGTAGCTGGCTCCTTTTATAGAGAACCTGGAAGTAGTTCCAGGTGTGTGGTGATCATCTTCCAGTAGAACCTCTGCGTGTGGCGGTGGTCCTGTTAAGAAGGGCTCAGCCATTCCCCTTGCACACCCTGGCAGTGGCCACAGGCCCTAGGAGTGTTGAGCTTCCATGTGCCAAACCCATAGCACCATAGCAAGCCAGGAGGGCTGCCCTCGGTCACCCAGGTGGAGGTATTGCCCCATGCAAGCCCCTTCGTCTGGACCTTCCGTTATGAAGGCAACCTACCCCTCATTATATATACTGTGTGTGTATATATATATATATATATATATATATTGTTTGAAATGAAGAGAGAGAGGTTAGGAGCACGCAGTGATACTGTGCATTGCCGCACCCACCACAAACCAACTCAGGATCCAGAATAGGACCCGAGTGCAGCCATGCAATGAAGAAAATAAATAGAATCATTGCAAACATGTTCAACAAAATAAGAATATCTGTGGATAAAAAGCAATGCTGTGCTTCCTATCAGCTAACACCAGAAATCTCTAAGGGTCAGGCCCCTTCATGTTAGCCAGGGAGAAGAGAAACAGCCAATGCATGACAGGAGTGAACTAATTTAGCCTGCAATTATACTCTTGGATTTATATGGGGTGCGCTAAAGTGTGCAAGTGTAGATAAAGCTAAGCAATAAGTTAGATTTCATCCTTTTTTTGATTATTTACTTAATAAAATAAGGCATACTTCATTAAGATATTTTTCACGCAGTAGTTACTTTGCACACAACAAAATTATTGCCACTTTAAGTGTTCGTCTTTTATTACATTTTTATAGAGAATAGGAACAAGCAGTCGGTGTAAAAAGAAGTATTAACCTACTGAATATTGGATTCATTACATATGACAGGAACAGACAAAGAGAAATTACTTCAGAAGCAAAAGAAATGTTTTAACTTTCTTGGAGAGTTTTTTTTTTCCTGTCCATACCAATTATGCACAGTATATAAATTTCATACATGAGTTGTTCATTTCTATTTCTGATACTTCCCGGAATATTTCTCTCGAGCTAACCCATCATCCCTGATTGCAACCATAACTCTTAAACTCCGCTCCACACCACTGAATTTAACTATGCCTGACAACATCTTTCTTTTAGTGTGATTTTATTTTACATGAAAAAACATATCTAAGTAAAGTTAATATATGTATTTGGACTTTGATTTCATTTTAGCAGATTTGTTAATTAATTTCTATAATTTAAGTTGCTTATCATAGATGAATACTTTATAATAATCATAAAGAGATGCTTTGCAAGTAAGAGGTTACCACAGCAAAAGCTCCACCAAGATGGCACAGGATGTGGGTAAAATTCCACAGAAAGCCTGACAAGGGTGAAAGAGTGGCCCTGTAAATGAATATGAATGACTGGGGCTGCTCGTAGGTTGTAGGTTCTTTCATGCATAGCACTCTGGAAGGGAAAGGTATAGAAAGCAATAAGCAATGAAAGTGATGAACAGGAAGACAACTAAAGGGATCTTCCATGATGCTAGAGGGCAGGCAATCCACTATATGCCTGTACGCAGAGAATGAGACTGTTGTAGGAATTACACAAGGATAGAGTGACTCTCTATCCTACTGAAAAGTAAGATAAATTCACAATGTGTCAGAGATGAAGTTGCATCATTGGTACAGTATATCGAGTCTAGAATGAGGGTGCGAGAGAGAGTGATGAAGTGTAGACTCACGGATTGGAGTAAAAAGGAAAGAATTACAGAAAGAGACAAATACTATACATGTCAGGTAAAAAACAGAATGGTTTGGTACTGTATTTAGGAGTTGGGCAAGTACGCAAGCCACCATACCTGCTTGAATGTGGTTCAGAACAAGGGTTTTTATGTTGTACACCTTTAATATTCAATTGTACTTTGAATGCAAGGTTAATCAAAAAACAAGTCCTAAGTCATTGCCACTATCATTTTCTGCATGGCCTGGTGGCAGAAAAGAAAAGCATCCATGTAACAGACAAAACTCAGGCAGTTTTCAAATTACTTGGCATAATGTTCATATTTGTAAGTTTAAAGACTACTAAAATTAAACTTATTTAAAACAGGGACATCCTTGTATACCCTTGAATCCATTGGATGGACTTTGAACTTACAGAAAGTATCCAAAGACAATACTTTCTCCACAAATATGAAGACCAATTGCTATCTCTCTGTAGCAATATCATTGATACTCCTTACTGTGATAGCACTTTCAAGAGTATACCATAGGTTACACTGTCATAAGCTTTTTTATGATGCTGGGGAAAGTACTAAACAATTTAGGCAAATCACAAAAAAACATACATGGATCAAATACCTGAAAAACCAATGACAAACATCCCCAACCTATACCCCTGCTAAATCCTGTAAGAAATATTGAAGGGTGGGTAAAAGGATGCTTGATCCTAATGGAGGAAGAGGAGGCATTAGTACCAACAATCAACCCTCAAACAAAAGGAAAAAAAAAACACCAGCAGTTAATTTGTGTGGTAGCAATGCTGATTACTGTCCATCCAGCCCTGAACTAGCAGCACAAAAGAGTGTAATTTTTCTGTGTTTCAAATTGAGACCTGTTTGTGCTACAGAGATGTCCAGAAAGGATAAGTTAAGAAGACAAGAATCTCTAAACAATAAACAATACAGTCTGGTGAATAAGGCTATCAAAGCTTTTGCCACTATTCAGACTAAACAGAATAGCACCCGCTACAAATAAGAAAATGAAGATAAGTCTAGGAAAAGAAAGATTTCTGACAAGAAGGTTAATTATCGTAATACAGAAAACTGTAAACTGCAGACCAAAACATAGGTATGAATATCCTAAGGACCATGTATCAGTCCATCCATTTTCTACCACTGGTTCCATCTGGGTTGCAGGGTCTGCCCTGAGGTCTCCTTCCAGACTGGACATGCCCAAAACAATTCGGCAATGAGATGTACAGGAGGTATCTTAATTAGATACCTGAAAGACCTCCTTTAAATGAAGTGGAGTAGTGACTCTACTTTGAGCTCTTCTCAAAGGTCTGCGGTCCATCATGGAACTGTTGTTCTCAGGGCCCACCACCTGCAGTAGAAGCCATAAGGGCCTGGGGCATTGTAGTTCTAACAACCAATTGTAAGCAGGGCCGGATTTTCCTATAGGCTAACTAGGCTTCAGCCTAGGGCCTCAAGATCAAGAGGGGCCTACATTCAAATTGTTAGCAATTTGAACAAACTTAAAAATGGGAGGTGAAAGGGCCTCATAAGTGGAATAGCCTAGGGCCTCTTTTCATCTAAATCCGGCCCTGATTGTAAGCTTTATCAAAGTTCATAAAGCACATATAAACAAGAACGGTAAACTAACATGACTCCTCACATATCTTTTCCAAGTACAATGTGCTGCTCCACTGTTTCACAACCATGACAGACTCTGTACCGATCATACTATATCTAAGATTCAGCTATTAGTAGGCTGAACAGAGAGGCCACTTGGCTATTTGTAACCAAACCTCTCATCTCTCTTTTTAAAAATAGGGAACATCATATTCTGACTGACACAGTCTACCAGCCACTGTCTTCTCAACCAATACAATACCTAATAGTAAATACTGAAGAGGTTTGTTTACTATGATACCTCAAAAATCTAATGCTTTCTGTATTGCCACACTGTGAAGTTTTTTAATCACTACAGTGACCAAAGTGATAGAAATTGACCTAGCCGTTGCCATTATTTATGGGACTGCATGCATTCTCCATGTGATTTAAGAATTGCATAAAGTGCTCCAGTACTCTTAGCAGTATCCCCAGTCGATGTCAACACCCACACAAACCGGTTGAGAACAATTTAGGCAATTTCCTCTCTACCTTTCCTGAGTAACTTTAATATTTAGTTTACTACGTGATGGCATTTAAATGTAACTTATTAGTAAATTTAATTAATAACTGTTTGGACAACTATCAGATTGTTAAAGAGTGACTGAATGGAGCCAAATGTTGAGACTATTGGTTTTGAATCTGTCTCATAGTCCATTGTGGTATAAATCATAATGATGTTGGGTCAGTAAATTTCAGGAAATTGAATTGGTTGTGCAAAGGATTTTTTGAGTTTTAAAGAGGGGTAATTTAATTGAATGATTTTTATTCTTCATGCTACTTCATTAAACATTCTATTCAAAAAATAAACTGCAATTACATGTTCACCTATGCAAACAATCAAAACAGAATAAAATAATAGCTCTGCTGTGTATGTGTGTTTGGCAATAACGGAGCACACATCTCTAATGAGTTATCCAAGAACGATTTATTAGTTGCTATAATTATGCAATAACCAAAACAAAATACTAATTTTTAAGACAATAGTATCTGCAATTTTGCAATTAAGTACAGAAAATGAGGTGTCCACAGTTTTAAATATTAGGATTAGATATGTTATACTGATCAAAAGAAGAGTTTATTATAGTTTGAATTGTTTTGCCCACATGGTAACAGATAAATCTTTTACAGCATGTCACTTGTACACACAGTGATATTTTATCTCTTCACCATTATATTCTCTACAGTAACAATTACGGCGCTTTTTTCTTATTGTCTAGGTAAAGCCACAGGAATTAGCATTTTAATTCACTTTTAAAGAAAATTTTGCTTAGCCACTTATCTCTCCCCAATTCAATATTTACAATTTTAATAAAAAATATGTTTCTGCTTATTAAATGGTAAATATAACAAAGCACAAACAGTTGTATACATTATTTTTAACTTAAAATACACAGTATAGAATGGACAATTGTCTAATACACAAGAAACAAAAAGTTTATAGCTCATAGTTTGTTTATATAATTGTACACATGGTTCAAATTAAATACATTTTATGGGATAAAGAGGACTTACCCAGAATACATTTTCATAAAACTGAATCATGATGTTTGTCCTGCTTATACTTTTATTTTCCCCATTATTTCATATTATCTACTACTATTGCTTTACTCTGGTGCTTGGTTCATTGTTGGATGCTAATTTCACGTCCCACAAGACGAGACTTTGTGCCAAGAGATGAATTAAAAACCTAACAGGTCATAGCAGGGGCGGAAATAAAGGACAAACAGTAGAAGAACAAAAAACAAATAGTAGAAGACAAAGCAGAACGCCGTTAAGAGGTTCAAAAACGTTGGTGCGATACACATGCAGAGCACGTTAGAGATTATGAAAGTACTAAAATTTGAAAATCTTAAAAAACTGATAGTAAAGATTGCATTAGTGCTAACAAACAGAAATTATTACTTGGTGAAATAACGGAACAGCAAAAAGAGATTGAATATGCGGACATAGGTGATATGACAGAAGTATGTAAGACTTGTAGATCGTCTAATTCATGGTGCCATCAGGGTAAGTAGTGTTTCTTCCCAATGAAGAGTCCTATCCGCGAAAATTAAAAGATTTGTTGTTTGGTGAAAGTGAAATCCACATATTTGAGCGGCAGAGACATGAAGTGGCTGTCACGTAGCACAGGACATGGGGTTGGCGAGCGAAGCGAGCAGGTGTCGAATCCCCCTATATAAGCAAAAACAACCACTTGTAACACTAATGGAGTTTATTGCCTCTAGTAGCTGCCAGGGCTTAATGTCAATTTTTTTTAATCTTTTCTATTTTCTTGACGGTGGAGTGGTATACTTACAGCCCCTACATTCTGACCAGTTTTCCTATTTACATCAAATGTGTAATATAGGCATACGAAAGAAATATGTCATTTGTCTGTAACTATTTTTAAGCTCATACTTCATTAGCTTTCTAACAACATCTTCTTGCTTAAACTGTGCCAGTTCACCAAAGCCTCCTGCTGTTATGCTGATTCCATTCTCAATAACAGAGATATGTTAATTTATAATAATTACCATGAAAATAAGTTTCCAAAGTAATAACAAAAATGCACGGTCATGTCATTATTTATTTTGCAAAGAAAATGTTTAATTGTTTCTACCATCATGCAGCTTTTGCCATTTTCAAAAAATATTTGTCATAATAGTAAAACAGATGCTTTATCAGAATATACACATTACAATAAATTTTAATTTCAATAAGAATTTGTCACAGTAAAATATTTTTAAGGTGAGATTCAGAACACAGAAATATTGAATGAGATCCTTTTTTTTACTTCATATTTTGAAAAGTTCAGCTAGAAAATCCAGTGGTTTTAAAGGCACTAAAATATTTTTACAGGTCTGTGGGACAGGTTGGATATCCTGTTGTTGTACTTAATGGTTCACAATAGTATCTGATCTTAAAAAAGCCAAAAGTTAAACATTGCTGAAAATACTGAACATACTTTAAGTTTCAGTTAGAACTGGGATCACATTTAGAGTGGTAAAACACTAACATCCCAAAGGCCCTGCATATTTTCTAATGGCCGTTACATTTAAATTTGTAAAATGTATGCAATTAGGAAAACTGTCCATGACAATATACTGTACATAAAAATGAAGGCATTAATATTAATGACAAACTGTGCTATAATGTTGACCCTTTAAAATCCCAAAGTTTGATGGTTTAATGACTGCCAAACCAGTAAGCACTGTTCTTGAGCTACCTATCGCCTTTAATTTCTCTTTTCACTGTGTTTCTTCACTGTCAATCTTGTACCAGCTCTTTGCATCTCTACCATGTTGAAAGTTATACTTTCCAGCCTTGGAATGAGGTTTCAAATTGATATTAATATTACCTTCACTATTTTTCACCAAAATATTGTGCATTACCTTGTACTGTACCATGACAGATAATCCTAGATATCAGAGCTGTATTCACACAACAAGTGATCTAACTTAGTATGATGTTCAAGAGAGTTAGCTGGAAACTGTATACTTCATTCATTTTCATTTTGAAACTAGAGATCCTATAATATTCTACTAATAGATATAATATGTTTGCTAATCATGAGTTTGAATCTATAATGAAGATACCAATGTTGACCACTTAGAGATATACTATTATTTATTTTTCTTCACTTATACCCTTTACTCCAGACCATGTCTGAAGACAGCCATGTGTTCAATAATAATTTCAAAATCATTGGCGCTAGCCTACTCTGGTTCTGGTTTCTAATGTGAAACAATCCACGTTTTTATTTTTATTTATTTATTTATTTTTTAAACATTTTTTAATTGTATTAAAATCAAATAACATTCCAAACAAGCAAGTCAAGTTTAACAAAACTAGGTTCGAAACAAATCAACTCCCACCCATGAGAAAGAGAGCAAGGCCAGCAGAGTAAAACTTTAATAATAGTAAAAATATGTAAATAAATAAATGAATCAAAATCAATAGAATTAAAAAGAGGGGTGAGAATCGATCCAAGTTTTTATTGTTTACAGTGGTATGAGTGGTAGAGTAAAAAAGTACTCACATTCTAATTTCTTTCTTTTTTTTCTATGTACAGAAATAGCAAGGCTTCTTGTAGGTCATATACTGCAAGGATACTTACTATGCTGTATCAGATAATCAACAAAGATTAGTAAACAGATGTCTAGCTTCAACAAATCTGATCTTGTAATTTTATGAAAAAATTCATTTTTTGATTCTTCTACCTAAACTTTTTGCCAGGATTGTAAGATCATTATTTAGAAGCAAGCTTAGAAGAGAAGAGGCATACTTAACAGGTTCTTTACTTTTCTTCTTTGGAAAGACAGTGACTGACACTTGGCATAAAGATTCTGGTAAAATGTTGCCTCCTCTAGCTTTCTCAAACATGGCTGTCATAAAAAGGGCAAATTTAACTGACATTGTTTTATAAAACTGCACTGGTCTCTACAGGTCTGTGGTTTTTCCACCGTGTAAAAAGTTTAGAGCACTTTGGACAAGTTTTAGTGGTTTACCCCATGCTTTTATGAGTGATGTAGTGACCTGCAGCATTATCAGGGAATTCATTTACATACAGTACGCTTTTTCTTACTTGCACTCTAATATTCTGCACACTCTTTTATGTATTTGCTGAGTTAAAATTTTATTAGCATTTTCTGTATGCTCATATCAAAAATCACATTTTACTAATTATTTGCTGTTCCTTGTGGTCAAAGGGATAAATTATTTTTTCAGTAACACTCATTCTTTTGTCAAGCTTATCATGAGGTAAACCTGAATATTCTTAGTTAGGCTTAGAAATCTCAGTAATTAATTTGGTTGTCCTTCCATCTTGCAATTTGCATTTCTATTCATTGATTTTCCACTGCTTATCTGAAACTTGGGTCGAAGGGGCAACAGTCTTAGTGGTGATGCCCATAAGTCCTCTTCCCCAGCCACACTTACCAATTCATGCTGTGGGATCCCATGGCACTCCTAGGCCGTCTGGGTGATATAATCCTCCCAGCAAGCTCATTGTATCCCCTAGGGTCTCCTCCTAGTTGGTCATGCCCATAAAACCTCCACAGATGGGCATTGGCTCCTCTTGATGAGGAGGGTCAGCGGCTGTACTCCGAGCCTCTCCCAGATGCCTGCGCTCCACCCTGCTGAGAAAGCTAATTTCAACCACTTGTACCTGTAATCTCATTCTTTCAGTCACTAGCCAAAGCTCATGACCATAGGTGAGCGTAGGGATGTAGATTGACTGAGAAATCAAGAGCTTCTCCCTCTGGCCCTGGTTCTTCTTCACTACGACAGATGCTATTGTGACAGCATAACTGCCATCAGGCTGAAGAAGGAGGCCTTCTGTGTATAGTTAGCACGGGAGACTTCCAAAGCAGCAGAGAGGAAACCGAGAGGCCAAAAGGGCTGCAGCCTTGTCAGTCAGAAACCAAAGGGTTTTACATTATGGAGATGGGGAAACTATAAAAAACTAAAATAGTTTTGGTAAATATTTATGTACTGAAGTTGGATGTTATAGATTTCATAGATTGACTTAGCCTTAATTCCCAAAATAAGATCTTAAACTGTCAATGGCAGAAAAATTACTTACTGTTTATTAAAGCATGATTTAGAACTACTGTAAATTCAATATATAAAACCACTGCAATAATTTCTCATTTTATTAGGGATTATAATCTCTCAGATTCGTGGAAATCTCCCTACTCATTTTTGAGGCAATGTTTCTATTTTCACTGGTACATGATAGTGATAACTTTTTAATGGATAAAGACTTTATGGTATTTTGTAAATCTTATAAATATATTATTATTACTGACCAAGCTTTTCTTATTCTAGAAGTTAAATCATTGTACTCCACTATTACTAATAAACCTACTAATAATATCAGATAAAGGCATGTTAAATTTAATTTCTAACACACTAATATTTTAACAGATAACAATGATTTTCAAGAAGCATTTTGGGATTTTGGGATTGTTCTGGGAAACACTTAAAATACTGTATGCCTGAGTAGACCAAATATATTTTTCGTATAAATGTAAGTTGCTACCGAACTGGATACCCTTCCCTCCTTGTCTACACTTTGATATCCTGTCCACAAAAATCACAAACATAACAGGAGACAAAGCACAGCCATGGTAGAGTTGCACAACCACTGGGAATCATGCTGATATTTTTCAGAGTATGTGGACACAGCTGTCACTGGGATTATACAGGGACCAAATAGCCCCCATGAAAGGCCCTGTACTCTCCAAGCAACCTTTACAGAATGCCTCAAGGAATATGGTCATACGCCTTCTCTAAGTCCGCAAAACACATGTAGACCAATTGGGCATACTTCCATGCCCCCTCCTGAATCCTCATGAGGGTAATAAACTGGTCCATTGTTCCACAGCCTGGATGGAATCCACATTGATTCTCTTGGATCTTAGGTTCCATGACTGGATGGAGACTCCTTTCTAGTACCCAGGCATAAGTTTCTCCAAGTAGCCTAAGGAGTGTGATCCTTAATAACTGGAACACACACTCTGGTACCCCTATGGAGATTTGATGTGTGATTTAAGTGTTCCTTTAATTTTTTTGAGCAGCGTGTTATTTCTGTATCTTTGAGTTCAAGATCATAAAGACATAGAAAAGGAAAAGCAACACCTTTATTTTTTAGTTTAGCATTCTAATTTCTTTACAATACGTATGCTGTTTAATGGAATAATGCAGGGAAATAGCACTCAAAACAATTTAGAAGTAAATAACAACAAAACTATGGGTAAGACTATAGGGCGATAACAATTAAAAGATTATATTAGACCAGTATATAAAAAATACACACTAGATACAAATTAATAATTTCTCTAATAATACACTTAATATGTAATATTCATACATGTATAGACGTACAATGGTTAATGCTGTCTAAAGTATGTGTTTTGTTTTTGAAATTGATTTTTTTGTATATATTGTAATTGTTTTGCTGACTGCTGCTCTATTGTTATCATACTTGATTATACTTATTAATTGAAAAAAAGATGAGACACATACTGAAGTTATTTTATACCCCTTGAATGAACAATTATTAAAATAATTTATCGGTTGCTGTACATTTTGTTACAGTACTTGAAAATTATGATATAATATTTCTCTCATCTCTTAAATGTAGAGAGGGCATTGAGCTCAAAGTGTGTTTTGTGCAGGTAATTATTAACTTTGTCAAAACTTTATTTTATTGTAGCAAATTGCTCCCTTTATATAAGCACAATTCTTTTCCATCCCTCATGGGATTTTGTTTTCTTAAAAATGTACCATATTAATTTTTTGATACTTATTCAATTTACGTGGTCCACTTTAATTTATAGGAAACATGGACATTCCGGCAATATATTCTTTATATCATTCTTAAGCTTCTGAATAAACTGTCATATGGGTACCAGCTGCAGATTTAACTGTTCAATACAATACAATACAATCAACCTGATGTAAGGCTTTTGAAATAAATGACCATGATTGCAAAAGACAGTATCATGGATTGGACTGACAGTTTTCTTACAGATATGCAAAAAACTCTCAAATAACCAAATATTCTTCAGTTGGCTTGTCGGAATTAAATCAAGCACTTTGGATAGTAGTATCCATAGAGCTGGCGGTAGCCTTCAGGAAGCCTTAAGCAGGATTTTAACTATAACACACAACCATCTAAGATTTATACGACACATACATAAACACCTCCTGTTTGATCTGTTAAATATGTTAGATTCAGTAATATCAGAGTTGCCTAATTATATGTACAGTGCTGTTACTGTATGTATGGAGAATGTTGATATAATATTAAAGAAAAGGATATGTTACCAAAAAAGTGGTTAATGTAATAAGAAGATAAGATACATTATTTTTAAATAACAATTTCAAAGGTAACGAAAAGCAAAAAAAAAAGTGTAAAAAGTATGGGAATACTAATAAGTACATATACCTAAAATAGTAATAAAAGAAAAATAACAACTGTTTCAAGTGTTAAATAGAAACTGAGGGCTGATATGTTGGCAGACGAGAAAGCTTTGTGTGATATCTACACAATATACAGTATAGAGTAACAAAAATTAATATAGTTGTTTCAGTTAAATGCAGTGTTCTGGTTGTGTGCTGTTTGGCTGGGAGTGCTGTGGTTTAAGATTTCCTTCCCCAACCCAGTCATTATCTGTGTAGAATTTGCTTGTTTGTTCACTTCATGGACACATGAGTTATCATACCAAACACTAATATATTATCTTGATTTGAGACTCTAAACTGGTCCTATATCAGTGTGTGCATTAGTGGACATTGCAAGAGGCACAATATCATTAAAATGATCACCCATTCATTCTTTCTGTGAGAGGAATAACCAGTTAAAAAGGAATGTTCTCTGAAAATCATTCATTTTCATCATAGTTTGCCACACTGCTTGGTTTTTGCACGATTACAAAAAATGCTGTGTAATCTTCATTACACAGTTGATGTACGTTTTGGGTGCAACTTCAAGAAGAATCAGAAAATTAATACATTTTATAAACATTTTCAATTACCTTTACAATAGTACTGATTACAAGCATTGGCTATTCTTATTTATTAGTATTATTTATTATTTTTGTAGCAGTAAAATGTCACAAAAAAGTACAGTGGTCTCCATGATTCTTAAATGGAATATGTTGTGCTAGAGTTGCCTGCCTGGTCAAATTGAACAATAGGGAGAGAAGAGCATTGGTAAGAGAGATGACCAAGAACCCAATGGGCACCTTCACTGAGCTTGAAAGAATCTTTGTAGAGATGGGAGGAACTTCAAGAAAGACAACTATCACTGTAACACTCCAGTATTCTGTGATTTATGGCAGGGTGGTGTGACAACACACACCCAAAGGACTCAGATTATGAGAAACAAAATTCTCTTACTTACTTATTTACTTATGCCCTCCACCCCTTCCTGGGTATGGGCCGCCAAAGGTAGATCTCCAGAGATTTCTGTCCTGGGCCATTCTTTCTAGTTGACTCCAGGTGTAGCCCATCCTTGTGATGTCTGCCTCGAGGTCGCATCGCCAGGTGTTTCTTGGACGGCCTCTCTTCCGCTTTCCTTGGGGGTTCCATCTGAGAGCCTGTCTGGTGATACTAGTTTGCGGTTTACGTAGGGTGTGCCCTATCCATCCCCATCTTCTCTTCCAGATTTCTGCTTCTACTGAAGGTTGGCAGGTCCTTCCCCATAGGTTGGTGTTACTGATGGTGTCTGGCCAGCGAATATGGAGGATCTTTCTGATACAGGTGTTAATGAATGTCTGGATTCTTCGGGTGGTGGTTTTGGTTGTCCTCCAGGTTTCGGCCCTGTACAACAGTACTGATTTTACATTGGCGTTGAACAGACGTATCTTGGTGGTCAAGGTCAGTTCTCTGGAAGCCCAGATGTTCTTGAGCTGGATGAAGGCGGCTCTTGCTTTGCCGATCCTTGCCTTGACGTCTGTATCTGTTCCACCCTGCTGGTTGATGATGCTGCCCAGGTAGGTGAAGGACTGTATCTCCTCCAGGGAACTTCCATTCAGTGTGACTGGGTTGTTGCTGTTTGAATTGGTCTTATGAATCTTGGTTTTCTCTGTGTGGATGTTGAGTCCAACCTGTAATGATGTGGCTGCCAACACACTGGTCTTTTCTTGCATCTGCTGCTGACTGTGGGAGAGAAGTGCAAGATCATTGGCAAACTCTAAGTCTTCCAATTGGCTCCACAAGGTCCACTGGATTCCATTCCTGCGTTCATTGGTGGATGTCTTCATGATCCAGTCGATAACGATGAGGAAGAGGAACAAGAATAACAAGCATCCCTGTCGGACTCCCGTCTTCACTTGGAAGCTGTTGGTAAGCTGCCCTCCGTGGATCACTCTGCAGTTTATTCCCTCGTATGAACTCTTGATCAGGTTTACCACCTTGGCTGGGATGCCGTAGTGCCGGAGGAGCTTCCACAGGGTCCCTCGATCCACACTATCAAATGCCTTCCCATAGTCGACAAAGTTGATGTACAACGGTGTGTTCCACTCCAAGGACTGCTCGACTATGATGCGCAGCGTTGCAATCTGGTCCATGCATGATCGATTCTGCCGGAAGCCTGCTTGCTCGTCTCGTAGTTGTGGATCGACAAAGTCCTTCATCCGTTCTAGGAGGATCCGGTTGAAGACCTTGCCTGGCACTGACAGAAGTGTGATGCCTCTGTAGTTGTTACAGTTACTGAGGTCCCCCTTTTTTGGAAGCTTGACTAGGTAACCCTCCTTCCAGTCAGTCAGTATCTCTTCCTCCTCCCAGATCTTCTCAAAAAGGGGGTACAGCATCTCCACCGATGCTTCCAGGTCTACTTTCAGGGCTTCTGCTGGTATGTCGTCAGGTCCAGCTGCCTTCCCTTTCTTCATCAGGGTGATGGCCTTCCTGATCTCTTCTCTGGTCGGCTTACTGCAATTGATGGGGAGATCTTCGTTGGCTGGGTTGATGTCTGGAGGGTTTGGTGGTACTGGTCTGTTCAAAAGCTCCTCAAAATGTTCAGACCATCTATTCATCTGCTGCTCTAGTCCTGTGATGGCCTTTCCCTCCTTGTCTTTGATGGGTCGCTCTAGACTGATAAAATCACAATTGATTTTCTTGGTCTCAGTTTTAAGCATCATGTCTGGCTTAACCCAGAAATGCTCATCACCTGCACAATACCATTCCAGCAGTGAAGCCCAGTTTTGGCAGCATTATACTTTGGGGTTGTTTTTCAGCAGCAGGGGCTGGGAAATTAGGCAGGGTTGGGAAAAGGCTAAATGGAGCAATGCCCAGAGATATCCTTAATGAAAATCTGCTCCAGGACACTCTTGACCTCAGACTGGGTTCAAAGTTCTTTTTCCAGCAGTACAATGTCCCTAAACACAGAGTAAAGACAACACAGGATTAGCTTAGGGTCAGCTCTCTGGATGTATTTGAGTTGTCCAAGCAGAGTCCCGACTTGAACTCAATCAAACATCTCTGGAGAGACCCGAAAAAAACTGTCCACCAATGGTCTCCATTTAATCTGATAGAGCTTGAGAGGATCTGCAGAGAAGAATGGCAGAAAATCCTCAAACCCAAATGTGTTAAGATTGTTTCTTCATAAACAAGAAGACTTCAGCCCGTAATTGCTGCCAAAGATCTTCAGCAAAGTAAAAGTTCTGAATAGTTTTGTCAATGTGATATATTTTATTTCTAAAATTGTGTTTTTTCTTTGTTAATCTGGGATATTGAATGTTGCTTGATGAGAGAAAAAAATCAATTTTAACGATTTTAGCGTGAGGCTGCAATATAACTCAAAAAAGCAAAGAGGTCTGAATACTTTCTGAAGGCATGGTATACAGTATTTCTATAGTGTTGTGTGTGTGTTTTCCTTTTTTTTTTTTTTTGATTTTATTGAATTATTGTGAACTGTTCTCAGGAGACATGCACATAAGAAATTCATTACCCTGTTAGAATGATTCCCGATTTTCCATTTCTGAAGAAAACCTTGATGATCTCCATCCTTAAAAATGCATCAGCAACAGAAGTGGCACTTGGTAAATTTCTTCATGCTGCCTGGACTATTCATATCCTCGTCTACATCTGCAGGAAGCAAAAAAATACAAGAAAAACAAGAAAAGACATTCGCTAGGAATCTCGCAATCCCACTGCATGCCAATTACATTATCTCCTTTAGCATGTAGTTTAAATGGAGAAAGTAGAATGGGAGATGTTTTTTTCTTGTTAAACTTATGATGAGATACAGTACATGCTAAATTTAATTTTTGATTTCAATCAAGTTAGATTAATTTTGTTCATGGGTGTCAGGATCAACATTTTTGTGTTCCTGTCTGAGAGTATTCCTAAAAACATCCGTCACTTCAAAACTAGTAAGACTGATCTGGTTTATTTTGGGATTTATTTGTTTAGAGCTCAGTGTTCAGTTCACATCCAATAGACTCATTATTTTATTTATTTCTTAATTGTTTCCATTGTGAATTGTTTTATTTGTTTTTTGTAAACACTGTATATAGTCTCATTTATTACTGTTTACTATTTGATTATTTTTTATTTTTCAATAACCAGCATTTGTTTTGTGTCTCTGTGGGAAGGGAGTGTAGACTGGAGCAGACTGGAGTTGTTTCTGGCAGTTTAGTCTAAAATAAATGAATCACAGCATTTAATTGTGTGGATCTGCAGTAGACATAACAGGGTTTTGTCATTGAAACAACAGCAAGGGGTGAGTTCCCATGTGGTGATGGTGCATTCTGGTAAGATGCAGCAATGTCATACTTTTAAGATACACAGCACCCCTCCACACTGATGTGAATGAGAGACATAAAATGTAATTGATTTTAATAGTGTGCTGCAAAGTACCTGCATTACTTAGCTGCTGAAAAATTGCAGGGGAGTGCAGAAGTGTGAGCAAGGTTTTAGGAAGCAAAATTTCTTGTTTTCCACTCCAAGACATTAAACCCCCCACCCCAAAACAATTTTTAGTGAATTTCATGTTTCATGATTGCAAACCGTATACAAAACTATGTACAGCAGTTTCGCTCATCAGTGCTCAAAATAATGTCCTCTCTATTAACACCTTATTACAGATGAAGAAATTTGTTGGTTCAGTCAATAAATAATGGAGACTGAAAGAAGCTCACGGACAACTGTAACCAAACTGCATATGTTAGCCTTACCCAAAGACTGTTAAATTAGCTCAGATAAAGAAATAGCTTGATTTGTTTTTTTTTTATTAACTGCATATATGTAGCACCAGACTTTAGTACATGTCACACACGCATGCTTGGGGAGCAGCTGACGGGCTCAACAAAGCGTTATAACACAAAGAAAGCAGGTTTTGTACAGGGCAATAATATCTCTCTCTCTTTCAACAGAAAAACAGAACAATAAATGCACCATTTTGAAGACTGGCAAACGATTCCACGCACTCAATAACAAAGTCATTACTTCCAACCCCGCCTGATGACTGCACTTCTGGCTTCAACATTCCACGTCATTTCCGCCTGTCCATTTTCCTAGCATTCCCTCTGTATCTAATTTCCTGCCAGTTCACTATAAAAAATTCATTCACCTACCAAAATGTTTTCTTCTGTTCTATTCATTTTGAATGTACCAGTCTGGAAAGGTTGCTCTGGACCTTACACTATACGGGTCTACCACCCCAAATCTTTATGTGTGCTGTCTCTAATTCTTTCCTCACACACCTTATGATTGACATGCCCGTGTAAAAGAAACAAAGTCATTTTTCAATGTAGTGTAGCCTCCACATCCATGCCTCCAAAATAATGTTGTGACAGAACACCAAGTCTCTCATATACAGTTAGTCTAAATGCCATCTCCAAATGAAGTGAAAGTGTGTGCCTTTTGATGGACTATCATTTTTGCAATGGTTTAAATCCTAAATAATATTGTTGGCCTCTAGTGTCTCTAAAACTGATAAAACTTGTTCAGTAATCAGACAGTCATTAGGGGTATGTTCTCATTCCAGCTCAGTTCTGATTTTTCACTCACATGTGATGTTTTCAACCTTTTTAGAGAAGTGTGTACAACAAAAAATTACATGGTACTTAACCAGATAAAGATATATTTGACTTTAATGTGACTCATATTTGAATGCATGAATAGGAACTGTATGGAAATTGATACTATATCATGTACGTTTTTATGTGATCTTCATCATATTATACTTTGAAAATCAAGATGAGTGACAGTACAGACTCCATGTGCCAATCAAAAGAATGCAAGCTGGTGGATTTAATATGTAGCTTGGGCAAGGGTTGCCAGTTAGTTTAGTACAATTGTTAAGTGTTTTCTGCTGGAAATGGTGCAACCTCAAGCAGGTATTTTGCCAAGAGAATCTTGCTAACAGACGTTGACATAATTAACGAAACATTTTCCTAGACTTTCTGAAATTGTCAAAAAACTGTTTTGGATCAATCCTCTCCACATCTCACACTCACCACTCCACTCTCATGTGTTCAGGTTTCTACATACAATAAATGCTATATATTTTTTTTCTACTTCTCTTTTCTGTCATCACAAACAAATTCTCTGATATCCTGCAGTGAAACCAATTTAATTAGCTGAGTCAGCATCCTGTTGTTGTTCATGGTGGACTATTATTGCATCTCATAAATTTCAGATGAATTATTATTATTACTATTATCATTATTTTTTCATTTGTATATCCAGAGCACAGTCAAGACAGATATATGTACACATTCCTATAATATTTGAATTGTTTACAAAACAAATTTGAAAATTGGGAATGAGACGAATATATAGAAAATAGCTATACAGTATGTTATAGAAGAGGTAACAGGTGTTGCTGAATCATGTTGTACTGTACGAGTATGTTTAAACTTGTTGCCTTTTATTTCTAGTTCCATTGAATTTGGAGCAATACAGTACTCACATATTATGTTTATCTGCTTTTCATTGTCTTTAACAATAATAAGAAAGATACTGTTTTTTGTGCAGAGCGAGCAGCAAATCAACAGTGACCATTCTTTCTGCAGAACTGCTGACCAAACAATTGGCACATACAAAATCATGTGGGAACGTACATGAAGTTACAACCGATCAATTGTTAGACTTGCACCACAGTTCTCTCGTTCAAAAAAGGGTACTCAGTGTCACATCTGTCTTTCTCCTTATCATTCCAAAATCCTTTTTGAGAAGAAGACAGAATGCACTTAATTCAGTGTTGCCTAGTTGCCACCTACTACTGGCAGAAGAATGTTTTACAGCTAGTAAGCTTAAGGGGGAGGCTGCTGTGCCACATAGTCGTACTTCTGCAAAAGCCGTGGGCCTTTTTAAGGTGAACCACAACATGACATTAGCAACAATTAATTATCATTAAAGTTAATATCGATCTTGAAATATTTTACTGTCATTTTACATCATTTTATACAACAACATTTATTTATATAGCACATTTTCATACAAAAAAGTAGCTCAAAGTGCTTTACATAATGAAGAAAAATAAAAGACAAAATAAGAAATTAAAATATGTACTGTATATGTTAAAAGGCTAGAGACTGTTTATAATAAATAACTAAAGTGTGACCCATTTCTCTAAGTTACATACATCACTGCTAGGTAATATGTAAATTGCCTTATAATATTTATAACTGAATGCTGTTAATGCCTTCAAATGATTCTAATTACATTGTGATTTTACAGATAACTGACTGAACAGACAATCATTCCCTATTCAGAGTAGTTCAGAGCCAACATAACACATTTCTCTTTTGCTCTTCAGCTACAACCCAATACAAATGAAATAACGTTACCATTAAAACCGGAACCCTTTATAGTCTTATTATTTCATCTTCCTTTTATAAGCACCTGAATAATAAACTTTTTTGGGTAAAATCATTGATATTTTGTGACTTTGCTATGGAATTTGTGAGATGACAGCTCAGTCATGAGAGAACCCTTTTGAACAAGTAGTTTGCTAGAGAGAACCCTGGTACAGAAAGTATATTACAATAATTTCTTGATTGGAGCAAATCAAATTGTTTAAATACCAAAAAAAGTTACAGGATATGAGTAACATCAAGCATAAGAGGAAACGGGACTGATGGTAAAGTCACTGAAAGAGTGAAGTAATACTGCAATTTTGAAAAAGTGTATAGAGTCTAAATTATGCTGGAGTAGGAGTACAATTTTCATATATTGGCCAAAAAGAACACTGGATGTGTCTTCTCCAAAAATAAAATGGTTAAACACAAACCACAATTTCTTTTTACTTTCTAAATAAGGTGAGTGTGTACTGACCTTTGTTTTCTTTGCATTTCAATGCTTTCAATAAATTGAAAAACTTCAGAAACCTGTTGAATAAGATATGGACAAATATTTTATTATTCTAGCTAGCCATCAATATGGATAAATGAGCTTTCCTTCTGATCACTGCCATCTCCTTCAGTCATATGCTCAACATTTATATAGCACTTTCATACAGGGCAGTAGCTCAAAGTGTAGTGAAAATAGTAAAAGAAAAACTGGAATTTACAAATATAAATAAAAGGTATACACTGCATTTACACAGTTTTTACACATTTTGTTATGTTGAAGCCTTACGCTAAAAACTTTAAATTTATTTTTCCCTCATCACATCACACCCAATGTCCTAGAATGACAAAATAATAAACAAGATTTCAGATATTTTTACAAATTTATTACAAATAAAAAACTGAAATATCATATTGACCCAAGTATTCAGACCTTTTACTCAGTTCTTCATTGAAGCACCTTTGGAAGTAATTACAGCATGTTCTTCATGGGTATGACACAACAAGTTTTGCACACCTAAATCTTTGAATTTTCTGCTATTCTTCTCTGTTGATCCGCTCAAGCTCTGTCAGGTTGGATAGAGACCATCAGTGGAAGATATTCTCAGGTCTGTACAGAGATGTTTGATTGAGTTCAAGTCTACGCTCTGGCAAGGCCACTCAAGAACATTTACAGAGTTGACCCTAAACCATGCCTGCGTTGTCTTTTCTTTGTGCATAGGGTCACTGTCCTCTTGGAAGATGAACCATTGGCCGAGTCTGAGGTCCAGAACACTCTGGAGCAAGTTTTCAAGGATTTCTCTGTACGTTACTTCATTTAGCTTTCCTTCAACCCTGACAAGTCTCCCATTCCGTGCCACTAAAAAAACAACCTCACAACATGATATTGCAACTACCATGCCTCTCAGTCAGAATGACGTTATGCGAGTGATGAACAGTGCCTGGTTTCCCTGAGACATGATGCTTAGAATTAAGACCAAACAGTTCAATTTTGGTTTCATTGGACAAGAGAATCTTGGAAGTCCTTTATGTACCTTTTTGTAAACTCCAAGCAGGCTTTCATGTGTCATCTAGCCACTTTGCCATAAGACCCACATTTTTGAAAAGTTGCAGAGTTGGTTGTCCTTCTGGAGGTTCACCCATTTCCACACAGGCTTTCTGAAGCTCAGCCAGAGAGACCATTGGGATCTTGGTCATCTCTCTTACCAATGCCCTTCTCCCCCGATTGCTCAGTTTGGTCAGGCAGTTAGCTCTAGCAAGAGTTGTGGTTGTTACAGATTATTCCATTTAAGAATTAAGAACAACACTGTACTCTTGGAAAAACCTTCAATTTGCATCTGTGCCTCAACACAATCCTGCCTCTCAGATCCACAGAAAACATCTCAAAGATGATCAATAGACTGGTATGCACCAGAACCAAATTTCAAGTTTCATAAAAAAGGGTCTGAGAGTTTGTCAATATGATATTTCAGTTTTTTATATTTTTAATAAGTTGGTAAAACTTCCTAAAATTCTGTTTCTGCTTTGTGAAAGAAAAGAAGCCAAAATATTTTAATTTAACAAAAGGGGGTCTTTAATAGAATTAATGCTGATCCAGAACCTTACATTAAAGTTCTAAGTACCAGTTAAAGCAGTCTCCAGTTTTTTTATAGGTTGGAAATCTTTCCCCAGACTCTTCCTATAAATCTTAGTTCATACCAACAAGAGCTAGGCCATGTCTGGTGACCCTTTGTTAGCAAACATTTATCAGCTTTATTGCAACAGAGATGATTAATTGTCTTATTAGTAACTGCATGTTCTTGAACTTCCAAAATTTTCTGTACCTATAAAGATATAGGTTTGGTTACAACTTAAAGAAAATAACTAGTATGAAACTATTTAATATACATGAAAAACAGTTCATTACTTATTGTTAAACAACAACATACATTTTCCTGCTGATTGGATTTAAAGTTTAACAGAGCAGAATACAAACCCTGAAGAGAGAAATATAAATTGTGCATATATTCTTCCACGGCTTTGTTATTGCAGGTATTGAGTGTTGTATTATAAGAGAAAAAATGTATTTAAATGATTTGAGCATTAGGCTGCAACATAAGAAAATGTTTAGAAAGCGAAGGGATCTGAATACTTTCTGAAGGCTCTGTACATGGTAAACTAAAGAAATAAGATCTCTATTACATTGTACTCTTCCTGAATATAATCCAAGGTGGTTTCATTTATTCATTTACTTTTATATTTTCTGTGCCCATTTAACTAATATGGGGCCATGACATGCTGGAAACCATCTTGTTAGCATCAAATGCAAAGGAGAAATTCACCTTGAACAATGGTCCAGTCAATTTCAGGGCACATTCATTCTGAAACAAATCAGGCCAATCTCCACTTTTCAATTAAACTAGCATAGATGCTCTTGAAAGGGAAAAAAAGCAGAACACCCAAGGAAAATCCCACATAGACACAGGTGAATAAGGAAAATCCCCAGACAGAGATATTCCTGGAGAAATCTAGTCTCCTGGATTTGTGATGCAACACTGCTATCTACAGCACCATCATACTACTGAGTATTTTAAACAAAACACAGAAATTAGACCATTCCTTTAAAGTCTGAACATTGTGCTGGTTAAAAGGAAATTTTGAAATGTGTGCTTGAGTTCAAGATTAGCCTTTGCTTCAGTAAAGCTGGAAGAAGTTAAAATTGCTGTGTTATTTTCTTGGAAACACTCTTTCATTAAAGCCTTGATTAAAGACAGATGTTATACTGTATATTTTTTTATATTTCTCTCAAATATAAGGCAAACATTGCATCAGAAAATACAAAATGTTACATTTATAATAAATTCTAATACCCATGGTTGCTACTTTGACTACCAGTTAAATTAAAAACTAAAATATTTTCAACCATGGTTAGAAAACTCTATATCAGTGCTATCCAAAATTTTTATTCATGTCTCCTATTTACTCTTTACTGATTTAGAAACATATAATCTATCCACAATAATTAACACACTGTCGGCATATGTCTAATGTGTTACATTTATATCTGTTTATGCAAATACTAATTTCTGAATTCATACTCCATAAAATTTAACATGGTGATGGTGATGCACAGGAGAGACTTGGACATCTGGATGATGTTAGCAATGTGTTATTAATATTTATTATAAGTAAATATAATCATTGCAATTAAATCTAGTGAGTAAACAAATAAAATTGCTACTGTGGTTATTGTAGCTGCTGTGTACACCTGTTAGCTTTAATGCAACTGGGGACAGACAATGTAGCGATGAAACACATGGAGGTGCACAGATGAGATATCAAAAGCATGTACACTGGCAGTAAGCTACTCATTACTGAAGGTACTATAAATGGGATAAGGTTAATACTTACTATTAAACCCAGTTAAGAAACAGGAAAAATATTTTAGCAGACCACACGTATGCATTCTTATTTAAAAGTGAATTATTATAATTAACAGTTCATTAATTTATTATTCTGCATTTTTTACTAGTTAATTTATTTGTTGAAATGGTAATAGTAAAGGTGTGACATATTATGATATGGTTCAAACAGTTAAAACCATAGTCATTATTTTAAAATAATATTAACAACATAATTAAAACATAGATGGCAAGATACAGTGTTTCAGTAGGTAGTGTTGCTGTCTTACAACACTTGGATCCTACTTGGTCCAAGCTATGGAGGAATAACATTGATGTCACACAGGAAAATGGCTCCAGAGAGAATACTTAGGGAAGAGACCACCACAGGGGAGCAACAGTTTGGTTTTATGCAAGGGAGAGGAACAACTGATGCAGTCTTTGCATTGCGGCAGCTCATAGAGAAGCACTGAGAAAAATAGAAAGGTTTGCATATGGTGTTTATGGATTTGAAGAAGGCTTATGATAGAATGCCACATCAAGAGATCTGGAGGGGCGTAAAGGAGTACCAGAGAAGTATGTGGGTATTGTCCAAGATATGCATGAGGAAGTGAGGACTCAGGTTAAAAGCAGTGTTGGGGTAACAGACAAAACCCCAGTTAGTGTAGGTCAGCACCAGGGATCTTCTTTAAGTCCTTACTTCTTTGCTCTGGTAATATATGCTTGAGTCATGAGATAAAAGACTAACCCTCCTGGTCCATAATTTTTGCTGATAAAATTGTGTTGTGTAGTACCAGAAAAGAGAAAGTGTAGAGGAAGCTGAAATATTGGAAGATGGAGAACTGAACATACATAAGAAGAAGACCAAATATATGAGTTTTAAAGATGATCAGGATTCTGATTTAGCCTGAAGGGAAAGCTACTGAAAAATATCTAGGATCATTGGTAGCCCACAATAGAAAACTAGAAGCAGAGCTAGCCAATAGCGTTCAGTTTGGATGGAAAAATTGGAAGATGGTATCAGGAGCATTGTGTGATTGAAGAATTAAGGTGAAGGTTAAAGGTAAAATTTTTAAGACAGTGGTAGGACTAGCAATGACATATGGGGCTGAGACATGGGCAATAAAGGAAGTGTAGGAGAAAAAGCTAGATGTGGCAGAAATGACAATGTGGAGATGGATGTGTGAAAATACAAAAAAGAGCAGAATAAGAAATGAGACAATCAGAGGTACAACAAAAATGGCGAAATACCTAAGAAAGAAAGGAAAGTAGGTTGAAGTGTTATGGACATGTGATAAGGAGAGGCAAGAAATATATGTGCAAAAGAGTGACAGGAGTGGAACTACAGGGGAAGAGAAACTGAGGGAGGCCAAAGCAGTGGTGGATTTATAAAATAAAAGAAGATCTGAAGTGAAAGGGCTTGACTGGTGAGGAGGTGCAGGAAGAAGTTTGGAGAAGAATGATCAAGCACAATGACCCGACATAGAAGTGGGAAACAATGAAGGAAAAAAAGAAGAATTGTTCATACTCTTCTTTACAAGTCCCTACCAGTACTGTTGTTTCTTCTTACAGGTGAAATACATGACCTTAGTTTAACTGACTATGTTATACTGTTCTCATGTACGAATCATAAATAAACATTTATTTAACATGATCCTTAGTAGGATAATACATAGTAGGAAGATAGATTAATAATTTATTGAGTGTTTACTGATCCCCTATATAATTATAGGGTTGGAGTCATGGGTCTAAGGCTGGGGGATCTGTTCTGGAAATCGAAGGGTTTGAATCCTGTAAATGCCAGAAGTGATTCCACGCCATTGGACCCTTGTGCAAGGCCCTTAACCTGCAATTGCTCCATCCCAAGCATGACATTAACCTAAATTCAGCCCTGCAAGCAGGTTCTCCAACTTCCAGGGAAAACTTGGCGGTTGGTGGCAGGATTAGCAAACAGCCACTCTAAAAAAACCACACACTGTTCCATTGCATGCTGCACTCGGGTCCTAATTGAGGATTCTGAGGTGGTTTGTTGTGTGGGGAGTGCAGCAACATGCTGTATCAGTGCCTCCTCCCAATCCTCTCTCTATATACTTCTCTCTTTGTACTATATCTAGTGAAAATTAAGGCTTGAAGCACTTCCTAGTCAGGTGAAAGCTTCATATGAGAAGGGAGTCGCTGCCCTGAGCAGCACTCCAGGGCCCCAAAAGGGCTTCCTGTTTGAACTACAACTCCAATGCAGCCATGCTGATGTCCAAACAGGAGAAGCTTCCACTCAGCATATTTTGGGAACACGTGTCCCTGAACAGCAGACTCTCACCGTCCTGCCATTTCCTTGGCTTCCTGACCACCAAGCAACCTAACTGGGATGCCAGCCCATCCACATCCTCATTTCAATATGTATGTATATTCTTTATTTATACAAAGTATATATCTGTGTGTGTGTGTGCTTGCGTGTGTGTGTGTGTACACGTGTGAGAATATCTCTATTACTCTATATAAAGCTTTTTGTCTCTGATTGACTCATTGACTGAATGACAAGAAATTCTTGGCAACTTGCAGACAAACAAGATTCATCTCATGTCCCTGATGCTAAAAAAATCAACCTCACAGAGGTAATCGCACACTTTGCAAATCAGGTTTTTGAGAAAAACACATTGTCAGATTTGTGATATTTACTGTTATGAGATTTATGTTATTGTTACATGGAGGAGACATTAGACAGTTAACAAAATGGAAGAGTAATATTTAATGGACCGATCAAATACAAACTTCAAATTTCACAAGCTAGTGAGGCTTTCATTTTGTATATCTTTCCTTCCTGTTTCTTGCATTTGTTCCAACATTAAGGTTGCCTTTATGATATCAAACTTGTCCATTTAAGGTTAACCCATTATTTCAGAACTCCTATAAAACAGCAGTTGCTCTGTTGTTTTTTTACCTCACATAAGTGATCAGACTTTATTACTATTAATGTTATTGATTATATCTGTGAAATAATTCTGAGTCGAACTACCGTACTGCAGTAATTACTCCCTACTGGAGTCTACATCCCATTCAAATATGGCAGGTATTTACCAGTAAGTATGTTACATTTTGCTTAGTTGTTATGCTAGAGAACATTACTGTGGCTTCAAAAATCCAACAAACGGCATACATTTAAAGTTCAGTTATTTGCTCATATTTTGGAATGAACAAAAAGAGTGAATGAATGAACCATTCTGTCACCAATGGTGACTTACCACAGGTACATTTCGTTTGAAACTTGGCTTGATTGCTACTCCTTAAAACCACTGTTGTCACTGCATACCTGATACTCCAGTTTCCCTCCCACCACAAAAACATGCATGTTAGAATATCTATTGACTCTAAATTAGCCCCATATGAGTAATTGTGGATGTCTCATGCCCAGTATAACTGAGATGCCTACCGATCTCAGCACTTCTAATCTGAATGAGATGATTAGACAATGAATGGATTGGTGACTGAAGCCTGTATCCATGTTCATTACAGAGAATGAATGGTATGTATCCATGCATTCGTCGGGACTAGTATGGTGCTGTATAAGAAGGTGATTAATCTCGCCATCATTTCAACTCCCTCATTCAAATTCATGACACTACAATCTAAAAAAACAGCAACCTTTAGCTCACCGGTCACATCATTGTGTTCTCAAAGCATGCATGAACTGTTTTCTTTTATTTTTAAACTATTTCCATAATGGGGATACAAACAGTGATAACATAAGCCTTTTTGCATTGAAAGAGGAATGGGAGTTTTCTTAAGTTAAACCATGACAAGTTTTAAAATAATATACTTCCTGTGCCTCACACTGAAATTTAAGCTCTGACTGGCATACCTAATTATTGCATTACACAGTACATTAATATGGGTTACTGTATGGAGTTTGCTGAGTCTCATTGTGTCTGGTTGGGTTTTCCAGGGGCACCCCATATGAAATTAGATTGATGCCAAATATCCGTGTTCATGCACCACACATTTGTTAGCACAAATTGCTTTCTGAGCACATTTCGCAAGTGCAACTCACACGTTGAGCACATTTTGTAAGCACAAGTTATGTTTTGAGTGTGAGTGTTTTGTGGTCACATGGCTTTCGGCAGTGTTCTTATGTGTTGTTAATGGCAAAAGTCTGTGTGTGAACACCACACATTTTGAGTGCATTTTTTGTAAGTGTGAGTTAAATTTACAGGGCACATGGTACATTTTTCAAAGTTTTCTGGTCACATGATTTTTTGGCAGTACTCTTGCATTGCATTCATGCCAAAATTATTCAAATAGCAGCAAGGTAAAGGCTGAACTTTGTTCTTCTAGCCAATGGGAATAGTCAACACTAACAAGCCAATTGAAAAGCACATTTCCTTTCCTGCTTCCAAATGGAAACAGGTCTAATTTACTCAATGGCTCAAGAGTTTGGTAAGAAGTTACTCTAAAACGCGGAACAAACCTCAGCTACAAATAGGGTAACTTTTTATTTTTTTATTTTTATTACCAATTATTCCTTTGTCTGTGAATATTTATAAGTCATGTTTCTTTCATTTTACGAAGCTTCCACGTGTAACATTTATCATTCCAATTTAAGAAAAGCAACTAGCCTCTAATAAGGTGATAAAGTGCAACATGAAGGAAATTAAAAAAGCTTTCTCAGCAGTCTGACATTTAGTAATTGAAATTAAACTGATATCCATCCCCTACATGGTTTTAGCTTTAATATGGAGTGACAGTAGCTGGAAGGAGTTCAGTGGGAAATCATATGAGATAAAACCATTTATAGATGTTTGCCCATTTAATATGATTTTGCAATTAAACTATGTGTGCTGTATTATTCAAATTGCCTCAGCTGTTTGATATCGAATTGGCAGAGAGGAATTTTACTTTGTCATTATCTATAAGTTTGAACTAAAGCAGTCCACAATTGAAAAAGCTTCTGGGTTGGTCTTCCTAAGGGGATGAAGGGGTGGTGTTGTTTCTTCCTTAAATCCGTAGTGACTTACAGGCTCATTCAGGCATTCAGGCCTCTACCAGTTCAATAATCCGATTCTTGGAGAATAGCAAAGTGATTCAATATATAAAACAAATACTCTGGCAATACTGAGTAATTGGGAGGATACATAATAAAAAGCAGAATCAGAATTAAAATCACTTTTATTTGCCAGTACCTAATTGATGCATAGGAATTGAACTTTGTAGCTGTGGAGCTGCTTATAACATAATGCAACATCACAAACAAATAAACAAATAATATAAGTTAAATAACATACATTTTAAACAGTTGCAGAATAGTTCAGTTACAAAGAAGATGTGTTAAAGATGATGTGCAAGTGAGGGTATAAGTGTATAGTGTGTATGCACATGCACACACAAAATGTACATATACTGTACATACACCCACCTTCATACAGTATGTGAGAGAACACCTCAATCGGCGAGGAGGGCAGGCTAAATTACTGGTTTGTGAGGGCTAAGGACATGGGAAAGAAACTATTAAGGTGTCGATTAGTTTTAGTTTTATTTGATCTAAAACATTTACCAGAGAGTTTTTTTTGGAGCAATTGATGACCTGGGTGAGAAGAATCCATGATGATCCTTTTGACATGGTTAATAACACTAGATGTATAAAGGACTACAGGACTGCTTTGGATGGAAGAGCACAGCCAATTATTTTCTCAGCAGACCTTACAACATGCTGTAATTTATTTTTAGAGTGGACTGCCAATTAACCAAACAAGACAACGATGGAGAATGTGATCACACTTTCAATTATGGCTTTGTAAAACTGTGCTATGATTGGCTGAGAATTATTTAATTTCTTTAGTTGGCATAAAAAGTACAACCGCTGCTGAGCCTTCATAGTAAAATTGTATTAATGTCTCAACTGTGAGTGTTTGTAATAGTTGAAGGATTTGTCTATATTGACTGCAGAATAATTACTTTCTAGTGGAAGAAGTCATAACTGCTGTTTACAAACATCAATTACCATTACCATTCTCATGGCGGTATTGAGCTCCAGGTTATTAGTAGCACACCAAGACACAAGATGAGTCACTTCCTTTCTGTATGATTTTTCATTACCATTAGTAATATGTCCAACAATGGTGGTGTCATCAGTAAACTTTAGGATTTTTTCTGAGAATCTAGTCATTGGTGTACAGAGAACAGACTGGGAGTGGAAGAGGGCAGGGGGGATATAAAGCCTTGAGGGGCACCTGTGCTAATATAAAAGCAGTCTGACAGGTAGGAGTCCATCTCAAGAATCTGTTTTGGGCTTGTCAGAGGAGCTATTGTTGGCTGCCAACTGAAGTTCCACTTCAAATTTGTGTTTCCAGTTAGCATATGTGATTACATTGTTTGGCTGATTATAGGTATCCTTATCACCCGCTTTATTGGCTATTTTTTTTGCCTGATGAAGGATCTTTAGGTTTTTGGTGAACCACAGCTTTCCATTGTTGTAAACTACAACAATGGCTGGGAATGCAGACATCTTCACAGAAGATAATATAAGTTGTAACAGTGTCAGTCAGCTCATGAGTGTTTTCACAAGCATTTTTGAAAACGTTGTAATCAGTCTAAACCATGCGATCTAGTGATATATCAACTGACTCAGCAGGCCATGAACATATAGATTTTTACTGGTTTAACTGATTTTAGTATCTGTTTATAAGTCATTAGCAAATGTAGCATAACATGGTCAGAATTACACAGAAGAGTGCATGGTGAAGCTTAGCATGTGTCATGCATAGTGTAGTAGCAGTGGTCTAAATTCTTCCCGATAGTGGAATGGCAGTTAACTAGCTGTTTGCATCTAGGAAGTTTAATGGTTAGGTACAATGTACTTAAAATAAAAAAGATTCTATGTTTATTTCCTTTCTTTAGTTATATAATAACCGAGTTTCCAAAACTGGTAAACTTGTCTGGTGGATGGCTATTTTACAAGGCACTAGGTAGTTAAAATACAATATCAAATTGAAAGGTCTGCTCTACAAAACCTACACCTTAAAAGCATGATACTTTTAACACTATAATGTTGAAAAATAACGTATCCTTTGTTCAATTTGTCTCCTGAAATAGGAGGAAGTGGGCAGCAGAAACGTTCAGTTATACACTCAAAACCTGTAGCTACCTGCCAAGTTACTGAAGACCATTTCAAAAAATGGAAAAATCACACTCTATATAGAGCTTCTTCAAGAGGTACTTGATGTTCTACCTTATCACCATGATGCTCCAGAGTTTATCAGGATGCCTGCCAGAAATGTTAGATCAATATGCCTGTGCAGTTTCTCCTTCCACATATTAATAGCTGCAAAGACTTGAATCAAGTTACCCAAGTTAGTGCTGAGTATCCTTCTATATAAAAGCAGTCGGGATTGTCCTTCCGTCCCATGAGTGCTA
>JANRMT010062819.1:8318383-8343325 GCA_026402145.1 Polypterus bichir lapradei
GGGAAATGGATGGATATTGCAGCACTGACTTTGTATATTCCGACGATGACTTTATATATTGAAGTTTTGACTTTATATATTCCAGCGCTTACTTTATATTGTGAGCTGGAGGGCTTCGCTATTACGTGTGGGGACGAAACTTCACTTTGGTAACTGATCATGCTCCACTTCAATGGTCATACCGACAGAAAGATACAAACTCTCGCCTCATGAGATGGTTTCTGGGCTTACAACTTTTACCGTTTCACAGTAAAACATCGACCAGGTTCTGAACACGTCAACGCAGACATATTATAAAGACTAAATGAACCTGGTACAGAGAGTCGCTTGATTCACGGAAATGTGAATAAAGCTAAGGGGGAGGGTGTGAGCTGGAGGGCTGATCGCACCCCAAGAAGATACAGACGCCTCTGGGAAAACCACAACCCCTGAAACAGACACTACCCTCACATTGCTCCTTACTTTCTCACTTGCGCTATAACGTGTAATGCAAACCTCGCGCGATACTCCGCTAACTTAAAAGCCTTGTGCAGCGCCTGTCAGTTGAAAATTGATTGTTTGCTTGCTTTTATCGCTCTCTCTCTCTGCTCCTAGCGGAACTGTCATCTCTGACTTGTCATGGAGCACGTTTAAGCTCATGTGTTTGCAGTGTTTGAATAAAAATCCTTCTTGTTTCTACGACCTCCTGTGTCTCTGTGCAAATCTGTGACCAAAGCGTGACAATATATTCCGACGCTGACTTTATATATTCAAGATTTGACTTTATATATTCCAGCGCTGAGTTTATATATTCCGACGCTGACTTTATATATTTAAGTTTTGAGTTTAGGTGGCAGTGTGACGAAGTTGCTTCGGAAGACGGCGTTAGCCGCGGAGTTCAGCTCAGAGCGAAATGAGGTAAATGGGAGGGGATATGATGACGTGACCCCTCCACCCGCCTTAACTGTCAATCCCCCACAAACACAGTCTCTCGGAATTTGCATAAGCACACCCCTTTACCTGCAATTTTAACTTAGTTGCAAAGTGATCAAAACTCTCGTTTATATCCTGCGTCCTCTCATTAAACTTGTATCCCGCATTACCCGTGGGCATGAAAAACACCAGCGGCAGCCTGTCTATTAACTTAATTTAAAGTTTAGGTTTATACCTTGCTTTGTTTCCGAAGTAGCTGCACTGATGAATATGGTAGTATATGTCACTCGCTCGCTTCTTATTGTTTCGCTGCCTTCTCATTTATATAATGCATGTTTTCCTAATTTTGTACACACTGCGTTGAGTCAGTTCACGTGATTACATGGGCGGCGTGATGATGTCACACGAAACTCCGCCCCCACGGCTTCCAAGCTCAACTCCATTACAGTAAATGTAGAAAAATACCTTCCAGTTATGACCATTACGCGTAGAATTTCGAAATGAAACCTGCCCAACTTTTGTAAGGAAGCTGTAAGGAATGAGCCTGCCAATTTTCAGCCTTCTACCTACACGGGAAGTTGGAGAATTAGTGATGAGTCAGTGAGTGAGTCAGTGAGTGAGTCAGTCAGTGAGTGAGTCAGTCAGTCAGTGAGGGCTTTGCCTTTTATTAGTATAGATCAGTAAGATCAAGATAAAAAAAGGATACTGGCGGCACTCGAATCACAATCACCCCTGACTTTTTATCATCCATGCTATAATTTGTGCTCTTCTGCATCCAACACAAACTTGAAGCAAGATGACAATTTACAACTAGTCAATACAAAACATCATTGAATTTTCGCTTATACAATGTTCACTATTAACTTTTTGCTCAGGTTTGATTTTTCATGGCCTCAGGGATATGAGATGAATCTACTTGTCAAAAACAGTTTTTCTGCATGTTGTCTGCATGTAACCAAGAATATCTTCTCAGTCACTCAGTAAGTCAATCAGGAATGTGTAGCTTTAAACAGTTACTGTATAATCTATCTTAACCAGAAAACAAGATCAAAGTCAGAAGGCAGTTCTTGATAAAGGAGTTTGGTCTGCATGAATTTAAAAACGTTTAGAAGTGCAAATGTTTTGTTGTTATGTATAAACAATTTGGTTTTATGACAAGTCATTGCTAGGATGTGTGGCAGAGCATTCGGTTCAGTGAAATGAGTTTTAAACATAACAAAATTATTCGAATGTGATAAGAACATTTCTCATTTCTAAATCAGCAAAACACTGCCTGTCATGTGGAAGCACAAATCACTGTCTTGGACATAGGAAAATTAAATTCTTAATACTATATATACAGTATATATATATATATATATATATACAAAATGTGCAAAATGTGTTATTATGAAACACTGTTCAGTAACTTTTATGACTTTTGAATAGAAATTGTTCTTGAATCTACTGGTGCATGTACCATTGGCCTACATTGGTAACATTCCCTATACAGCAGGAGTTAGAGAAATAACTGTGCAGGAAGGCTGAGGTCTTTCATTATACTGTTTGGTTTTCCAAGGTGGCAAGTGGTGTATTTTATATGAACAGAAGACAGCTGGGTGCCAGCAATATTCTGTGCCAATTTCACCACCCTTGGCAGGGTTTTACAGTCCAGCTGAACACTGGGATGCTATGCAGCCAGTAAGAATGAAGTCTATGGTGCATATGTAGAAGTTTCTGAGAACAGATGAAGAAATGCAAGTTTTCCACAGATGTTTGAGGAAATGGAAGTGTTAGAGAGAATTTTTGGCAATAGATGAAATATATTGTGATGTCACTGAAAATGTCAGCTAATTGGTTACCACCGGTTTTTAAAACACACTCTGAAGCTCCATCTTCACTAGGTGCCTTATGGATATTACTTTGTTTAAAAGTCATCCTTGCATATACAGGAACAGAAAAGCGTATTAATTATTGTGGTGGTAGGCTATCTGTCATCACGATCAAAGAGGGAATAGAAGGCATTAAGTAAATCAGGATTATAAACAGCAAATGAAATTAGATTGTTTTACTTTGTTAGTCCGGAAGGACCTCTAATCCGTGCCAGAGTTTGCATGATTTATTACAACCACTAAATTCCATCTGTAGTTTACTCCCATATTGACTTTTAGTTACTATTAGTTAGTTAATAGCTTTTCTGAGTTCTTATTTGCTTTTCTTCTTTGTTTCCATGACCCAGTTTTAAAATGCATGGTTACACACCTTCACACAGCCATCCGTATATAGTTTTTCCCGGCTGAAAAAGTAGATTTTTTAAATGAGCGATGCTCATAAAACAGAGTCCAAAACAGAACTGACTTGCATTGATACAAGATGGTGGTTTTAAGAGATAGAAGGGAAATGACGTCATCGGCACCGGAAGTGATGTCTTCATGACCAGAAGTGACATCATTGTCAGCGCAGAAACTGGAAATGATCCCTTCCTTACAGGAAGTGACGTCAACATCAGCACCAGAAACGGATGTGACGTTGTTGTTGGCGCCAAAACTAAGCAGGATTTCCTGAGAACGGTCTGCAAGAAACTGAGAGAGACAGTTAGCACACTCCACTACCCCCTGCTCTGGCATAGAATTACTATTTATTTAGGCCCTTTAGCTGTTTAACCTGCACACGTGTGTGACAACTGACAGGTGGTTAAACTGTCCAAGATGTGGGTTCAGTTGAGAGTGGCAAGTATCTTTAATTAAGGTGTAGCAGTGATCCTAAATATTTGTGGGGTAGGCGACATGCTGATTATATGTGGGATAAACACTCCTTAAATTTGCTTTTATTAAATCCCCAAGAACAATAAGTAATCCCTCTGGATGTAAATGTTTGCATTCTGTAATAATATCATAAAGCTCTTTTAGCATATTGTTCATGTTGGCTGACAAAAGAATGTAACTGGCAACCATAAAAACAGAATTCCTTGCAAGATAAAATGCTTATTCAAAATCTATTTTATAAATGTATCATGCATAATATCGGTGGAATTTTAAAGCAGTTAACAATTGTTTGCATGGTTTATACTGTGGCTAGAACATCTTCTTATATAATATGCTACTGTGACTGTCCGTTTGTCTGTCCTGGATTTTAAATCACTTGCAGCTCGCAAACTGTTTGATCTATTGACCTGAAATTTAGTTCACATATACTATGTGATGTCTACTGTCCACTGTCGGGGTGTTTATTGACCTCCAAGGTTATTCCTCTTTTTATTTTTATTTTATTTTATTGTAGAATCAGCTCTTGGCAGCAGCCAGCAGGGTGGCCGTGCGGCACATGCATACAGGCGCCGTTCTCATTCATACCACTTTCTCCGTCACTTCCCCTACCTCTTCATATCTTAAATCATTTTTGAGGCAGATTGAAGACTTAAGTGCCAGCTTAAGTGAAAAATTAAAGAAAACATACTAAACGTAGTAATTGCAACACAAACACTGACTTCATCAGTTTTAACGTGAAAAGATGACGACAAAATAAGAGAAGAAGCGGGCCGCTTGAGTGGAGACTAGAAGAGCTGCTCAGGAAGCAGCCTCTGAAGAAACGAATGTCTAAATGTTCAGAGAAAGAGTATGAAAACTATGAATAATCAAGTCAAGTGTATTCACTGCACGTTATCGTTCAGTGTGCCTATTACTGGTGTCTAGCATAATAAGTAATTCAAGCAGTGCAACAAACAACTGAGAACAGAGCAAGTGCCGGTAATGCAGTATCTCCAGGACAGACATTTATGCATCATGAATTTAGGCAATAAAGAGATTTAAACAGCAATATCTTCTGACATGGAAGTTAACTACAAATAACATGAAACTTTAAAGATGAAAACAAAAAAGGGAATTTTGTCTGAAGATACATGTTTTAGCTCTTAATGGAGTTGTATGATAAATATGGAAAAAATAAAAAAGGTGAAATGAACAAACAGTAGCACAAACAATGGCACTGTCGGCTATTTCATAAAGAAATATTGTTTAAACTTTTCTAATTAAAAAATGAGCTTTCCACGAATCATTCAAGCAAATGCACCATATCACTTTTCAGCTTATTTCTGCCCTCTTTGCAATGAGATTGCCATGTTCGCAATGTGACCTTGGAAACAAATATACAACAAATCCTTTTCTGATGTTAGCCAGGAAGACATTTCCTAAAAAGAAAAAGTAAAATAGGAGTTTAATGAGCTTTTCAGAGCAACTTTCAAACAGAGCATGCTTTATTTTCTATTAAAAAAAATCCAAGCTCTGAAAAACCTAACAAGGTTTCACTTTTTGGAATTTTATTTACTTTTTAATAATGTCTTTTACATGGGATTACTAATATAAAACCAAAGTGGGTAAACGTAATTGGCGATCCTACTACAGGAAATATCGCAGACGTTTTACAAAGTCTATGTCACAATCTACACAAAACAAGAACATTGTAAGTGGTAAAATAAATGACACATTCTGTAAATATTAAAGTTATTTAAAATAATTATGCATTGGTGGGGCCAACAATGTAATAGTATGCCCTAGAATAAAGACTTGGATGTCTTACTGAACTCATTAATATTCTCAGTGATGTAGTAATTAGAAAGTGTAAAGCAGAGGTTCCTAAACTTTTCTATGCTTCACATCCCTAGAAAATGTTTGATTTATGTTCACACCCCTTAAAAAAGTAATCTCACATTTGAAGATAAAGAAGTCAAATTTCAAATCTTTGAACCACAAATAAAACCACATACAGTAATGTGAGTTAACAATTTAAACTTTAAAAAATAAACTTTTAAATCAGTGCAAAAGATTTAAATATAAATTGAGCAATTTACCTTTTTAAATCTCAACAATGTTGTAAATGTGTCCCCCATCAAGCTTTGACATTCAATTGATGATAAGGGGGTGGGAGTATCCCATGAAGCATCAAGTGCCGCAAGGAAATTACATGCAAATCAAGGAGTTTGGGGGATTTGAAACCCCTACGAAGCAATGGGTGCTAGCACGACGCTAAGCAATGAAACACATTCGCAAGCTTTATCCCCTGAAAGCACTTGAACTGCACTTCAAAAACAGATGTGCCATACAGTTAAAATTGCTGTGCTATTGCCATTTCCACCAGTAGGAAAGATGGGCAGAGTGTAAGCGAATGGCGTTACAACCAATTCAATCCCCTTTGTCCCCTCCCAGCAAAAATGTCAATCAAACCTCAAAATCAGTGATGTTTCACAATCAGGAAATCAACACTGGACCTTCTCCTTCTCTATGGATACTTGCAAGGTCCAAATTCCATTATCTTTATAAAAAGTTTTTT
Source organism: Polypterus bichir lapradei (assembly GCA_026402145.1). NCBI lineage: Eukaryota > Metazoa > Chordata > Cladistia > Polypteriformes > Polypteridae > Polypterus > Polypterus bichir. The sequence continues at coordinate 8,324,597 of JANRMT010062819.1, forward strand.
GCCTTTACAAACACTCTGCCCACAGCAAGGATCCCATGAGAACATGCATTTCTGTGGCTTGTTCACAGGTAACAATTGCATACACAGTGCTTGATTCTTGTCATATCATAGAACAGGAGCACTAACTAATAAATGACATACAAATGACTGCACATCACTAGACGATTGCACCACAATAAAGTTGGACAATGCCCCTCACTCAATTTTGGTGAATCACAATGCTGCCTTCCTCTGTGTTGCCCCCCTTGAAATGCCATCTCGCTCCCCTGGGTGGTGCAGGCACCTCAAGTTGGGAAACCCCAGGTCAAAAGGGATGTGCTATATAACAGAGAGTGTGGAGTACAAGTTAAACTGTGGCTGTAAGACTCACTTCACAGGCCACTTCTGGATACTGTGTGCATGTTTGGTTTACATACTACTGTCATTCACATGTAGGATGGACATATAGTGATATCCCAATGTACAGTTTTTTTAAACCAAGTGGCAGGTTTCTTTTTAAGGGTTTTCTAAAGAACAGTTAGTCAAATAAGCAATTGCATTAAAGCACTGATGCCAGGTGTTACTATAAAATTAATTCAAAAATAAAACAGCATTGTGGATGGAAGTTGCATAAAGGTAAATTTTATTACATTTTAAAAAGTATCTCTAAACACTACAGATATTAGGAACAACTTAGCAAGCAGTTTAGGTAAAAGTAGCACCTTGGCGAGTTTCTTACATACTCATTGTTATTATAGAAAAACTAGGTAAACAGCTTGTTCTTCTTAAACTCAAATAATATTCACAAAATACAAAATATGACTGTTGTGATGGATGGCCGGGGCCTTTTCCCAGTCAGGAGACCATTGTAAAGGAAGCACCAGGGGAGCAAAGGTACACAGGGCACTGCCTCCACAGAGCACCAGTTGGTAGGCTTCCTGGATTTCAGAGACACCTCAGATTTCCACAGGGCTCCAAGGGAGTTGGAGTTTGTCAAAGCCCTGTTGGGTTCGAAGCGGACCGCCAGGGTGAGAGGCAGAGCCACTATTTTGGGCTTCCACCACATCTGGGAGTACTTCCAGATAATGCGGATAGGCCACTTGAAGTGCAGCATAATAGGGACCACCTCACTTCATTTGAGGAGCCAGAGTTGGGAGGAAGAGCAAAGGAGGAAGATGGAGAGAGAGCGAAAGAAGAAGAGAAACTGCTGTACTGTGCTGGGTTTATTGTGCATTTGTAATGTGCAGTGCGGGTGGGAAACTTGGGAAACGTTTTCCATATCAGAATAAAAAAACGTGTGTGTTGCAGAGACTCGTGCCTGGTGTGTGTATGTGTTGGGGTTGAGGAGCCGATGGCTACACTGTTGAAAATAAACTTCTGTTTGCAAATGAATTCAATATTTTTTTTGCAGGTGTGATATGTTATTTTATTTTAGTGTGAGGGTATCAAGAAAACAAGGGTTATTCAAGCTGCTCTAGTTAATGACACAATTCTTTTTAAAGCACAATTTATGTGTGCGGAAGTGGCAAAGCTTGTGGCAGACCATTTAGCACACTCTTTTCCAAAGCTACCTAAATGGTCACTAGATAGTGCCTTGGTGACTGAGCTTTGATGTATATCCAGCTATTTATCTAGTTGCTATTACTTGAAGCTAATTTCTTATCTAATGAAATGTTTTAGCACGTAATATTTAAGCGTCTTCTGGCAGAAGTTATAATTCTTCTTAGACGCAATGAAGCATGTGTTATCTAGTAAGAGTTTTTCAGCACACAATGTATTCCAAATTGCATTAAAAGGTTTTTGCGGTATGTTCCGTACTATTCAGAGATTCTACCAACTAGGAAGTTCATAAAATTTTGGTACAATTCAGAATTTTGTTCATGACTTGTACGATTTTCCTGTGAATCTGGAACATGTCCTGTAAGCTACATTATCCAGAACTACAAATATGTGCCTAAAATGCAAGTAATTTCTCTATTCATAAGAAAGTTAATTTACTGCAATCACTTGTTCCTATGTAACGGTAAAAAAATATTAAATAGTGAGAGCATCATCCATTTTCCAATAAGATACAAATAATTGTAAACATTTTTCTTTATTTGAAACAGTCCTGTTACAGTATATATGGTAATAATGGTAATGGGGATTGTGCCGGAATTTGTCTCTTGACTGTGCACTATAAGAGATGTTGGAACTCCACCCAAGGTTTATTTTTTCCAGGGATGCTGCGGATTGAAGTTTTTGCTTACTCTCCCCTGTTATCAAGTGGCCACTGTTCACTATAGGATCCATTTATGTTAATAAATTTGGAACTGTGTAAACTAATGTGTATCTGTTTATGACTGGATTATGAAATTAATAATTTGGAAAGATTATTACCCCTAAATTTATTACAGAATTCTAAAATCATAGCTTAAGCCATTGTATAGGCTTGCTTGCAATACATAAGTAAAAGACAACTAAAACTATTTTTTTTTAATTGCCAGCCAATACAAACAGTATAACTAGATATGCAGTACATACAGTACAAAAAAGAGTACATTATAATATTATTTTACTTTTCACCATTGCTTGTTTATCAATCTGGATAAAGCATATTTAAAGCCATGTTGATAAAACTATTTACTCTTTAAAATATATTTTGTAATAATGTCCCAGTATTTATTGTGGCTTTTATTATGAATGTTATGTATTTGCAGAAAACTGCTATCCTGAAAAAGCTTGCCCTAAAGAAATTCTAATGGACCACTCTGCACATAATATGTAAACTAAATGTAACTTTATAACTTTACACGAATCCAGCATTTTTTATTATAAAGATAGTTTCCAAATACAATACAATTTATTTTTGTATAGCCCAAAATCACACAAGAAGTGCCACAATGAGCTTTAATAGGCCCTGCCTCTTGACAACCTCCCAGCCTTAACTCTCTAAGAAGACAAGGAAAAACTCCCAAAAAAACCCTTGTAGGGAAAAAATGGAAGAAACCTTGGGAAAGGCAGTTCAAAGAGAGACCCCTTTCCAGGTAGGTTGGGCGTGCAGGGGGTGTCAAAAAGAAGGGGGTCAATACAATACAATACACAGATCAGAACAAATCCTCAATACAGTATAAAAATAAAAATTTTACAAGTACGGACCAGAATTTAACAGTAGATGATATCATATAATATGCTTTGGATTTGTTTAGAGTCCTGGAGACCTCAGCCATCAAGCTGCCTCCCCCATTTGGCCATTCCACTGCTGAAACATTGTTTGGCCAGCCAATCCAATGAAAGGACCCCTCTAACCCATGATTCGTGTGATCCTCCATCAGGCATGACTTTACCTTAGGCATGCAAAACAACTTGGCAGCTGGGCCGTGGCACCGAGTGCCACATTTGAGTACCGAGAAGAGAAACAGAATAGGTGAGGGTTAATAACAAATTATAAATATCATGTTACTTATGTTTTAGTGCTAATGACTAACAACAGAGATGCAGTCTGTACAGTTAATCAGCAGCTCTAGTCAGGATATGCTAAACTGAAGTATTGAGTCTTCAGCCGGGATTTAAAAGCTGAGACCGAAGGGGCATCTCTTATAGAAGCAGGCAGACCATTCCACAGTTTAGGGGCCCTGTAACTAAAAGCTCAACCTCCCACTGTTATTTTATTAATCCTTGGAATCATAAGCAGACCGGCATCTTGAGATTGTAATGTGCGCTCTGGTTTGTAAGTCAGACAAGTAAGCCGGACCTTGGCCATTTAATGCTTTATATGTTAAAAGGAGGATTTTGAAATCTGCCCTAAACTTAACTGGGAGCCAGTGTAAGGATTTAAGAACTGGAGTTATATGTTCATACTTTCTTGTTCTTGTAATAATTCTTGCAGCAGCATTTTGGATTAACTGGAGACTGTATAAAGAATAGTTTGAACATCCAGTGAACACCACATTAAAGTAGTCAATCCTACTAGAAATAAATGCACAAATTAATTTCTCAGAATCCTGTTTATTTAAAAAGTGCCTTAATTTCCTAACATTTTTAAGATGGAAGAAACATGATTTGGACAACTTTGTAATATGTGCTTTAAATGACATGCTAGAGTCAAAGATAACTCCTAGATTGCAGGCTGAATTAAATGATGACAAAATATTATTGTGATCAGTGTCATTCCCTCCAACAATTAACATCTCTGTTTTATCTGTGTTTGAAGACAAGTAGTTCTCATCCATCCACTCCTTTAATTCACTAACACAACTAATTAAAGACATCGGAGAAACTTCATTTGATCTAAACGAAAGGTATAACTGGGTGTCATCTGCATATGAGTGAAAATTAACACTATGTTTCCTAATGATAGATCCCAGTGGAAGCATGTAAAGTGAAAACAGTAAAGGTCCCAGTACTGAGCCCTGTGGGACACCATATCTCACTTCTGTGTATAATGATGGAGCGCTGTTAGCACATTTCTGTATATATTGGAATCGATTTGATAAATAAGAACTAAACCAAGTGAGCACAGTTCCTGTAAGCCCAACATCATTTTCTAGCCTGTGCAGTAAAATAGAATGGTCAGTGGTGTCAAATGCTGCACTTAAGTCTAACAACATAATTACAGTGGAGTTTCCTTCATCAGAGGATATAAGAATGTCATTTACAACCCACGCTAGTGCCGTTTCTGTACTATGACCAGCGAGGAAACCAGACTGGAATTTCTCAAATAAATTGTAATGCATCAGGTGTGACTGGAGCTGATTGGTGACTATTTTTTGTAGTATTTTAGAGAGAAAGGGTAAATTTGAAATAGGCCTTTAATTATTTAGTATGTGTGGGTTTAGGTTGGACTTTTTAAGTAATGGTTTAATGACTGACACTTTTAGTGCATCAGGTACTGTGCCATACAATAATGAACTATTGATAATGTTTAGAATAGGCACTGCAAGGACATCCATTGCACTTTTTGCTAGTTTTGTTGGCACTGGATCTAGGGAACAAGTAGTGGGTTTCATTTTAGAAATTAAAGTTAAGACTTCCTGCTCAGTTACAGAATTAAAATTACTAAAGTGCTGAATGCAATGTGAGGCAGGGTCTGCTAAGCTAGTACACGGTTTGTACTGTGATGCTGAGATCTGGGATGTTATATTTTTAATTTTCTCATTGAAGAAGTTCATAAAGTCTGTACTGCTAATATCTGTTGGTATTTTGCACTGTAGATCTGAATTCCCATTTGTTAATTTAGCAACTGTTGTAAACAGCACCCGAGGATAAATTGCTATCTATTATTGTAGAATAGTATTCTGAGCGAGCTTTAAAGAGAGCTTTTTTATATTTTTTAACACTCTCTGTCCATGCAATTTGAAAGACATGTAGCTTTGTTGTTCTCCATCTGCACTCCAGTTTTCGACACTCTAATTTAAGAGCTCGAGTTTTTTTATTAAACCAGGGAGAGTTTCTATGTGGTTTGATCACTTTTGTTTTAAGTTTTGTTTGGACCTTTGACAATCTGACAAAATCCTACTGAATTTAACAAATAAGTAAAACATTTGCTAAACATGTCAGTTTCAACATCAATGTGTACATTAAAATCCCCCATCAGTACTATATGATCATAATTTATAGCCAAATCAGATAAAAGTTTGCTAAATTCAGTCATGAACAATGAATATGGCCCTGGTGGTCTGTAGACTAGTGCTATGATTGTGTTGGAATGTGTTTTAATATTTAAAATGAATGCCTCAGGAGATGTAAAGTCGCCTAAATTTTTAGACGTGATTTGCATTTTGTTACAATGAATTATTCCATGGCCACCTCCTCGACCAGAATCTCTAGACTTATGAAGGAACGAGTATCCATCTGGTGACGCCTCAGCTAGGGGAACAGTATCAGATTTACTAAGCCAGGTTTCAGTGAGAAAACACAGATCAGATTTTGTACTTAATACTGCAGTCTATTCTGTTTGCAGTTTTACTGTTTGGAATAGGAACAGAATTTGTGTGATTTTTTTTTTATCCTCTTTGCTCAATGACTAGGGAGAACAGTCTCGATTTCAGGCAATGCATCCCGGTTAGGCTGAGCAGACGTCCACTTTTTTCCAGGGCTGTCCTATTTTTATGCATTGTGTCTTGTTTTATGCCTAGCATAGCAGTATTGAATGAATGTCCATTTTTCCCATTTTTAGTCTGTTGAAACACGAAAGGAACTGACTTTGATTTGATTTGCATTTTTATAAGGCACACAATACTTCACGGGGTAATCCCCCTCCCAGGCGTATGCTATTTTATTTAGTCAAGCAGACTCTGGATTAATGTGTGGTGTCCCGTTTTGGAACCATGACCATCTGCTTATTCTATACAAAAGGGTCCTAGTCTGAGACTTTGAAAATGTGGTCACTCTATCAAAGACACAAACTATAATATTTTAAAAAAATCCCTCTCAATGGCTAACTTCACACTGTGTTCAACAACTTTATTGAGTACTGTCCCTGCATTAAATATTTACATATTAGGAGTAGCATTTTTGTTCCTTTTTGTTTGTCTTTGGCTGGCACAGTTGTAAACACTTCTAACTGACACATGCACAACTTTCATAACTTTTAAATCCACATCTTTGACTTAACAATAATAAACAAGGCATCAGAATCTGTTTTAAAAGGTATATATTGTAGTTATACACTCAAACATAATAGCAAAAGAAAGATTCACTAAACATTTCCTCAGTGGAGGTCATACATTTTGGTTCCACTTTGTAAAGAGAATTACTTTATCTAACTTAGTATTGAACTACTGACTTTGCTAATCAGCATTTCAGTCAATAACATTCAAAGGACAAAGATGATGTAATGAATGTTTAAACAGTATTTTATATGATAATTTGCAACATGACATTAGTTAAATGCTTTGAATCAGAATTAATCTAGCACACTGGCTATTCATGACAGTTGCTGCCTTAATAAAAACACATCTTTAAAGGCTTAACTACAAATCTTATTATCCCTAAACTGCAGGGGAAAGTACATTGTGGGCAGTCACATCATAAAATGTCACCCTTTTTGCATTCATTACTGTTTAATGAAGACAAATCCATTAAAAGCATAAAGCTCTTTATCATGAGAACCAGGAAAGTTAAATATTTCAGATCATGACTGTTGTTCAGAATTCCTGGTTGCAGGTAAAAATTCCAGAATAACTTCTTTGACATATACACTCATTCTTAACATATCACATAGCAGAAGGTATTTTATATTTTTTAGTATCACATTAATTTTCATACATTGTCATTTCTAAAGGCTATGCCTTTCAATTTTCTAAAAAACACATCAAAATTCTTCTTAAAGTAACTTGGGATTTATATAAAAATCATCACAATAACAAGAGAATTACCAACCTTAGATCATTTTAACTGCTTCCATTTACTCTTGGAAACCAATATGTTGCTAATAAATATTTTATTTCAATCTAAGTTTCAACAAAATAAGATTCAGCAGATGTACTAACAGCCCCATAAATTTTACGTAGATTTTCTGCTGTCACTTGGAGGACCGGGTAAGTGCTCAATTTCATGGTTGGCCAGCAATTGTCCTTGCTTAAATATATTATTGGTGCCTGTGAAAAACCTCATCATTTTGCTATTTTACAGAGAGTAAGTGCAAATGTTTCTGAAGATTGCTTATATATTTCATCCCTGCAGTAGTAATAACATAGCAGATAACCACAATTTTGACAGTCTTCATAAAAACAAAATAAATAGAATATATTAATATAAATAAACTATAAAAAGTAAATTACTTATTTTATAATTAAAATCCATTATTTATTATAAACCAACTTGTATTTAACTTTATAATGTTATAAATAAATCCTTCCAAAGTAGCAGGGTAGTCCTTTTTGATTTTTCTTTTCAAATTTAATAATACAGTATATCCGAATAAGCTGAGAGGTTCTTAATATCTACTCTTGTGATGGATTGGCGTTGCAGTGGTAAGTTTTCCTGATTTCAAGAGACCCAAGTGTGATCTTATGCCTAGTTATTCCATATTGTTTGGAGTTTGCAGTACAGACTCAACAGGTTCCAGAGCTTCATTCCAGATATGTGCAAGTTTAGTAACTGGTGTCTCTACATTGCTGTATGCATGTGCATGCCTTGAACTGAACTATCATACCAATCGAGATTGGCTACTGTTCCTGATTCTACCAAGATATGGCCTAGCATTTTACAACACTGCAGTGGAAGAAGTAGATTCAGACAGTGAACACACGGATGGAGTGCTTTGTTCTTTATATATATAAATGTGCCTGACTTTGAAAATATTTGCTGACAATGCTCCAGTACTTGATCCTACTTCATGAATAATGCTTCCAGAGAAGGCGACAGCTCTCAAGGCTGTACACTGGATTATCAAGACTGTATTATGAGTGGACAGATTAAGAATACATTTAGTTGATCTGAATACTTCAAGCTGTTATTAAGGCATATACATTTTCTTGATTGATTTATGAAGCTTATTTGTTACTGTACTCCATTAGCTATTGTTGTACATTGCATTTTTCCCCAAGAGACTGCATGTCTCCAATAATAATTTTTTATTAGCAGAGTTAGTTCCTAAAAAACTAAAACTGGTTCTTGTGATGCCTTTTATTTATTAAAACATGTAACTGCATTTTAATGAACACTTTAAGTAGAAGGATGTGTATTTTCTGATTTGTTGCACACAGTAGTCAGCCCATAAATAGTTTTGGATACTGCTTCGTTGCACTGGAATTTAGTGTTTTACTGTCCCTTCGACTGCAAAACGTCAGGTAATCATTAGACTGAAAAGTTAGATAAAGATGTCTTTATATAATGAAAATATTGTATATAAAAATCTATTTTTTCACTGTTTTAATGTAATGAATAATATGTTTCACAGATATGTACAACACACAAACATTCAACCTACTCCTTGCATATAACCTGGGTTTATACCACTGAATGTTCTGTTAATCAAAATTTTATCTAATCTGGCTGTTAATAAACAGGTAACCCATTATATCAGAGATAATATAATTTTGTAAGGAAATCTTTACGTACATATATTTTACAAGAATAAGAGCAACCGCTTGCCAAGATCCCAAAGAAATCTCTAACGCTGTGTTTAGTGTATTCAAGCAACCCAAGGTACAAAGACACCACAGAATAAATGGCTTCAACCCACCTGGGGTTTTCATCTTCCACATCAAAATCATTGCAATTTCAGGATTTGTAGGAATACTGTACAATTTAATGAACATAAACCACAGTATGTCATTGTTGTGATGTGAAATTTTGCATACAAGTTGATAAATATTTTGTATGTCTTTATTTGTAACTTAGACAAAGCAATGTAATATTAGTGTTACATTATTGATAATAACAGCAATGGTTTAAGAACCCCTTCCCCCCTTTTAGGAATGAGTCTCTTTGTAATTTTACGACAGGGTTGGGGGAAGTGACTCAAAAAAGTTTGGCCAATATTTCTCTCTTTAAAGTCTCTCAGTCAACCCCCTCAGGAAAGTCAGGCTGCCTAACTTCCAAGTTTTACCTTAACACATGGTTTCGTAGGGCAGGTGTGAAGGTGTTCTGTCCCCTCATTGGTCTGAAGTATGACTTGTTTGGAACTGGCTTGTATCAAAAGCTTTTAAGTACCATGATGTCCTATTGGCTCTAGGGGTTGGACAGAAAACCTATAAATTTGTTTGCTTTACCTCACTCTCTCTCTCTCACCAAACTGATGAAAGACCATCTCACACCATGAACTGAGAAGGACAACACAATGAAGAGCACAGCTCGGCAGCCATATTGAGACAGGCATGCGGCCTGTCCTGAAGAAAGCTGACCACAAATGATGCCCTAACTAGAGACATTTTAAGTAACTAACAAGTCTGGGTGCCGCCTGAAACTATACATCACCATTTATCAGGTTGTATGGTTGCTAATATTCAAATGTACTTTGTATATTGTTATTATTTATGAATATTATCAATAATACATTATTTAAAGTATAACTTAACTCCTACTTGTCTTTTACTACACCTAATTGCCTGAGGTTATAAATGTAGAAGGGAAGGTGGGGAGAAGTTATATGGTACAGTACCTTAGAAACAGTGGTAAGTCTGTGAGATTTGAGACATTCTGACAAAGGCTACATATTAATAATACAAAAGGTGAAAGTAGAGTAATATATTACTCTACCAAGACAAAACAGTCATTTATCAGATAAATGTCTAATTTTACATAGTAAACACCTGGGGCCTCATGTATAAACGGTGCGTACGCACAGAAATGTTGCGTAAGAACGGTTCCATGTTCAAATCGCGATGTATAAAACCTAAACTTGGCATAAAGCCACGCACATTTCCACGGTACCTCATACCCTGTCGTACGCAAGTTCTCCGCTCGGTTTTGCAGACTGGCGGCACCCAGCGTCAAAGCAGTGCTACTGTTCCTGTGTGGTTATCCTTTCTTTTCCTAACACGGCTTTATAAATACAATGAAATTAACCGCATATTGTTTATTAGTTTAATGCATCTGATTGTAATTAACCAGTAACAATATAATGGTCCACGGAATGGTGAAACTATTCCAAATACCATAGCTGCTTTAGCGTTGGTACTCTCACTGCATCTTATTTTACTTCTTTCAGCTGCTCCCGTTAGGGGTTGCCACAGCAGATCATCTTTTTCCATATTACTCTCACTGCACCACTCGGAGCAGCTGATCGGAAAGAGAATTATCGGTATACAGCATCAAGCACACGCTGTCTCAGCCATGCTTCCTATTTGAACTGTTTATCACATAGCAAACGCTTCAAACCTTTCCTGTACGGACCTCACGGTTCAGAAAGACTTTTATCCCAAGAGCTCTAAATGCAATCAATCAAGTGCTCCTTGTAGAACTATCTGTACTTATAAGTAGAATTACCTCACTGTAAACTTGCACTACAGTTATAATATTGCACAACCTGAGCCGCTTTATAAAGCGCGTATTTACATATGATGACGATATCATTTTTAAGATGAAATGCAGCAAAATATGTTTATTATATTATACAGACAAAACTTTAACTTCATTTGAATAATCTAGATTGTTAATAATTAAAGGTTGTTCCTGCCTCGCACTGTATGCTTCACTGGGACTGGCATGAAGGATAGAATAATTAAACATGTACTACGAAGATATTTCAATGTTCCTTAAAAGTTTTGAAGAATCGGCACTCTAAGCTTACAGATGGCTTAACATCTACAGTATTACAAAGCTGATTGTGTGGTGATCGGTTACTTGGAGAAAGAAAAGGAAGGACATGAATTGGAGGTTAGTACGTGTGAAAGAGACAGTACTGCAGGGGCGGCCACACCAATATATATTGAATATAAAACAGAAAGAGAAAATAACAACAAAGCTAAAAACGCAGCGGCAAATTTCGACAAAAGTTAAATGCTTGTGTCACAAGCACGAGGCGGCTATGCAGTGTCCGCAACGGACATGGCCATCCGCCGTGCATAAGATACCATATTGACATTGGCGGGCAAAGGGGCCACGGATTCTTTCTCTGCCCAGGGCCACCACAAGCCTACAGCCGCCCCTCAGTACTGCTGCAATAAATTATTTCATCGAAGGTTGCACACAATCACTGCGCTACCGTGAAACCCATGTTTAATAACATGCTTTAACTCCTATCATCATGAAAATATCACGTATACATCTCAGTATTTTAGTTATTCAGAGGGCTGTAATATCATGAATGTAATGGATTCTGTGTCCTGCCGGAGGAAGAGAGCCGGTTTAAGAAGCACGTAGTGATTGACACACATAGAGCACATAGAAGATCACATACAAAACAAAGCATTTAACGTGCTACTTTAAATACTTACTTTAATGATTTGAGAAACAGGTTAATTAAACGATTTTAAGATGAAGTTTATGAGACTGAAGTTGATATTTCGTGCTTTTTCCCCACTGTGTGCCTTTTTTTTCTCTGTACCCTAATAAGCTTTCATATGACACTCGGATGGTGGGCTACGACTTGCCTTTTCATGGCGACTTTGATATCTGACAACTTCTTTTTTATTTCCGGCACTGTGCGACTTTGTGAACTTGAGCTTTCAAGTTTCTCCAACACACTATGTCACTCGATCAACTTCCTTTTGTTGATTATACCATTGTTTAAATCAACAAATAGTATGTTTTTCCTTTGCCTCCACTTGGTATTCGCTGAAATTCTTATATTTTCCCCTGTGCTTTTCCCATTGTCTTTTCACAGAAGGCTGATTTTAAGGGCTATTTATATTGATTTGCATATTCAAAGAGGCGTAATTCTGGGAGGAGTTTGGGCGGGACAGCACACACATGCACGGGCGTTATTTTTCACGCTGACCGGGATTTATGTAGCGGAAGAACGCGGAAGTTGGTGAACACACAGATTCCTGCTTCTGGATTTTTCTGTGCGTAAGCACATTTCGGCTTTTGTGCTTACGTAATGTTATAGTGTGAGTTCTATGCACGGTGTTATGCATGAGGCCCATGGTAATCCTGTTTAAAACAAAAATAGGAATCATGAAGACAAAAATTAGTTTTCTGTTAAACAGATGACTGATTTAGCAGATTCTTGAAACATGAAACAATATATAAAATATTATGCAATGTAAATGAACAAAAGGCAATGACTCTTTGCAGTTCTTCAAGTACACATGCACAATATCTCATGTCAGTAATAGGAGCATTGCACACTGGAATGCTGCATTCTGTTTGATTCTTCTTCTTTTGCAGTTTGAATGATTTCTTAAATTCATTTTTTTATTACTGTAAAATTTTAATTCCAAATACAAATTATAATAATTTTAGCCTGGGTTATAAATTATTTATATTGTCAAATCTGATTTGAAGAGAAACACATAAATATATTCATTAAAAAAACACTGTTTATAAAGATATAATGCATAACATGAAATTTTATGACCACTCTGGAGTATATGTGCCAGTTTCTTGTAAAACAGCGTACAAATACAGATATACAGATTTGAAGACAGGCATTCTAAGATAAAAAAGGCTGACAGTCTGGTCTTTCAGCTTGTGAATTGCAAACTAAATGCTGTCTTATAAATTAATTTATTATTCTTAATTTAACTGTTTCATTGAATCTCACTGTTTTATCCTCCCTGCATCTGTTTATATATGGATGATGACAAAGTTTCTTTTCAAAGATCCCAGGGTACAGTGGGAAAAGGATCTTTTAATTTATGTCTCAGAAAGGGAGTGGAAGGCAGCCATGCATAGAATATAATCTAACTAAGAATAACTAAGAATATAATCTAACTAAGAATAACTAAGAATATAATCTAACTAAGAATAACTAAGAATATAATCTAACTAACTAAAGCATTCAGTAATTCAACTTAAAATCTTTTGATCACATTTATCTCATTTAAAATGGTCCAAAATGTATCCAGGCCAAAATCTAACCTGCGAATGTTGCAATCTAGCTTTAGCCTCATTGGGCCACATGTTTTGGGAGTGCTTCAAATTAACATCTATGAAGGAACACACACAGAGAAGGGCATCCAGGTTGGGACTGGTTTCATTCCCTTTACCGGCCGGAAGGCCAATATGACGGAACAATGGAGGTAGGCTCAGTTCCAGAAATTTATGCCATCCCAAATAGTAGAAACTCTGGAGGCAGGCACACCCATGAACAACTGCAGGGCATGCTGGGACGTGTAGTGTGATTAGAAGGCCCTGTTAGGGTCTGTGGGTGCCACCAGTTGGCACTACTAGGAGTAAGACTCCCTGCTTTAATGCATTTCAAATTCATTGAAGTACGTCCATTGGACTATGCCCTGGCACCAGGAGTACTCCCGGGTCCAAGATAAAAGGAGCCACTCAACCTCATATAATCAAGTCAGAGTCAGCAGAAAGAGATCAGCACTTGAGCGATGAAGAGCAGTCTGGAGAGAAATAGAGGAAGAAGAGAAATTTTGGTTGTTGTTGTGATTGTCTCTTGGGAAGGAAGGTATTGTGGATAATAAATATCCTGTATTTGAACCCACAACACTGTGTGTGCCAGTTGTTTCTGAGGTTTGGGGCTCTGTGACACACAGGGGTCTTCCACACATCATTTTGGACAAAACTGATGTCACAGTCAATCCTAATCCATTAACAGCTGTGTTTGGTCTACTAAAAGATGGGCTTAATGTGGAGAAGGACAAATTGATTGTAATTGCCTTTACCACACTACTAGCACATATACTGTACTTATCTTGCTTAACTGTAAGAATTCCAATCCAGATTTCATAATTGATTGGGTAACTGATATTTGAAATTGGAAAAAGAAAAATCTCACAGAGAAACTGTTAAAAACTTCTTTAAAATATGGCATGATTTAATTAACACAATTATACAATAAGCATTTTTATAAGGAGGAGGAGAAAGGACATTTTACCTTCTTCTTTTATTTGTTTTTTTTTTTCTAGCTATTTTTGCCCATGCTTGTTATTCTCCTCTTTCTCTCTCGAGGGTGAGGTTTGAGGGTTCTGTTTTGTTAGTTTTTGTATATTTGTTTCTTACTGCTTTCTTTTTTTAAATTTTCTGATTATTTTTTTCTTTTTCCTAGTTTGACTATGAAACCATTTATAGTGTAAGTTCAACTTGATTGTATGCAATGTTATTTTCTTCAAATAAAACTGATAAAAAATGAAAAAAAGAGATTTGGGTTGATTGATATTTGTTTCTTTGTCCTCGTTTTTTTTGGTTTTTTTTTGTTCCTGCTAGTTCTTTTGACCAAAATCAGTTATAGGTGATTCACAATACATGGCATGCTGCTAGGCTAGAGTTATGGCAGTTATGGTAATTACAACACCATTCTGCAATGAAGCCGAATCCTACTTTTTCAGTGTAATATAGGGAACATACTGTAGAAGTCATTTTCACATGAAAATCACCATATCACTGTCACTCTAAAACTGTCTGAAGCATTAACCCATACTAAAAATATGATCACCGCGGCCTGATGCCTTCACATACACACACACACACGAAAAATGACTGTGATCCCAGTATATATTGTTAAAAGAGACAAAATTGCCAGAGTTAACAAATATTATGTCAAAGTAACATTTAAAATTTCAAATATAAATCCATATATACTCTTAAGGTTAATACAGTACTAGTGATTTTGCTGTTGATATTGTGAAAGTGTAAGAACAGAGCCTGAACAAATTCAAAAAATGAAAAAATGACTGCACTTTCCCATAGATATTTATTCAGTAACATCCAAAGTAACACTATTTTTAAATATTGCAAAATATTACATTTCAAAGTTCACTGTTTTTCTAAAAGCATTAAGTGAATAAATGTCAACATGTTAGAATGCACATTTGCTAATGCAAATAATATGAAATAAATACTGTACTGTGGCCACTGGTATAGCTCAGAATGACCCCACTCCAACAGATGAGGTGAACGCACCTTTTTTTGGTTTTAAAAATCAAACAGGAATTTGTATGCGCCATGCTGCCATCAAGCGTAAGGATCCATTTGCAATTGACAATATTTATTACAAAAATAATGCAATTCAGTTTCCTTCATTCAGCACTTCTTCTTTTATTAACCCCTAGAAAAATGCTAAATGGGGATTCTAGAGTATTTCAAATGCATTTGCCTATTTGGACAGAAACCAAATTAAATGAATCCCACGTCGCACATTGCCAATTTATTGTTTTGAAAACTGCTGTGGCATTAACATAACAATCACAAAGTGTTTTGAGACCTCAATTTTATTATTTACTTATTTCTATTCAAGAACTACAAATTGTTATTTCTATATATGTCTAGAGCTGGGAGCTCACTTAGCCCAACTTTATTATGTTTGTGGTTGCTTGCAATGGTAGGATGACGACCACACAGGTAGTATTTCGCCAGTTCCCTCTTCCACTGGTGATTTAAACACAGGTGTTATCTTTTGGTAGTTTGGCAATGGCTTATAGTGTCTATTGCTATTTCTACCCGCTTTAGAAATTTTCTTTTGCTTATCATAATCTAAATTTTCATTGTATATTAGCTAACCTACTCAGAAGTATTATTGCACCTTCCCATCTGATGTTGTGCAGCTGAACACACCAGTTTTACACTGTTTTGTTTAGCCTTAAAATGCACAAAACAATTTTTTTCATTTTCAAAAATTAAATATATACTGTTGTGGCTGGTGTGATGAGGGGTCTCTTTGTTTCTGGAGGACTCCAGCCTATACAAAAAATAAATTGCACTATACAAAAAATAAGATGCATTGTATTGTATTGTGACCTAGCTGCTAATTCACAGGACTGTAATTATTAGTGTATTGTCTAGGCTTCAGATGTAAAACGGTAAAAATATATGCAAACAATTTTATTATTGCACCTGTAAAAGAGGACAAAGACAAAATAAAGGCTTGGGGTAACACCATGACCCTGTATGTTGTAGATACAAAAATAATAAATGCTTTTCAGTAAAAATGTGACTTGGAGAATAGACTGACCAAGATGACGACCAGGCAGGAAGAGGCAGGTCCAGGTGGGTAGACACCAAAAGTGTTATCAAAGGTGGTAATGTTGTCAATCGTTGGGTCTGCAGAGGGAGAAAGAGAAGAGGCATTAGTATACAGTGCCACCCTGTGGATCAGTAAGGAATAACCACCACCAGAGGACTTAAGCTATCCCTAATGCACACGTATGTGACACACAGTATTTGCAAATCTTACTGGAATAATATTAAACATAATTAGACACTATTTAAAATTAAGAATATGTGTTTCTTTGTTTTCTTTATCACAAGCAAAATGCTCCCTATGATCAGGATTGCTTCACATATGCATTAGATCTGTTTTGTTCTATGATACTCGTATCTCACTCATGGCAGTAGTAAAAATTTGAAGTAAATTTTGTGTGGCAAAAAACTAATCTTGGGCTATCTCAGGGGAACTAGTAAACATGGGAAAGAAACCTAAGAGGATAAATTACCAATCCTTTTGCATTTTTCAATTTTAAATATAATTTCATTCATTTATTTTTTTCTTGAATTTTGCTGACCCTGCTGTGAGTGGTAGTTAAGTCAACCTCCCACTGATTGAATAGTATAAAACTCTGTTTCCAGTCAAAAATGATAAAATCCTGCTCTATACAAATTTGAAAAAAATACATTTTCTTCGTTAAAACCAGATGAACAACTTCTTTAACCGGTTTGACCACCCTAACCCAGGCTACCTCGGAGTACTGCATCCTCCAACCATCCTTCTGCTGATACCAGCATAGGAGAGACATCCCCACCCACAATTACAGCAGTGCAGGTGAGCAGAGAGCTGAGGAGACTTTATGCCAGCAAAGCAGCGGGTCCAAATGGAGTATCGCCACGACTGCTGAAGGCCTGTGTGCTGGAGCTGGGGAGTCCTCTACAGGGCATCTTCAAATTGAGCCTGGAACAGGGGAGAGTCCCGAGGCTTTGGAAAACATCTTGTATCACCCCAGTCCCAAAGGTATCACGTCCTAGTGAGCTGAATGACTTGTGGTCTGTCACTCTGACGTCACATGTGATGAAGACCATGGAGCGGCTGCTGCTTCACCACCCGAGGCCACAGGTCTGCTTTTCCCTCGACCCTCTGCAGTTCGCATGCCAGGAGAAGGTGGGAGCGGAGGATGCCATCATCTATATGCTACACCGATCCCTCTCCCACTTGGACAGAGGCAGTGGTGCAGTAAGAATTATGTTTTTGGACTTCTCTAGCACCTTCAACACCATCCAACCTCTGCTCCTTAGGGACAAGCTGACAGAGATGGGAGTAGATTCATACCTGGTGGCATGGATCATGGACTATCTTACAGACAGACCTCAGTATGTGCGTCTCGGGAACTGCATCAGGAGTGGGCAGGAGGAGGAGTATAGGAAGCTAATCAAGGACTTTGTTAAATGGTGCGACTCAAACCACTTACACCTGAGCACCAGCAAGACCAAGGAACTGGTGGTGGATTTTAGGAGGCCCAGGCCCCTCATGGACCCCGTGATCATCAGAGGAGACTGTGTGCAGAGGGTACAGACCTATAAATACCTGGGAGTGCAGCTGGATGATAAATTGGACTGGACTGCCAATACTGATGCTCTGTGTAAGAAAGGTCAGCGCCGACTATACTTCCTTAGAAGGCTGGCATCCTTCAACATCTGCAATAAGATGCTGCAGATGTTCTACCAGACGGTTGTGGCAAGTGCCCTCTTATATGCGGTGGTGTGCTGGGGAGGCAGCATAAAGAAGAAGGACGCCTCACGCCTGGACAAACTGGTGAGGAAGGCAGGCACTATTGTAGGAATGAAGCTGGACATTTTAACATCCTTGGCAGAGCGACGGGCACTGAGCAGGCTCCTGTCAATCATGGAGAATCCACTGCATCCACTGAACAGTGTCATCTCCAGGTCCCTCATGGACCCCGTGATTATCAGAGGTTACTGTGTGCTGAGGGTACAGACCTATAAATACCTGGGAGTGCAGCTGGATGATAAATTGGACTGGACTGCCAATATTGATGCTCTGTGCAAGAGAGGACAGAGCTGACTATACTTCCTCAGAAGGACGGTGTCCTTCAACATCTGCAATAAGATGCTGCAGGTGTTCTATCAGACAGTTGTGGTGAGCAGTCTCTTCTACGTGGTGGTTTGTTGGGGAGGCAGCATAAAGAAGAGGGACACTTCACGCCTGGACAAACTGGTGAGGAAGGCAGGCTCTATTGTAGGCACGGAGCT
>JANRMT010062819.1:8343725-8392387 GCA_026402145.1 Polypterus bichir lapradei
ACTCTTTAATTTAATATTGTTTTTTGTATCAGTATGCTGCTGCTGGATTATGTGAATTTCCCCTTGGCGATTAATAAAGTATCTATCTATCTATCTATTACAAAATTGTTTTAGTCAACTTCTTCTAAAGGGTTGCACCTAGAATTAGAACTTTTGATTACCTTAGTAGAAGTATAACGATGCAATGTGTTTCTTATAGTACATGTTAGCCTAAGGAAAAACTACTTTAAGGACTTAATCAGAATGATTAGATGTAGCAGCATCTCAAATGATCCCTTAACCACTTATATCAGCTACACTTCTTATATACACTGTATCTTCTGGTACACAGAGAATACCTGTATGTACCTGTATATAAGTGTTTGTAACATCCTAGAGATTTGTGAATTGCTATTAACTATGATGACAAATATACAAAAGTAGCAGTTTGAAGTACAAATTATGCAAGAGAAATTTAGGCAGACTTTTTTTTTAAATGTGTGCTTTGTAATGAGGACAAAATATTATTTGAAAACCTCTCGAAAAATACACATTACTAAATCAGAACTGTAAAACTACAAAGAAAGCCTAAAGACTGCATATATAGCATTGTCTAGACTGTAGCCAGGATGTTACTGCTTATTATGTCAGTATATAAGGCATGTAGGAATGATTTTTTAATGGAATGTGGAAAATCTACAAAGGTTTTTACCTTCAACTTTTTCAAGTAAGGCTAGTGTCAAAGTGATTTTGAATGACTATCATTAGTTGCACAGTTGTGCCAACAGTGATATTGTCATTCTGACAAAAGGTCCACTTTTCAGATGTCAACACTATTTAACATATTGAAAACAGTAATTTCCCCTGCATGAATGACTCTCTTGTTTGCTTGCTAGTCTCTTTGTGGCTCAAGTGGATATACGAGGGGAGAACCAAAAATAACGAGAATATTTTTTCTGGATGCTGGAGGGGTGTTAGTTCCGAAGTTTGACACTAGGTGCATGTGCTAGACTGCCGTCTGCATTATTTGATGCAATCAGTGCAGAGAAAATGACCCAAATTGTGGTTATCAGGCAAGTTGCTACTGCATTATAACAACACTCCTGCCCACACTGAGTGTGAGTGTGCAGCAGTTTCTAACAAAAAACGGGATGACAATGGTTGCCCAAACACACACTACCCGGACTTTGCCCCCTGTGATTTTTTTCTTATTTCCAAGAATGAAGAGGGACCTTAAAGGAAAGGGTTTTCAGGATGTAGAGGAGGTCAAGAAGCAAACGACAGAGGCAGTCAAGGCTATCACGTTGCAAGAGATTTGGAATAGTTTTAAACAATGGAAAAAGTGGTGGGACAACTGTATTGCGTTTCAGGAAGGGTATTGTGAGGGTGATTACATTTTAGAAATGTTCTGAGAAATATACAATTTAAAAAAAAAATCTCGTAATTTTTGGGTCCCCCCTTGTATCCCCATTGTATCCGACATATTGCAGTGTCAATGCTTATGGAGCTGCACTATGTTCACCTATTTGTTTATTGATTTGACAGTGCAGTTTGATTTGTTTGCACGTTTTCTAAAAAGATAATTGCAATTTGCTCCATATTCAAAGAAATCCTTGTGAACGTTACCAATTAATTTGTATACAGCCTGGAAAGAAAGGAATGGAGAGATCATATAGTGTGATTAAAGTCATAGAAAGCATAAAAATGATAACAATGAGGGCTCAATTAAATGCAAGATAGAAGTTGAGGATTGTTAATTTCTCAAATTTGCCATTGGACCACTTTAAGGAAATCCCAGAACAAGAAACCACCGTCACTTAGTGTACCTGTTAAAGCGTTCCATGCTCTGGAGTTGCTACAGAAGTAAATTCAGCACACGTGAGCCAGGCAAAAGGTTAGTGAGGGGGGCTGCAATTTTATGTTCATGGATCTCCCAGAGGGCAATGTGAAATGGTTATATCATGCTATTTTCTAGCCCACCTAATCCAGAAAAGTGTTATGGTGATGTTGGAGCCTATCCCAGCTAGAACTGGGCGTAAGGCAGGAACAAACCATGCACAGGGCGGTAGTCCGTCTCGATGAACACACACACACACACACTAGGGCCAATTTAGCGTCACCACTTCACCTAACCTGTATGTCTTTGAACAGTGAGAGAAAACCCACGCAGAAACCAGAAAAACATGCAAACTCCAAAGAGCGAGGCAAAACCTGAATAATGTGTCACCCATTGCACAGTAGTGCATCTGAAAATGTAAAGAACCCCCTCTTACAATGGAATTGATTACAGGATTTGATGTAGAGCTGAACTCCAGAAAGATTAAATGATTACTGATTAATCAGAAGAAAGATTAATCTGCCTCTCACTTTGCAGCTACTGTAGTTAAGTTTAATGTAGTTTACACATTGGGATTTAACAGGAATTGAGATATTGTTGAGACCAATAGGAATCATTTGCATTTTAATATTTTTTAATCTCTTGCTTTAATTTTACACTTTGATATTTTTTGATGATGTAATATTCTTTATGTCATTAATAAGTACATACTGCAAGAGACAGGCAAAAATAGTAATTTTTACTCTGTATTTACTAAAAACGTTTATTTTTGACCTTGTCAATTTGCTTGCAATCATTGTCATTTATATTTAAACTAACAGAGAAAGGCCCATGTTATTGCTAGTTAAAACACTCAGCAGAATAAGTAATTCTGAGAATAAAATGGTAATGGTTCAATTTTGTGTGATGCTCTTTATCATCAAATACAGTGGCTTTTAATGAAGATTGTAAGAGTAGACTTTTCACTTCAGTTGCTTTGATTCAATGGTTACCTAACAAAAGCCATTCAAAATATTTTCCGTTTGTATAATTGGTTTGATAAGCATTGCAATCAGCACCACACTGGTGATTAGTTTTTGCCTTGTTCATTCTAGGTGTTAGACGTTTCTGAGAACCAAAAGCATAAATGTTGAATAGTAAATGAAAATAATACATGTGCTTTGGTTTGTGCCCAATGCGTACATTTCTATTAAATTGTGAAATTCATTGCTTGAACTTGGGCTATCATGCAGAGTTCAACTATCAGGAGTAATTATAAACATGATGGTTTAAGAAACAAAAAGATAAAAGGCTGACAATCCAGTAAAACACCACATTTAAGGTTGGAAATAAACTAACATTTTTGTTACCAGGTAGGGAACAGATTTGAAAAAGGAGGACTAGACAGAATATAGAAAGAACTTAAGAGAAGATTAAATGTGGCTGTAAAAATCAAGGACAAAGTAAAGATCTTCAAGCCAGGATTGGTGGTTAGCTACAACGGTCTAATAGTTTTTGTAAACTATTACTTTCATGAACATATCATTTCCTCCAGAGGACCTCATAGTATCACCTTAACTCTTTTAGGGCGGATGTCGACTTTTGTCACAATTCAGGGGTAGAGGACGGTAATCAGCTGTAACTCTTTGACAAAACTCGCCATTACATTTTCGTTGGACCCTGTTTGTTAGAAGGAAAGTTCGCTTCATTGCTTTGACCTCAATTCCCTGCACGTGAGAAGAGTAGCAAAGATCAAACAGCCTCTAAACTGGCATTAACCAAAGCAAAATACTTGCTGGACGAGGTTTTGAGATTATCACTGAATCAGACTCTGCTTTTGGTGCAAGTGATCTGGAGATGGATAATGAAAAGGGGTACCAGCATCAGCTGATCGGTCCCCAGCTCATCGTGGTGCTGAACACATTCATGTACCTGATGAACCTTCAGCATCGTTCACCTGGGAGGACCTCTGCTTACAATGACAGACTGAATCTCACTGCGACTGCCGCCACCACCACCCACCTTCCACATAAAGACAGCCCGGCACTGTGCATCCCAGCTATCCATCAAGCCAACCTCCCCAGACAGGCACACACAGCAGCAGATGTTTTACATTGATTTATGTGTGAAACCCTCACTTTGTGCTCTTTTAAGAAAAAAATAATCAGCCCTCAAAGAGTTAAATCTTGGCATGTCTCACTGATATCTCAAATTTGATAAAAGGATGCCATCTCCTGCTCAACCTGATAAAGAGTGACCTCCTCATTATCTCAGCCTGCTGCCAATTGTTCAAAATGTAGCTTATAAGGATGCATGTAATTTCCCTTTTCAGGTTGTGACACAGGTTCCCTGTAGCAGCACACATTAACTTCAAATCTTTGATGTCTGCTGTGAAAGAAAATTTAACTGCTTGCAAGCTACTAAGGGTTAAAAGCTGTTTTGCTATAACGGCAGTTTATTCTTACAGGCATCTATCATAAGACAGGTTGCAGTAAGCTGACCTAGGGCAACTTCCTTTTTTAGGAACGCGTCTGTTAGACACAGGAAAGATCACATTTTCTTCTTTGGGGGCCTCTCTGATATGTACACAAAGAAGAAATGGTTGGCCAATTTGCACAATGCAAAATTAAATGCTTAGATGCTGTTTTATAAGTATGGGGGAGAGAGGAAAATGACCAAAAAGTGAAATTTGCTCTTCTGCCTTGCAAAGTAGAATCCATGTACTCATCTGTGACTGAATAAATGCTGATTGATTGAACTATTCCTGTCTTCCTCGGGCGCTACTTCCACACTGCCTACAGAGTAATACCTATGTATATGAAGGCATTCATGTTGTCCTATGCTCTGTCACACTCACTCATTTCTGCTAGTAAATGGCATATCATGATTCTACCTCTGCATGCCGTCCATCCCAACACTTTCAATATGTAGATCCTAACTGTTGATTCCCTCGCTCTGTTTAAGAAGACTCTCTTGTTCTGTGAATGTCTGTCGAATTTTAATGACTTTGATAAGTTTTTGTAACCAACAAAATTCACATAGACTTTTGTTGGTTGACGAAGCTACTGCTTTTTCGTTGTGCTGAATTCACTGTAGAGTTCCTGTTATTCTATACTGCTTAAAACATACTTTAGCAGTGTTGTGCATAGCTTCCATATGGGGCTATTCCGTATAGTGAACAGGTTTTAGATATCTTTAAGAGATGCAACTAAGGCAGGTAGAATATCACATCACATGACTAAGTGCATTACTTATCAGACGCATGAAGCTGTCAGGGTCTCACCATATTTTGTACTTTTTTCAGTGTCCTAATTTACCCCCACTTTTTATTCCTGAAGAAATTAATCTTTCATTCAATTTCTTGTGTTTTTGTTAAAGTACTGTGACATTATTGCTTTCAGTGTTTGTTGCAACAATTGTCAGGGATGCAGGCTTTTTTAAGGTTGTATGCCCTGTGGTGCACAATATATGCATATTAGAAAACTGTGTTTGAAACTTGAAAGCCATTACACAAACAAAAAATATATTTTGTAAATGTAGTGCCTCAATTTCTATTATTAATTAATTTCTATTATTATAGACTTTTTTCTTGATGACATATCAGACTGTGTGGGCCCTTGAGCAAGGACCTTAACCTGCAGTTGCTCTGTGCTGGGTATGACATTAACTTGCATCCAACCAGCAGGGAAAACTTCGGGGTTGGTGGCACTCCAGCCACCATAAAAAACTTCACACTCTTCCATTCCACCTGAACTAGTGTGGTCCTGAGGTGTCACCCATTGCATTGCTGCACTCGGGTCCTAATCTGGGATACCGAGGTGGCTTGTCATGTTGTGGATGCAGCAATGCCCTGTATGAGCGCATGCTCCTAACCTTATCTAGATTATTGCCTTGTAATTTATTTTCCATTTATTATTATTTTTCTTCCTTTTGTATTCTATTTTTTTTAATAGAAAGCAGTTGTGTACATGGTTGCAGCTTAATTCCTTTAAATTATTCTTATTGTTCAAAGCATCTTGAGTTACCTACAAGGAAAAGAAAAGCAGACAGTGTGTGTGTGAGAGAGAGAGGCAAGAGTTAAAAAAATGTGGAATTTTCATATGATTTGCTAGTTGTTCAACTGTTTTAATTGGGTTAGTCTATCTATGGATGTGAATCATATTATTTAGTTAGTTTTACTTCAGATGATTATGTTTAATCCAACCCAGTTTTACCCATCATTTCCTATCTTATACCACTGTGGCAGTTAAATCCTGATAATTCTGTGTGACCTCTATGTTGCCTGCTCTTTTCAGTTTCATAAAAAATATATTAGATTTCCTTTAGTTTTGACTAATGAGTAAGTGGGTAGGGTTGAGCCATTTCCATTGTTTTTTTCCATTAGCTTTTCTCTGAGGTGGGTTAACTCAGAAATTAAAGATGTATTCAAACCACTCTAGTTGTGAGATTTTATTTTTAATAAGTTTAATCATCTGAAACACTCCACATTAACTTTATGTATAATCTTGCTCTAAACATAATTTGAAACTGCTGCTACCCCAAAAAGTGAAAGTTTAATGGCCTGTAAGAAATTGGTGTCATCACTCCTGTCTCATTCATATTGCAAATAGGGTATAGAGAGAACATTAGCATGATTGTGTGGTTAGGCAGCTCTTTAATTTATCATAATGAGCTATTTAATAAGACAGTCTTAGCACAATTTTGAAATTAAGAAGTTGTATGATCTCTTACATTTATCCTTTATTTCCTTCATTCTTCTGTCATGTTATCTTGCATATTAATTATGAATTTTTGGTAAATATGTCATCGAAAGTATGGCTATAGCAATCTAAATGCAGTACACTTACGTTTTATAGTTTTTTAAACTATGTAAGATTTTAGTCAGTGATAGAAAACAAATCATTATGAAGAAAGCAGAAGAGCAAGTTTTTATGCATTACTTACCAACCAAAGGCCTCTTAAAAAAAAAAAAAAAATTTTTAGTTTTTCATTAAAGGTCACATCCTAGCCCAGTTAGAAGACAATATCTTTCACAAATTGAAGGGTTGCTCTGGAATAGTTTCCTCACCTTATTGTTTACTCTATGCAAGTAGCTAGCCGTATATATCAACTGGCATATTGTGAAAACAATATTACATGGGATTACATCAATGTATTGTTTATAGTTGGGATGCCCAGTTTATAACATGGAATTATGTAAATATGCATGTATAATTTACATATGCAAACTCTGAAAAGCTGCGGTGGGTTGGCACCCTGCCCAGGATTGGTTCCTGCCTTGTGCCCTGTGTTGGCTGGGATTGGCTCCAGCAGACCCCCGTGACCCTGTGTTTGGATTCAGTGGGTTGGAAAATGGATGGAACTCTGAAAAGTTCTTAGATGTTTATTTATGCTGATGCAGCACTTTATCTTAAGAT
Source organism: Polypterus bichir lapradei (assembly GCA_026402145.1). Lineage (NCBI taxonomy): Eukaryota > Metazoa > Chordata > Cladistia > Polypteriformes > Polypteridae > Polypterus > Polypterus bichir. Next base: position 8,350,938 of record JANRMT010062819.1, read on the forward strand.
ACAAATAAAAGGGTAAATAGCATGTTGAGCTAAATAAAAACAGCTACATAATGCAAAATGGGGCAAACGCTATAACATGCAAGTAAAATTAAGTTTGGATCAACACTCAATAAGCAAATTGTTAGGAACACAATACTAATAAGTAATGCCTCATTTTGCTCTCAAAACAGATTCAATTCTTTGTGGCATGGATTCCACAAGATGCTGGAAGGATTTGTTTGTGATTCTGGGCCATGCTGATAGGATTGCATCACACAAAATACCCTGATGATTTGCCTGCTGCATATTCATGCTGTGAATTTCCCATTCTATCACATTCCAAAGGTGTTCTATTGGATTCAAATCCAGTGACTGGGAAGGTCACTGAAGAACACTGAATTCATTGTCACTTTCATGAAACCAGTTTGAAATGACTTTTGCTTTTTGACGTGGTGCATTATTATGGTGGAACTAGCCATTAGATGATGGGTAAATTGTGGCCATGAACGACTGTGGCATTTAATCCATGACTGATTATATTAACAGGTCCAATTTATACACCAAATTATGTGCCATTCCCCACACCATTACACTACCGCCACTAGCCAGTACTGCTGACACCAGCAGGTTGGCTGAATGGATTCATGCTGTAAGTGCAAAATTTTGACCCTATAATCCTCGTGTCTCAGTAGAAATAAATATTTATCACACCAAACTCCATTTTTCCAGTCTTCAGCTGTCCAATTGGTGGTGAGCTTGTGCTCACTGTAGTCTCAGCTTTCTGTTCTTGACTGAAAAGTGTGAAACCCAACATAGTATTCTGTTTCTGTAGCCCATCCACCTCAAGGTTAGATGTGTTGTGTGTACTGTTCTTCTGACCGCAGTTATACAGAGTGCTTTTTTGAGTTACTGCAACCTTTCTGTCAGCTCAAACCAGTCTGGTTGGCTTATTGAAATTTTCCCATAAAGAATTCTCCTCTGATCACTCTCATCAAGGTATTTCCACCCAAAGCACTTCCACTCAATGAATGTTATTTTGTTTTTTTTCACAGCATTCTGAGTAAACTTCATAGACTGTTATGTATGACAATTCCAGGAGATCAGCAGTTATGGGAAATCTCAAACAATCATGCCATGCTCGAAATACTTGAGAACTCCAATCTGGTGTTTGATGTGAAAATTAACTGTAGCCCTGGCCTGGCTACATGATTTTATGTATTAAGCTGTTGCAACATGATTGACTGATTAGATAATTGCATGGATAAGCAAGTTTCCAGTTGTTTGGCTGTATGTATTCAATATTGGTTACTACAAAAGTGGCTATCAGCAATAGGATATGTGCAGAAAAAAGCATAGCAAAAGCTATGTTTTAACCTAGTTTAGGTCGTCAAAATTTTCAGATGTATCAATAGTACTGACTCAACAGCATTCTTTCAAACAATGAACCATGTGCTTAAGGATAATGATGTTCCAACTCAAAAGAATCAATATTAGAGATCTACCTGAAAATCAAACTGACCTTTTTCCAAAGTTAGAATCGCAAAACAAAACTAAAAACAAGGAACCAAAGTACACTTTTTAAACCAGTAACATAGCAAAAAACCCATTAGGAAAGAGAATATAGTAAAGTTATCTTCTGCAAATTCGAATTCCCCAGAAGCATAAACCCTTTGTATTCTCTTAGATATTAGGTAAGATTCATTGAAATTATGTATGTAAACACACTGTTTATATACAGTAAAACCTAAATATTATTTTAAAGATATCGAGCGTCTCCAATATCACATATATTACAGACATTACGATAGACAGGCCACCAGCAATAAATACGTACAATGCAAGAAAAATTGTATACAGTAAATGTGTGTACAGTGACACTAAACATATGTATATGTACTAAGTACCGTAAGTAGAAAATTAATTATGGTTACTCACCAGCAATGACACGATGACTTGTCCGATAACGATGAGTTTAGTTTTACTGCACAACAAAGGACAGCGTTACAGCTCTTCTAAAGGAGCCTTTCAGACAACTGTGTAGCACCGCCGTTGTTCTTCTTCCGGCAGTCTTCAATCTAAATCCCTAAAGCAGATTCCATCCAGACTACTGCCTTATTACATCCACTTACAACTCGTTTTGCACCCTGGTTAAAAGGACACTGCGGCTGTAGATCTTATATTTTTTTTCTACTTTTTAAATAAAAAGAATCGTAGCCTCATTGATGCCGTAATGGCGTCCTACAGCGGTGTAGCTTTTCCCTTCCTTCAACATATCCAAAACTTTTACCTTTTCGGCAATCGTTAACATCTTCCGTTGGCGCTTGGGCACGGCCCCTGAAGCAGTAGCAGGAGCAGATCATTTTGGAGCCATAATGAAGGGCTTGACTAAGCACAAAGATAAACACAAAAGAGCACAAAAGTTAACTCTTTACACAGCGAAACACGTTGATGCTGAATGAGCGAGACGAGACTTCCTGGTTAACGCCGCTGAATCGAATTCGGAGCTCCGTCGCTGAGCCAATCAGCACACAGGAACTTAACTGCGTGCTCTGATTGGTTAGCTTCTCAGCCATCTGCCAATAGCGTCCCTTGTATGAAATCAACTGGGCAAACCAACTGAGGAAGCATGTACCGGAAGTAAAAAGACCTATTGTCCGCAGAACCCGCGAAGCAGTGAAAAATCCGCGTTACATATTTAGATATGTTTACATATAAAATCCGCAATAGAGTGAAGCCGCGAAAGTCGAAGCGTGATATAGCGAGGGATTACTGTATATCATTTCTCGTGTGATGGTGGGACCAATGTTGGGTATGATTAGAGTGGAGACAAAGGACATATAAGACAACAAAGATGGTACTGCGACAAAACGCTACAAAAATTCAATTTGCATCCAAAAAACAGTGACATTTGAAATTAATATATTCAACTGTTTTGTACTTTGTGGCAAATTTTGTGCAACAACAATTATGTTTTTTACACAGCACAGAAAAGTGAGCACAATACGATCATGGCCACTTTTCCTTGGGCGGAAGTCAAATTCTGTTTTGTTAGGTTTTGTGTCTTTTTGATCCTGCTTTCTTTATGTAACGATCTGAATTTTATTTTTTAACTTCACCTTTTTTTTCCTAGTTTGACTATGAAGTCATTTGTTGTATAAGTTGGACTTGATTGCATGGATTGTTATTTTCTTCATTGTATTAGATCTTCTAGATTGTACGTAATGTTGTTTTTTCAGATAAAATTACATATATATTGTGACGTGTGAGTCACTGTCTTGCACCCTAACGACAAGACTTAGTTTCAGGGCTTCAGGACAACCAGCTTTATTAATCAACTTAATACAGCTTGAGCATTCATATATATTGAAGCGGGAGTTACCACTCTATGATACACAGACACAGCAAACAAGCAGTGACTTCATTAGTCGTCCTGCCTCGGCTACCTTCTTCAAGTCAGGCACAGATAGTCCTCCTTGTCAGGATAGTCCCACGGCTGTGAGTCAGTGGCTGGGATCGGGCCATCCGAATCAGAGTTCCTGGATCAGCCTGTGGCTGATGGGTGCATTATGCTGTGAACTCGTTAGTGGTGCTGTTGTCTAGTGGGCGTGTTGGAATTGGGGTTTCTTTGGTTTGGTATTAACGGTCTACCGGATCTCACAACATACATACATATATATATACATAGTCAGACATTTGGGCTGCTTCTGGGTTCCCTCGCTTCCCCTTGTCTTTCACTGATGACGTCACCACCATCCAAAGACCCTTAGCGTCTTGTTTCTCAGCATTGCCACTTCCGTTCCAACCAAAAAAAATGTCTGTGTTCTCCCTATTGGTTGTCTTTTGTGTAACCCATGACTGACCATATTGCCATCTTTCAGAGTGCTTTACAGTATACGGGGACAGAAAACCCAACCCTTAAACTTGGTGTCTGTGTTTCGTTTCACTATATATATATATGTGTGTGTGTGTGTTTTTCCACTTATGTGAAAATTAGTAGTAACTAAGATTTTAATGGTTTTACAAAAGGTAGACAGACAAAGCTGAGTCCTCCCCATGGATTGAAAATAACATAATTTACAAAATCACACTAAATCTTTCATTAAGGTGTATCAAATAAATCCTTCCAAATGAACTTCAAAACAAAACTAACAATGCCATTTATAAAGTTTCTTATAATATTTCTTTTTAAAATCTTTTTTATCACATGCAATGAACTAATTCTGCATGGCTCTGTGTATTTTTGAGCTTAAGCTCATTAACTAAATAACATTAATTTGATACTTCTACCTAGACACTAATGAAGTCTTGAAATCCACTTCATTTAAAGGCTCTACCACTTGTGGGCCTTGTAAAAGCATGGCAACCTTTTCCAGACATTTTAAATTCATTAGTGATGTTAATACATTTAAGATAATGAATTATGGTACTCTTTTTTTCACATAATCTGAAATGATAGATGTTGCTTCATATTAAAATGTTGAGTTGTAGTTAATATGAATGTATTTTAATTTAGAAAATCTAATTACATTGTTTTATGTCCAGTAAATAAGTGTTAATGTTTTGAAATTCTCAGTTGGCATATCCTTAAAGGTAGAGATTTACAACTGATAAAAGAGTAATATGCTTGTTTAATTTAACGTATGTTCATGTGCTACTTAAAATTTTACCAAGCTACCTATATACCAATATATATGGCACACTAAGGGTGGACACCATAATGAAATAATTAGAAACTGACAAGTTTCCATCCAGGGTTACCAAATTTCTACTGAATTCTGAGCATGGAATTGGTTATAATGAACATTAATCAAAGTTCTGAGAAATAACTATGAGAATACTAATTGTTATCCTGTACACTAACTCTTTACAAGAATTGCTTCATACAAGGATTAAAGTTTATGAGGAGTTTTATTTAATACACTATTTTTAATCTTCTTTGCAGTTATGAGAATGAAAATGGCATTTTGTATTGAGTGCTATAAAGAGCTTTATGAATGGATATTTCAAGAAGCCTAGTAGACCAGCATGTTATAGTTCTTTCTTTAAGCTCATCTGGGGCCTCATGTATAAACAGTGTGTATGCACAGAAATGTTGTGTAAGAACGTTTCCACGTTCAAATCGCGATGTATAAAACCTACACTTAGCGTAAAGCCACGCACTTTTCCACGGTACCTCATACCCTGTCGTACACAAGTTCTCCGCTCGGTTTTGCAGACTGGTGGCACCCAGCGTCAAAGCAGTGCTACTGTTCCTGCGTGGTTACTCTTTATTTCTTAGATCCACATTCCTGCCGAGGATTTATAAATACACTGAAACTAACCGCATATTGTTTATTAGTATAATGCATCTGATTGTAATTAACTTGTAACAATATAATGGTCCAGGGAATAGCCATAGTATTCCAAATACCATAACTGCTTTAGCGTTGTTACTCTCACTGCACCTTTTTTTTTTCTTTCAGCTGCTCCTGTTAAGGGTTGCCACAGAGGATCATCTTTTTCCATATTACTCTCACTGCACCATTTAGAGTATTTATATCACCGTATCTGAGTGGGGAATCACAGCAGCAGCTGATCGGAAAGAGAATTATTGGTATACAGCATCAAGCACACGCTTGCCGTTCAGCCACGGCAAAACGTTTCAAAGCCTTTCTTGTACGGACCTCGCGGTTCAGAAACAGTTTCATCCTAAGAACTATAAATGCACTCAATCAATTGCTCCTTGTAGAACTGTTTGCACTTATAAGTACAATCACCTCACTGTAAACTTGCACTACAGTTATAATATTGCACAACCTGCGCCACTTTATAAAGCGCGTATTTACATATGATGACGATATCATTTTTAAGATGAAATGCAGCAAAATATGTTGATTATATTATATAGATAAAACTTTAACTTCATTTAACTAATCTGTATTGTTAATAATTAAACATGTGAGGACATGGTTCCGCAGCACTAAATAATTCATGGATTGATCCTACCTTGTGCTGTATTCTTACTGGGGCTGACGCGACACTTGAAGGATAGATGAATAGAATAATTAAACATGTACTACAAAGATATTTCAATGTTCCTTAAAAGTTTTCAAGAATCATCGTTGTAAACTTACAGATGGCTTAACATCTATTACAGAGCTTATTGTGTGGCAATTGGGTATTTACTGAAAGAAAAGTAAGCACAGGAACTGGAGGTTAGTACGTTTGAAAGAGACAGTACTGCTTCAATAATTTCATCGAAGGTTGCACGCAATCACGCACCGTGTTCCCCTGTTTAATAACATGCTTTAACTCCTATCATCATGAAAAAGATATCACGTATACATCTTAGTATTTTAATTATTCAGAGAGCTGTAATATCACGAATGTAATGGATTCTGTGTCCTGTTGGAGAAAGAGAAAGCAGAAGCACATAGTGATTCCCACACATAGAGCAAAAGATCAAATACAAAACAAAGCATTTAATGTGCTACTTTAATTACGATGTGATTTGAGAAACTGGTTAATTATACGATTTTAAAATGAATTTTATGATGTTCTACTTTAATGACAAAATAAACTACGTAATTAAAGTGGAAATTTCGAGATTGAAGTTGACATTTTGTGCTTTTTTCCTACTGTGTGCCTTTTTTTTCTCTGTACCCTAATGAGCTTTCATATGACACTCAGACGGTGGGCTACAACTCGCCTATTCATGGCGACTTTGATATGTGACAACTTCTTTTTTATTTTGGGCACTGTGCGATTTTGTGAACTTGAGCTTTCAAGTTTCTCTGACACGCTATGTCAGTCGATCAGCTTCCTTTTGTTGTTTATACCACTGTTTAAATCAACAAATACTATGTTTTTCTTTGCCTCCACTTGGTATTCGCTGAAATTCTTATATTTTCCTCCATGCTTTTCCCAGAATGCTGAGCTTAAGGGCTAGTTATATTGATTTGCATATTCAAAGAGGCATAATTCTGGAAGGAATTGGTGGCGGGACAGCAGGCGCATGCACGTGCGTTACTTTTCACGCTGACCGGGATTTATGGAGTGGAATAACGTGGAAGTTGGAGTACGCACAGATTCCTGCATCTGGATTTTTCTGTGCGTAAGCTTTTGTGCTTACGTCATGTTATAGTGCGAATTCTACACACAGCATTATACGAGGCCCCTGGGCACTCACCTTCAACTTCTGGCCACTATTGTCCTCTCTCTGCAATGGAAGAGAAAGAGCCAGAACATATGGCTGTTTCATGTATATAGAGTCTAAAGAACTTGGCACCTTTTCCTCTTAATTTTTTTTCTCAAACACTCTCTCACCTCTGCAGTCACCAACAAACTCTACCATTCTTTTTGATCTCAGTTTGTTTTACAAAAAAGTGTCTTTGCTGTACAGCTGCGGTTTTATTACTTATTTTTATTAAAGAACAAATAATAGGCATATAAACAAAGACTACCAAATATTTGCTCTGTTTGCAGATGTAATTATATGTTGTATAATACAGTAGCTACAATGAATTTCATAGGAGACAATAAAAAGACATACAGTATTAATAAATTAAAAAGGAAAAAGTTTACAACTGAAGTTATTCATGTTCATTTGGTTTTAATGTTAGGAAAAAAGGGCATTAATGTTGTGATTCAGAAACACATACATTTTCCCCAGTGAAAATTAATATTGAGAACAAAGAATTCACCTCACAAGAGGGATTTCAGGAAACCATTCTGCTCTAAAGAAGGGAAGGACTGCGCTGTGTTCATGTAAATATAGAGTTAACAGATATAAAATGATATCTTAACATTAATGCAAAAAATCCATCATATAAATTTGAAATGCTTGCTCCATGTTTATATGAATTGTAACCAGGATCCCGTTATAACAAGGGTCCTTTTCATCAATCCCTGAACTTGATGAAACAATGAAGTACATGCCAAATAAACAAGGGGGACCCCCATTCAATGAAATGACTAAAATGACTAAGATGAAGTGAACAAGTCTCACGATAAAATCAAAAATGAGATATACCATGCTTCATTAAACAACACTTAAGAGTATCACCACCAAGTCACTGAGTCACCCAGGGGTCTTTGGGGGTCTAAATCTGGCCTTGAGTATATCAATTGATAAAAAGAATGTTTGATACTGAAATAAATATAAATTTACTATCAACAGCTCTTAGTGTTTAATCAGTCTAATTTTTTTAAAAGAACAACATATTGTGAATCTATTATTAGAAGATAATAAATATTCACAGAAGATATCAAATTTTAGTCATTTTTACAACTTTTTCTTTCAGAAAAATATTGTGACAAATTTGCTTCAGAAATACATATGATTTTGACATTTAACTACTGCTTGTTAAGATTGTTGCCACACAAATAAAAAAATGAAGTGGCAGACCATTGTAAATTCAAGCCACACAGCACAAAACTGCAAATAAAGATTATTTTAATACAAAAAGGTAAGGCAAAAGTACAAAAGGTTCAAATTATTGATTCAAAAATAAAAAAATACAAAAATAAGTTAATAAATAAACTCCAAAAGAAATAATAAAAACAACAAAAACATCAGAATCAATACAAAATGCATAACAGGCATAAATATAAAAATTCAAAATTAAATACCAAATTTCAAAGATTAAAGAACCAAAAACTCACAAATGCAAGAAGCAAAATCTAAAAGCAAAGCAAAACTCAAAAGAATCAAACAAAGTGGCCAAAAAACCTGAGACCAAAGTGAGGCAGTAGCACATCACACGGTTAATGCCACTGTATCTAAGCAGTGGCAACAGCTGCTTTAAACTCAGTGAGAGCACTTGTGGGTAATTACCTAGTCAGGGGTCTCTCTTAATGAGAAAAAAATGAACAACTTAATTAATACAAATACAAATTACAAATTAATTAATACAAAAGGGAACAAATAAAACAAAGAAAAAGATCCCTATACATTATCTTAATTGTTAGTAGGCAAACTATTTTTACATCACTATATGATTACTTTTTAAGGCAAACACAGTTATATTTAATAGTTTTTTAAAATGTAATTATTATTTAAGATAAACATTTTGTTATTGCAGCTCTCACTAAAAGAAGTAAATTAGCCACAAGCTACTACATTTATAAATATAGTCCACCAGATGGCACCTTTTCCACCCAGAAGCTGTAACCAGCCTTAGTCGCAAACCTGTGATTCAGAGGAGTATATTACCAAAAAATGACTGTCCAGTAGCTGACATGTTGTGGGACTTTATACAAAAAGATATAGCTTATCATACAGTATCATAATATTAGCTGGTGCAAAGAATCGGAAGATTGAGTTTGTAGTATTTTTAATTATGGCATCTTTTGAAGAATCCTTCATGCACCAGTTCCAATACGAGCAAGACTCCTACTTTTCATTTTTAAAGTACTATTGCTATTCCAAAATTTGTACCTATTTTTGTTATAAAGTACGACCATTTCATTATTCTTGCCGTTATGTTTTCATACACACAAAATGTCAAAGTTGTACCTTTATCTCTTCATCTCTGCAATAGCATATGGTGCCTCCAATGTCTCATTCATGGTAGAAATATTTCATGAACCAAGACAGATCTTTGTTTTAAGCCTCAGCTGGCTCTCCTTCATACTACTGACATTTAGAAAGATTTCAGTACAAATGATCTTAACTGTCTGTAACTTGACAAGAATCTACTAACAGCCTAGTGTCATTTGCTTTTCTTATTTTTCCTTTTATAACAATGTTTTTTTCCTTGGTTACTGTCAATTTTATATAGATATATACAAATTTGCAAAATCAGCATGGTTTTGTTCACACCGGCCCTTGTGGCCAGGCTAATAATCGTGAACCTGACAAAAGATCAAAGACTCTTTTTAATATGACCTTTTGGGCTTTTACAGCCTGTAACTTTCTTCTCTATGAAAGATTACAGCAGACATTGATAACAAAAAATGTCTATATTTAGTAGAATAGTAAATTAAATAACAGACAAAGAAAAGAGTTGCCTATATTAGAAATAATGAGGTCCATGTAGCATCTGAGTCTTTTGAGGATAGAAAACTAAACTCTGGGAGAACATAAGCCAAAATGCGTAATTCACTTCAGCTAGTAATTGAACCCGTTTTCAAGTGCTGTGTGTTGGTAAAGCAGCATTTCGCCATTCTCAGGCAAGTACTGACTGAAGCTATTTTTCTCTTTGAAAAACTCTTCCTAGAGTAAGCCTCTTTTAAGTTCTGCTTTCTTTGCACTATCAAATGATCAGAGATAACATACCTGTATCTGTTAGCAACTTGAGTTGGTGTAGTTGACAGATGTCTTTTGGATGTTCTGTGTACATCCAGAATTTTTAAACTCATGTGTAATATGTTAGTGTGGGGCTTTATCAACTGCTACATTTTTATAGTTTGCAAAGGTTTTACTGGAGTGGTCTCAAGTCACCTTGTGAGATGTGCCTACTGTGAAAGACGGGTGCTATCGCGCCCCAAACCCCAGACATAACTTATACGCACATAGTCACAGGTTCAAATAATAGATTTTATTCTTCCAAATACCTTCCAAACAACATAGAATGTAAATGGGTGGTGAATAAATCTTCTTTTCTCTTAAAAGTGAGTCAGCCCTGTTTAGATCGGAACTGTTGTGGTGTTGAGACGTTGCCTGCTGCATGGCAGCACTCGGGTCCCAATTTAAGGTGGCCCATTTGGGTAAGTGCATGTAATGTCTTTTCTCTACGGCATGATGATCATCTTCCTCTGCTGTCAGAAGAGCTTTGTAAACTCCACATTTAAGTGGCAGCACTCTCTTAGGCGTGCAGACCTAGGACTGGCCATATCCCTGTAGGTGGGTACACCTTTTCTTGATCTGGTTGCTCTGATGGCTTACATACTCAGGGAATAGCTGTTGCTGTGGCAGATCGGCTTCTTCCAATGGTGTCTGATGTCACTCTGATGTGTCCAATGTCACTGCAGGAGAGGATGATTTGAATATAAATGTAAATTTTCTATGTAATAAATAGGGATAATCAAGCTAATGTTAACCAAATTTCCAGAAATTGATAAGATTGGTAGGACTGGAAATCAGAAAACATTTAAACATATCTATACTAAGAAAAGGCAAAGCCCTAACTGACTCACTCACTCAATGACTCACTCATCACTAATTCTCCAACTTCCCATGTAGGTAGAAGGCTGAAATATGGCAGGCTCATTCCTTACAGGTTACTTACAAAAGTTAAGCAGGTTTCACTTCGAAATTCTACGCGTAACGGTCATAACTGAATCCTACTTACGTACATATATACGTCCATAGCCTGCAGCTCGGTCACCATGTGAGGCGGCGTTGCATCCCCCATCACCATGCCTCCCACGTAGTTGGCTGCCTGCCTATATTGCGTCCCCCATCCCCACGCCTCCCACGTAATTGACTGCCTGCCCATATAAGGCCGTCCGTCGCTCCGGTCTCTTCATTCCCTTCTTTGCTTCGCCACGGTATTCACGTCTCCCTGCTGATAACTGCAGCCTTTTTATTTAATCCATGGCTTCTCCGCTATTTTATTGTTCGTTTATTACGATTATAGTTATTGTGTAGGTATTTTAGACTAAGTTTACTGTTCAGGTACCCATTCCCTTGCTTTGTTTAATCCCCCATCATCACGCCTCCCACATAGTTGGCTGCTTGCCTATATTGCATCCCCCATCCCCACACCTCCCACGTAATTGACTGCCTACCCATATAAGGCCGTCCTTCGCTCCTGTCTCTTCATTCCCTTTCTTGGTTCACCACGGTATTCACGTCTCCCAGCTGATAAATACAGCCGTTTTATTTAATCCACGGCTTCTCAGCTGTTTTATTGTTCATTTATTACGATTATAGTTATTGCGTAGGTATTTTAGACTTAGTTTACTGTTCAGGTGCCCATTTCCTTTATCGTTCCAACCGTACCCCCATTAACATGTCTATCGAGGTGATCACCATCGATCAAAGAACTGTCACTTACCGAGTGGTTTCCATGCCCGGAGATGCTGCCTACCTTTTACATTCTCTGTGTTACATATTGCACGGCCATATCAGGCTCAAACTTGATATCCGGAGAAACATTGTGTCTTATGTATTGAATGACTGGGACAGGTTCAAGTTGTGGACTGATGACGGTACAGGAGATAATTATATTACACAGGGGCACTATAAGAGTGAAATGCTTAAGCCCTTCACCTATGCTTCTGCATGTGAGTTGATGGCTGCCGCTGAACTGTTCGGTTGTCGTGTTCAAGTGTACCGAAATGGCCAAATATTTTACACCTTTGGAGAACCGCCAATGCCTCTTAAACATCTTAGATGTTTAGCGGAACGGGGCTAACTCTGGCGTCCGGGAATGGCTGTGCCCTCGGTACGGCAGCACCGGGACCAGAGTTAGTAGGGTGTGTATGGGGAGTGTGAATGGGTGTCTGGCGTACATCCTTGTAAGTCTTGGGTTGTATGTGTATGTGAGAGCATGAGGGAGGGAGTGTATGACTGTGTTTGTGTGTGACTGTATATGTCAGGTGGGGTTTTGGACTCCTCCCCTCTCCTGGGACATCTGGCAATGCTACAACATCTTCGCCTACCCTCCCCCTGCCACTTTTTTTTTTTAAACATCTGTCTGGTCGCTCCCGGTGGCTGCCTGGTGGGATCTGGGTCCCTGGGCTCTGTTGGGTCCTTGGCGGGGTGGGTCGCCCTTGTGTCCCGGGGGCTAGCCGTTGATGTCTCCCGGGACTCTGCAGGCTGCTGGTTGTGGCCCCCCGGGGTGATCCTCTGTGCCTCTCGAGGGGGGGTTGGGGCTTCTCTGGTGACGGTCTCCCTGGGGACTCCGCGCTCTGGGGTGAACGCTGGATTTCTGGGCTTGGAACTCCCTCCATCTTCCGCACATTTTTGGGGGCAGGTCTGTGGCCCTTCGCACTCACTATTGGACGCTCCTATAGAGAAACCTTACACATACAAGCGTGCGTACGCACACAGGTGCTCACATGGTGCTTTCATAGGTATGACTTGGACATCTTCAGGACATGACCTAAGGCTGTGGTTGGCCCTAAATGCCTTAGTAATAATTACTGTGTGATTGTTAGCAAACATTTTTACTTTGATATATCTTCATGTAGCTGATGCATCAATGTTTTTGTCTTGTGGTTTTTTTTTTTTTTTTTTTTTTCCCCCTCTTTTTCTGCAGGTCTAGAAGCGGATTCTGGTTCATTTATTGTTTATTCTATACGAAAATCCCCCCTTCCCCCTTTACCTCCATCTCCTCCTTTTCTCTCTTCTGTTTCTTTCATTTTTGTCTCCGTGTCCGGTTCGAATCTTAAAAACATCTGAAAATATTTCTAATAAAGTTTTGGTATCAGGCGTGGCGTCAGCAGAAGCTGTAACGCTCCACCTGAGAGAAAAACTGTAAGGCTAGTCGCCAGCATTCAGACATCAATTCTGATTGCTTCACAGCCGAACAGGACACGGTTAGAAAAAAAAAAAAAAAAAAAAAAAAACATCTTAGATTCACAGGTGACGATTTGAGTAGTGGACACTTTGATGTTTATGAATGTTTCAACTCTCAAAAGCTGGATGCGAAGTTATCGTTGAAGCCGGTTGTATGCTTACAATGCTTGACAGATGCCGAATGACACTTGAACAGAAGTCCTGCAAATACTAACGTAATTGAAACAAACCATGAAACTCAAACCGATTATGACAGCAGCAATCCAAGCTGTGAGAAAACAGTAAAAAGGAGGCGTGTCAGACGTCGTGGTACATATTCTGATGCAGCTAGACGGAAACATCTTTGTGACGCTGCTGCGAAATACTCGCAGAAAAATCCACAAGTTAATAGAACGCTGTCGCTAAATACTCGCAGGCAAATCCACAAGTTCATAGAGGCGCTGTCACTAAATACTCGCAGAAAAATCCGCAAATTAATAACCATGCTGTCGCTAAATACTCGCAGGCAAATCCACAACTTAATAGAGATGCTGCCGCTAAATACTCGCAGGCTAATCCACAAGTTCATACAGACGCTGTCGCTAAATACTCGCAGGCAATTCCACAAGTTCATAGACACACTGCTGGTAAATATTCGCAGGCAAATACAAAAGTTAATGCCGGGAATGCCTGTTAAACATCTTAGATTCACGAGTAGCGATTTGGGTAGTGAGCACTTCGATGAATGAAACCTGTTATCTTTACAACGGTTGACAAACACGGAATGTAACTTGAACACAACACGTCCTCCAAATACAAACCTGATTGAAAGAAATAATGATAAATCCTTGATGACAGCAACACTCATAACAGTGACAAAACAAGTACATTGGCAATCATGTAACGTTATTTTTAAAATGTTTCCTTTTCTTTTTCATAACTTCTTTAACCAACTACTTCTCCGCTGCGAAGTGCAGGTATTTTGCTAGTAACATTATATAAGAAAAATGATTAGTCCAACTCTGGTAAATGTTGAAGATCAAAACAGACAAGTTTTGGTTCACATAGTTTTGTAAAAATTACACTAAAATAAACTTTTCCTGATTATTTTGCGATTACAAAATGTAAAAAAATGTTAAAAGGTTTATTGGGGTAGAATACAAGGAATAATTCTACCTAAACATGCATTAACACTGTTTTTTTTTTTTTTGTTTTTTGTTTTTGTAGCTCTGTAATGGAGGTAATCGCATGTAAACCAGCAGCATCAATGATATTTATGCTTCTCTTTCACATCACCCCAGAAATGCATTTTTTAAAAATGTGAGAGTTTTGTAATTCATTTGATGCATTTTTAGGCTTGTGATTACAAAAACTGTTACCATATTTGGCAAAATGGGTGTCCTTTTACCAGTAAAAATACACCTATCTGGTAGCTTACAAAAATATCGACACGTGACAAGAAATGAGTCCAGTTTTTTTTTTTTTTCACTAGAGACCTTTATTGAAATGATGAATGACAGGTAGATGTGTGATGGATTGTTGTATGATAAAATTTCCAGACAGGAAATATATATTTCTTCTTACTATTTGTTTCACTTAATTTTTTTTTTTTGTAAAAAGAAACACTGAGTTTCACTGCAAATTCAATGTCACACAACAATACTGGTAACTAAAGGCCAGTCAGATTAATTTGCATTACAGGCAAGTTAATTGATGCAGGGGAAAAAAAGACTAGAGGACCAGGTGTTGTCCGCCACTAATATGCTAATGTTGTTTTAATGAGAAATCACCAAAAGCCTTTGATTACAGTGGACCATACAATAATCTACTTGGATTTCAAAGTGCTTTTTATAAGGTGGGTTATGGCAGACAGGCAATGAAACAATAACCAATAGAATATTACTGAGTAGTTTTCAGATGAGTACAGAACTGGTTTAGGCACAAAAAAATCAGACGAACAGTAGTTGAGGTCAAACTGTAGAAATTTTGCTTTTTAATGTATATAATTGATAGAAGTAATATTGTAACTAACATGCTACTTCACTTTGCAGATAACAAAAAATTAAATAATAAGTACATTTCTCATAAAATACCTGGAAAAATGCAACAGAAAAGTGAAAAAGTGCCAACACCTACACATATATTTAAAATAAGATTATATAATTACTCAATTGGGGAATACTGGAAAGTATGTCAAACTACAAAAATATGGGAGATACCAAGAATTCATCGTTGTACTTAGGAAGGTAGTTTACAGAAACGATAAAAAAACAGTAGTACGAGTATTTTGGGTTCTATAACATGCTTTGTTGATTATCAAGAAACATATATAGCTTATAAGTTACATTTACGGTCACAACTGGATGCTGAGTACAGTTTTAATCATATTATAAGACTAGAAAATTAATTGAAGCACTTATTTCAGTACTACAAGGAAAGATTGAAGCAGATCAGTCTTACCATATTAAGCAAATACAAATTGAGAAGTGTGAGAAATTATGACGAAATTAGATGGAGTATATGGCAACTATTTCTTTAAATCCATTGTCCAAAAAGAACACAAGAAATATTTTTTTCAAAATTGACTTATAGGAGGCACGAGGGTGAAGTGGTAGCACTGCTACCTCACAGTGAGGAGACCAGAGTTTGCATGTTCTCTTCATGTCTGCATAGGTTTCCTCTTGGTGCTCTAGTTTTCTCCCACAGTCCAAAGACATACTGGTTAGGTAGATTGGTGAAACTAAACTGGCCCTAGCGTGTGATTGGGGTGTATGTGTGTTTGCCCTGCGATGGACTGGCACCTTGAACAGGTGTGTTATCGTGATATTTCCCTCTATTTACCCTTCACCTATTTTTTCCAGGTATAAGTGTACTCATCTGATTCATTACTGGTTTGGTCAACTGTCGCACCATAAGAATAACACACATGCATAGATATGCACATTAACACAAACCCTAACCACAAAACCAGGAATACCTTACTTTACATACTGTTCCCTACTATTGGATGGAGCACTTGCCCTCAGTCTTAACACTAGAAGCCTATGAAAAAACCTGGCCCACCTTAAATTCCTTCGTACGTCTCCATCAGTGTCTTTTGTTTTGTAAATGTGTCGATCAGCACAGGCAGCAACCAGCCTATTTTTTTATTCAGTTTTATTGAGCGTTCCTGCTCACACTAAATTAGTATGCACCTTATGGTCCATGATGTCAAAGCCGCACTGATGAAAAAACAGAGACATAGGTATACAGTATATGATAGTTGGAATAACATTTTATGACCTGTATAGTATAGTATACTGTACTATTCTTGCATTTCTCGCATTTCCTGTCATCCTACACTTACATAGATCGTTGTAGACACGGAACACACATGAAATGCATGTGTTTCAAATAACAATCTATTATTTACCCTATACAACTCTCACCTTACACTGAGATAAACAAGGCTTCAGCTTGGAGAGCTTTTTGCCTGAGTAAAGCACCATCAGTAGGGGGGCTAGGACAGCAGGCTGCTTGTGCTGATTGACACATTTACAAAACAAAAGACATTGATGGAGAGGTGCAAAGGAATTTAAGGTGGGCCGGGATTACAAGTATTTTTCGTAGGCTTCAGGGATTCTAGTGTTAAAATAAATGTGAAAATAGATTTAGATGAATGATAGGGGGTGGCACAATTTGGTGCATTTAGAATAATACTTCACCACATGTGCTTCAGAACAGGTCATCCACCTGAAGTTAAGCATGTTCGGGTCAAGCCAGTACTTAGATAGGAAAAGCTTGGGTTACTTCTGGAAAAGGTGTTGGAGAGGCCAGCAGGGGGTGCTAAATGTGGATCCTAATTTCCCAGTGCAGTGATGGGGACACTGTGATGTAAATATGGCACTGTACTTCAGATAAGATATAAAACTGAGGCCTTGACTCTCTGTGTTCATTAAAGATCCCTGGGCATCTTTCGAAAAGAGTATGTTGTATCCTGATGTCCAAGCTAAATTGCCCATCACAGCCCCATCCATTCTGGCCCCCTAATCATCATCTGTTTCTAAATGGGTATCTCACTCACCCCTTCACCACCTAATAGCTAATGTGGTGAACGTATTAGTGTGGTAATGGCTGCCATCACATTATTCAGGTGGGTTCTGCACATTGGTTGTGGTTATAGTGGCTCCCTTTTGTCTAAGCACTTCGAGTAGTGAGAAACAAGCTATATAAATGCACTTAATAATAATTATTGTGATCATTTTAATTATTATTATTATTAATACCAGTGTTTGTAAAACTTTTTCTGTCATGTCCCCTTTGGAAGCAGTTGAACTGCAGTTGAACTTTCATTATACTGTATATACTGTATGTCAAACAGATTACAGAAAAAATGGGCCAAACTTTGTTCCTTTCACCTCTTTTCATTTCATTTCTTTTCTGTTGCTAAAATGCAATAGAGCCTTTGTACATTTCAACTTACCAAAACACATTTTTGTCACTTTTGTAACTAAATTGCTCCATTAGTCTCTTTGTGCTTTTTCAAAAACACAGAACAAGGAAGAAATGCTTTAGAGATGAACTGCAATCACCTTGAAGAGTAAGTACAATCACGACAAAAATAAATAAATAAAAATAAGCAAAATAATCTAAAATAAAATGCAGTTACTTGACAAAAAGAGAAAGTGTCACTATTAAGAATTCAAGTCTTATTATTGCATTACTAGCTGCAGTGAGCCTGTTTTGCATGGCACATCTTTTCAAAATGGGGTTTCAGATTTGATACTGCCACTGTCAAGTCATGCTCTATGCTAAGCTTAGATCTGTACTTTGATTTTTGTTGATGCAATAGCTGAAAATCCAATCTCACAGAGATATAATGTTACAAAAGGACAGCAAAATGCTTACAGCTATCTGTCCTGTGAATGGATACTCCCTCTCCACAGCTGGAATTCACTCAGTATGTACATTATAAGCCTCAGAATTATTGTGGAATCACATGTCATCTCAAAGAGATGGTCCTCTTAAGGAGAGCTGACATCAGCAGGTGTTGCTCCGTTGAATAGACCTATCACGCAGTCATACTGAGTACGGTTGTTTGGGAAATATTTTGGAAAATCCTGTCAGAAAAGAGATGTGCTCCTTAAGAGAGGAAATCATGATGGTATCTGTGGAAATACTGGATTCAACAAATACAATCAGATTTTCAAAAGAATCTGCATTTTCTTGATTAAGCTTTCTAACCCAAATCTCCAGCTTTCGAGAGAATGCATTGATCATGAGTGAGGACAGTGCTTTCCTTTGCCTGCAAGCTGCATATTTAAGTCATTCACTTTTCCAAATATGTCACTGAGATAGCCACTTTTATGTTGAAATTGTTCATCATTATATTTGCTTGTAATGCCATCAATTAATTTCTCGAAAAAACATGAACTTCCTCTCTCAGCTCAAAGACTTTTAGCAGCACTTTACCTCAGAGCAGTCACCTTGCTTCTCTGTGAATGATCATAAACAATCATGCTTTCAGGTGTCTTGTTTTGATGATACTGACCACACTAATAACTTTGGACAAAACATCATGTGACTCAAGGCTAATCTTTGTTGCTGCCAGTGTTTCTCTGTGTATAAAGCAGTGTGTCCACTGGGCATTTGGTAAAACGCTGTTTATTAGTGCCCGCAATCTTCTCCTTTTCCAGGACATGATTTATGCGCCCTTCCATTTCAGCTTGTTTAAAGTCCAGAATCTAAAACAGTTTTCCTGCATTGCAAGCAAAATCTCCACTCAGTAAATCTGTCACAAATCTATGTAAGCAGTAAATAGTCTTTATTGCTATCAATAGCCTCAACAACTTGCAAAGCAAAACATGTGTCCTTTAGTTTTTAAATAAGTTACGTATTCTTCCAAGTCACTTTTATCTTGCAATTGTGTCATTTGAGACTGGAATACAGCAACAAGCTGTGGGGAGAATTAGTTTGTCTGTTGTTGCTTGTGGTTTTCTGCTTTTCTGAGGTTTGGTATTCACTGATTCCACTTTTACAAAGCGACTTTCCTCCTCACAGTATTTCTTGATTGTTCTCTGAAAAACCTCAAGTGGTTTATTGACGTAACTGGGGTGTAATGTCTCTGTGTTTTCTTTTTGTTTGTTTGGTCTGTTGCTGTCAGCTGCCAGAGTTTTCAGCCGTAGAAGACACAATGATCTCGATTCATCTTGTGTCACAAAGAAAGTGAACCTGAAATCAAGATAGGTGTAAACATATTTCTTGACTTTGGTTTTTGGTGATTACCACCTGAACAGCAGGAATAAAAATAAATAACAATTTTTAGAAGCAGAAAACATGTTGTTGGGCCTCATGAACTGTGGCAGTAACAGGTATATAAAGCAATGGAAACAGAAAATGGTGCAAAAATGATCCTAACAAGCCACTTGTCACTGGCAAAAAAGGTTAGAAGTTGTAATGGGTTCATTTCATAAGAGCTTGATCAACCTTGGACTCCAGTGCAGTCAAAGTGGGTGCCTGTCTATTTTAGCTAACTCCTAAATGAGCATTAATACACCACTATACCGAAAAATACAGACTTAAAAGAAATGATAAGGAGCTCAGGAAGAATTAAACAGTAAATCACAAAATTTAAAAAAATGCAGAAGAAGACACAGAAGAAAAGTTGCTTCCTAAAATTTCAGAAAAGAGAAACAATTCCAAAAAATTTTCATAAAAGCAAACAGTCCTCCAATTGTTAAAATCCTGATTTAAAGTAAGGGAATATGGCTGCCAAACCCTATGTGACCCTACACTCATGACATCACTTGTTAGATACACCACCACTACATCATTGCGCGGTGGCTATTTTGGAACCTAGGACCAATGTGAGATTGCTGGCCAAACATTAAAAAAATGAAGAAATGAACACACGTTAATGGTACAAAATTCACTACATTGAAACACCGGACACAGTACAAATTCAAGGAATTGGAAGTAGGAAAAAACATCTCCACAGTGTCATGAATTTGTGTCTTTCCCATTGAGAATTTCTTTTATTAATTTTTATCCAGATTTGGTTTTTATGGCTGCTGCTCATTTTTATTGTTGTAATGATGACATAATCACTCATAATCATCCAACTGTTGTGGGGCATGTCATATTGAGATAATTTTGTGGTTAAATTTATTAATTGCTTTTAGTTTTTTGTTCTTTTTTTACCGCACTGGTTAACTGCTGCCGGCCATGCACGTTACCTGGGGTTGGCCACACATTTAAAAAGGGTGCATGTTAAAAAGGAGAACATGAAATCATAAGAAAGGAAATTGAGAAGTGAGCACTCAAGAAAAGTGAGAGCCAAGAATGCTGGGTAGAAAACTGTGTGGGTTTCCAGTAGAGGAAGGTGAGAGAGACACCAGCGAGTGAAAGAGAACTTGGAGTGAAAACCGGATCTGCTATATAACTAAGGGTGCAGTAATTGCAGATCCCAAAGTTCTTTTTTTCACCAAAAATAACTTTTAAATATTAATGATATTGTATACACTTACATTAACAAATATTAAATAGCACGAATATTTATATATTATATAATTTTATGTGATAAAAATGATTTTTAGTATTGTTTATATATTATTGGCTTCCGTATCGTCTATCAGTAAGCTCCAAAATTTTCTTATTTTTTTTAACTTGCAAATACCCAAAACTGCAAACATCAAATATGAAAATCTGGAGGGACAACTGTATTTTTTGATGAATAACAGCGTGCAACGTTTCAGACTACTAGCAACAATATAGACACGAGAACCCTGCTCAGAAATGAAGGAAAGTGAACTGTGTGCTACAAATAGAAAAATCAGGTCAATGAACAAGAATAGCCAGAGAGACTGCGCAACAAAGCAGAACAATTCAATCTGGCAGGTGGAAAAAATATATGGAGTCTAGCTATGTATTACGAAGGGTAAGAAGGGTAAGATTAATCAGGGTATGACCTCTTAACTATGTTATTAGATAGATGATTAGAGCACTGGATGGACTGGCAGAGAATATTCCTAAATCTACTTTAGATTGCCCCAGAAGTAACACCAGGGTGGGGTATAAAGGATGCACCATACTAATAACTCATTGAGCATGAATTCATGAGATGAAAAAAAAAACAAGCAATTGATTGCAATAACAAAATAGACCTGACATAAGAAAGAAGTGTAAAGACACATTTTTTACTTTAAGGTGGGCAAACTGATATGTCAGCCTTTCTGCAGATCAGTGGAAGTAGACAGACCGGGAACAGGTGTTTTTTCATTCTTTCTTGTACGTTTTTTTTTAATCTTCTTTCATTCCCTATTCCCTCTTTTCTGTTTCCTTTAATAAAGAAATCCTTTTATGTATTTGTATACTTTTGGAACTGTTCTGGATGAAGCGATGCTGCAAGAGGACCCATTGTTTGTGAAATGTAAAAAAGGAAGCAGTAAAGAAAAAACAGATACACAATACCTGCAAACAAAATAACAGTAATACTTGTACGACATATGAACACGTGTTAAAACAGAAGTTGAAAATGCCAAAAGACAAATAAGAAAGAAGTTTCATATTTTAGCAGCATCAGTGAGACGATAAAGTGTATTAAGAATGGTTAAGAGCAAGTACAATATATTTTTAGAAACTTAAAAAATATGCTTAATTTTTTAGTCAGGTTTTCTCATTAACTTGCCAGAAATGACAGGAAATATTCATGTCATACTAAATCATGTCATGGTCTAATGATTATAGAGGTCAACTAAGATACCGGGCAACTATTATGTATATGCAAACCTTTAACATAGATTTTTTAAATAAGTGCATTTGTCTAACAATGTAAATAAAGTCAACTGAGATGCCTCCTAAAATAAATATCAGTTAGCTTAACTTGTATCATAACCACTCTGGGTGTTATTTTTTTTTCTTTTCCTGATTTTTGCCTTATATTTTGGGAATTTGATTTTAATATAGATTACTTCATTTTTTTTCCTCACCATTTTCATCGATTACATGGATGTAGAGTCACAAATTGTTCACAAAGCAGAGACCATGTCTGGATGACACACATGTCATTTGCAAGAGACTCAGAGAAGCAAAGTCACTAATGCTGGGAAAATGTAGATATGACAGTTCTTCTTTGAGGTGTGTTATTTGTGGCATTCCTGATTATAATGGCATACTTTGATCATCCTTTACATGTACATCTATGTACAGTAAAGAATATTTGTAAAACAATATAAATGATAAGTATAATAACCAGAATAATACTGGCACACCCATTTTTCTTAAAATGGGCATACAGATACTCAAAGAATAAGCAAACTCCTTACACGTATAGAGAACTGGCCAGAATATGAACACAGGATGCAGAAACTATTGAGGCAGCAGCAGCACTACATGCTCTGACATAAAGTTAATTATTAGCATTATAACTGTAAGTAGCATAGTGGGTATGGCTAATACATCACAGTTCTAGATTCTTGGCCTTATATCCCAGTTCAAGCATTGTCTATTACTACTTAGGTGTGAATGTGTTGTTTTACATGAACTCTGTTTTACACACACATCCAAAATAAATGCATGTGACACCCCATGTAGTGGGAATTGGGGTCACCAGCCTACACTCTAGATGTCTAGTATGTGGGACTGAGCGTGACCAGGACTATACACAGTAATAATGCACACAAACTAGTGAAAACCATATATCCACAAAAACCAATATGAAGCTGTCTTTCTCCACAGTGCTCCAAGTCATGAAGCTGCTCCTCCAAACAGTGTATAGTACAGGATTCACCAAAACAAAAATATTCAAAATACAGAAAAAGTGTATATACAAAAACAAACAGTGCACCAATAACCACAACCCAATAAATACCTCCACCAAAATTAATCCAGAGATATTTATATATATATATATATATATATATATATATATATTTATATATATATACAAGAAAAAAATATTTACAATAATCAAGGCACAAGCCGTAGTGCTTGGTAATTCAAGATGGAGTTCTACCAACTACCTTCCTGTTAGCAAGATCTAGCCAGAAGACCTCCTCTAGTGACCGTAATTCCCTTTTGTATTCGGCGCCCTTCCGCCGACCAATTAAACTGTTCTACATCATCCCTCCGCGTGCATGCGATGACGTGAACGCATCTATGAAAAGTGGCGTCTCCGGCCTCACACAAATGGTATAAAAGTCTGAGCAGCCGGCGCGCGTGCATAGCTGTGCTGGCTTTTGAGACGCGAACTGCGCTTCTCCCAAAAGTAGAAGTAAGCCTTTTTTATCCCTCTTCTTCCCCGAGCTACTGCCCAGACAACTGGCCATGCGGGATCACTTTTCTAAACGGCGGCAAACTAATATTAATGCGCTTCACACTTTCTTTTGCTCTTCTGGTGTTATGAGGTCGTGTGAGACACGTAGAAGTAGAAGACCGACAATGCCACCCCAGCCAGTCAATGGAAGAGCCACCTCTCCAGTCTACACAAGACCCGCTGCGGCACTCCCCAAAAGGCGCTAATATCGTTAGCGAAGACGTCTCTCTGCATCTATAAGAAAAAAAAAAGGCAAGTTTCCTTTCATTATTCTTTTTTGTCCTTTTTTTTCCCCCAAACAAATGCCTCTCTCTTAACACTGCAGAGGACATTAAACTAATTTTATTTAATTGATGGTAATGCCAGTGAGGTACATTACCACAATGCACAACAGCTATGAGAATAAGCAAATTTCAAACAAAGATTATTATTAACATTAGAAGCATGTAAATGAACATACTGTACTGTGAAAGGCTGTATAAAAACACATTGTATAGCATTAACATCTTTAACCCCCGGGCCAAAAGCTATTGTTACAATAGGCATGCATGGGAGGAAGCACTTTGGGGGGATGTAGTTAATTCTGAAACTCTGGTATGCGGGGTCAATCATGTGCACTAATGCCTCTTCTCCCTCCCTACAGGAATTAACACCTCATCCACTTCCTCTTCCAGCTCCAGACCACACTCTCCAATGATCTCACTTCCTCCTTTTATCTTCCAGACGACCTGCCTCTTCCTCTCCCTCAGCTACAACAACCCACCATCCTTGCTCTGCATTCAGTCCTGTCTTCTGACTCAGTCATACGTGACTACATGGCTGAGTATTACGAATCGATTTTTCCTGCAGCAATTCTACAATATATGGGATGGATCCCCAAACGTTTATCGTTGTTTCTGCTTTCTTTACACTATCAATGACTAAACAAGTGGAACTGATTTTAATCTGGGGTGGCACATTTTTGCAGTGATTGGTTCCACTGCCCCACTGTTCCAGAAATGTTTGGGTTTAAATATCCACTGATTGGATATCAGTGGGTGTATGTTTAGTCTGTACATTCTCCATTTGTCTGGATTGTCTTAGTACTTTAGCCTTTCTCCCACTACCCGATGACATCCATAGTAGTTTACTTTGTAAATGTAAGTTGGTCCATTATGAGTGAATGCCAAACTGCAATGTACTGCTCCCCTTCTGTAGGGCTGTTTTTTTCCTTTTGATCAATCCTGCTGAGATGGACTCTGGCATGAGGGATCAGAACTTACATCCATGGAACAGTGTCTATTAACCCCTTTGAAAGTTTTCAGAGTGTATTGTTATATAACATTGTACAGTGTTTTCAAAGTTAATTTAATTTCGCTTTTTTTGACATTGATCAACAAAAAAAAGACTCTTTAATGTCTAAGCGAAAACAAATCTCTGCAAAGTGGTTTAAATTATTTATAAATCTACAACACGAAGTAATTGATTGTATAAGTATTCATACTTTTTAATATAACACATCTAAATCATCAGTATTACAGCCAATTGCAAATATGGACTGCACAGAGCACTTAGTAAGGCTGTGGGTTGCATAGGTGAGCACTCCATCTATAGACTAAAGCTGAGGATCTTCCTGCTTTCAGTAGCAAAGTAGCAGCCACAGATTTCGTTGTTGTTCTCCCATTTCACAGAGCTCTCTTTTGGTTTTCTCTATGCATATGCCACCTTAAGCATTTCTGGTTTGGCTTCTTATAGTGGTATTCTGTCTGATGTTGTCTTATGTACTTTCAGACATATTTCTTATAAATCAAACTACTGTAGGCTTTATAATTCTGCACGCCCAGTCCTCTTTTCACTGCAGACTCTTTCCGTGGTCTATGCTCTGGGGTTGCATCTAGAGTATCTTAAAAAAAAAAAAAAGATATACTGCAGAAGCAGGCAATGATTTGTGTTGGTGAAGCTTTAATCTAATGTAATAAACTCTTCCCTGGAAAGTGTTGCTTTTGATATACATCAAAATATCTGCATATGTCATTATGTGCTACATCTGGCGAACTGATGCATTAAAGTAGTCAGGGTCTTACAAAATATGTAATTACAATGTGTGTTACACCACCGCACGAGGGTTTCCCAACTTGACATAGCTTTGTTTGGGTGTGATCATGTTTTTTGAGATGCCAGCTGCCGGCAAAAGTGGTACAAGTACATTAAAATAACTGAAAACAGCTTGCATCATTTACACTGCGTCCACAGCATGGCAACCCACACTAGAAATGGCTGCAAGTTATCAGATAACAGAAACTGTATATATCTGCAAATATCCATCTTCAGTTATCCGTTTGTTATGAACAAATTGCGTTACCTGGTTTATTGCAGCAAGTATGTTTGGGGGTATTTGTTAAAAAACAGGCCATCGCTACATCTCAACCAAAAGCAGAAAAAGTGAAACTTATTTAATGTGGACGTCCAATTTAAGAATTGTATAGCTCTCTTCATAGTTCTGACTTCCTGTCTGGAAGATAAAAAAGAGATCTTACACATACCACACTGTACCAGTAATGATTTAAGTGTGTAATATTAAAAGGGGTGAATACTTGTGTGATAACTATACTGTGTTTTTTATTTGTAATTAATTTAGACCACTTTGCAGAGATCTTCCTTTACTTTGGCATTGTAGGGTCTTTTTACATTGATCAGTGTCAAATTAAATCAGCTGTAGTATAATATTAAAAGGTGAAAACCTTCCAGGGAATGAATACTGTTTTTAGGCACTGTAGGTGCTTGCATTTCAGAGTGACACAGTTGTAAAGAGAAAGACTCTGCAGCCCTCCCACTATAATGATGTGGGACCAAATCTTAATCACTATCTGTGTGGGGTTTGCAATTTATTTTTATTGTAATAAGTACTTGGTTTCTTCCCATACCCTGGAGACATGCAGCTGATGTCCTCCTCAAGCTGATTTTTGTATCGCAGCCAGAACTGCTGGAATTGGCTGTGGCCCCTCACGGACTACAATGGAATAAGCAGGTTCAAAAATGGATGGTTGGATGCTTTTAATTAAGAATTCAATTAGGGTATCACTTCACTTAAACAAATGAAAGAATCTGTGGATCTGAGCTTTTTCTTTTGCAAAATTTTGCACTATCTTTGAATAAGTGCGGGTTTCATATTAAAAATGATTCAAAGAACTACCATAGCAACTCACGAACTTTCAAGCAGAAATCTAAATGTTCTGCTTTCGCTAATCTTTAATGTTTACTCTAAAGGACCAAAGAGCTTGCCCTAAATATGCTCTCAATATATTGTTAATAATAGTATTACAACCTCAAGATCAATATATCAATTTATTTAAAAAGATAATATTTATTAAACTGAAAAGAGAGAACTTTTAGAACTAAATCAAGAACAAAACTGAATTCCTGCTCTATGTTATCAGTAATTGAAAAATATCTTAATTACAATGTACAGCTCCATCTCACAGTTTAGTAATCTCTATATAAATCATTACTACACATATTTCTTTATCAAAGACCTTTTCTATGTATAATCTTCAAAGGAAAAATGCACACTTCAAAGAAATGAAAATTTTCTTTCATGTAGCCTAAGATTATGCATTGAAAACTCTGTTTCTTTTCTGCACTTTGATTCATAGGAAAAGCATGTAGTTTAATGATTTGATTTTTAAAATATGGAAAGCTTTCATAAAAACTATAGCATTTAATGAAAGTCTATAGGCTTGGAGCATGAAACAACACTTTGCAAATATAGTTTTACTCTGTTTAAATATTTTTGTTTAAAATCATTTAATTCATTGCTTATCAGCAATTTAATGTTTCACTGTATTCTAATACTTTTTGTATGTATCTGCTTATATTATGTAGATATTTTTCATTTAACTTTGCTACTTATTTTTGTAGAATTTTAAAGGATGGCTACATATGTGAATGAATGATAGTGTATGAGTCTGATGTTGCTCTCCAGTGTATTGGGGTCCCATCTCCGTCTACTTTCTGTCTAGAGATTATTATTGCCTAGATACATGGTGCCTAGGCTTGAATGACTCCAATATTTGGATCATCCTAACAATAAGGTATTGTGCCCTCAAAAATTACGCAATGCATATATGGTCTTGACAGACAAACAGTGGACTGATCGCTATATCATTTATGGTCTCTCTGGTTTCCTGGTATCTTTTAAAGGTGGGACTGTCTCACTGGAAAATGATACCAGCTTTGTTGATTATATAGGCAGTGTTGGATTTGTAGCATGTCCATATTATACACTATATTGTCAAAAGTATTGGGACATCCCTCCAAATCATTGAATTCAGGTTTTCCAATCACTTCTATGGCCACAGGTATATAAAATCAAGCACCTAGGTATGCAGATTGCTTCTATAAACATTTGTAAAAGAATGGGTCGCTCTCAGGAGCTCAGTGAATTCAAGCATGGTATCATTATAAGATGCCACGAGTGCAATAAGTCCATTTGTGAAATTTCCTTGGTACTAAATATTCCATGGTCAACTGTTAGTGGTATTATAACGAAGTGGAAACAATTGGGAACAACAGCAACTCAGCCATGAAGTGGTAGGCCACGTAAAATTACAGAGTGAAGACAGCGCATGCTTAGGCGCACAGTGTGCAGAAGTCAATAGCTACAGACCTCCAAAAGCTTAAGAACAGTGCGTAGAGAGCTTCATGGAATGGGTTTCCATGGCCGAGCAGATGCATCCAAGCTTTACATCACCAAGTGCAATGCAAAGCACTGGATGCAGTGGTGTTAAGCACACCACCACTGGACTCTAGAGCAGTGGAGACGTGTCCTCTGGAGTGACGAATCACGCTTCTCTGTCTGGCAATCTGATGGACAAGTCTGGGTTTGGTGGTTGCCAGGAGAACGGTACTTGCCTAACTGCATTGACCTAATTGAAAAGTTTGGTGGAGAGGAGATTATGGTGTGGAGTTGTTTTTCAGGGTTTGGGCTTGGCCCCTTAGTTCCACTGAAAGGAACTCTTAATGCTTCAGCATACAAAGTCATTTTGGACAACTTCATGCTCCCAACTTTGTGGGAACAGTTTGGGGATGGCCACTTTCTTTTCCAACATGACTGCGCACATTGCACAAAGCAAGGCCTATAAAGAAATTGATGAGCGAGTTTGGTGTAGAGGAACTTGACTGGCCTGCACAGAGCCCTGACCTCATCCTGATAGAACACCTTTGGGATGAATTAGAGTGGAGACTGCAAGCTAGGTCTTCTCGTCCAACATCGGTGCCTGACCTCACAAATGCTCTTCAGGAAGAATGGTCAAACATTCCCATAAACGCACTCCTACTCCTTGTGGAAAGCCTTCTCAGAAGAGTTAAAGCTGTTATAGCTGCAAAGTCTGGGCCAACTGTCATAAAAGTTCATGCGCAAAGGCAGGCGTCCCAATACTTTTGGCAATACAGTGTGTATAGTTTCCTTTTTTTGGCTATTGCAGCTATAGAGGTAATACTTCAGTTTAGGTACTGCATGGTGCATCCACTACCCATTTACTTTTATCTAACAAGACATTAACCAAGACTTCTTTTGGTCTTAATTACACTTACAATGCATCAGTAAAGTGATAATTCACATCGGGGCAGGGAACCTTTGTTGGCCTTGAAAAATTACTTATGGAGTTGAAAGATTCACGGTCTTATACTGAAGTGTGCACTATCAACAGAAATAAGCATTCCAAAATTAAGTTATTTAAGAAATCATTGCAATGATGAACAAGTACTTTATAGATGCCTTTTAAATGTTATTAAGAGCAAAAGAAAACTTTGCTAAGGACTTGTACCACAACAGTAAATGTGTAATAGTACTAAAGTGTTACTGTTATATTTTTTTATGTGATTGATAGTTTATTGGAGATGTGGGCAGTTGTTATGGAAGATGTACTATGTGTGACTGTGCCTGAAAGTCTGTCAGAATAAATGGGATGAGGAGGCAACAGTGGCACACCTGAAGATGGTTTTGGAGGCAGAAGTGATGAATGCATTGTTGGACATCCATCTGGAAAACCAGAGAGATTTGACTAGGCTGGTGACAGCATTTGAGAGGAGGTGCCAGACTGCTGACAGACTGCTGTCACTGTCCTGCTCCACTGACAGACTGAGATTGTTCCTCCCCCACACTATGCGACTCTTCAATTCCACCTGGGGGGGTAAACGTTAACATTATACAATGTTATTGTCTGTTATACCTGCCTCGCACTCTCCACCTTGCAATTTTTAACTTGTACTGCATTTTATCACTCTTTAATTAATATTGTTTTTTATCAGTATGTTGCTGCTGGAGTATGTGAATTTCCCCTTAGGGATTAATAAAGTATCTATCTATCTATCTATCTATCTATCTATCTATCTATCTATCTATCTATCTATATTCAGAACTCCTTGTCAACCACACATCATAAAGATCATAAAAAGCTCGGGGCTCAGGTGGTAACTTGTAAAAAGTTTGCATAGTTTAAAAGTGTATTCTGTGTTTTTTTTTTTTTTTTTTGTTGGGGTGGGGATTCCCGAAAGACTCCATCTGCTATCTCATCAGGAACATGCCCAGACTTTGTTGGGAGTACATACAGGTATATGGGGCCATACACAATACTGAGTCACATTATGAGTTGCTCTGATCAAATTCACCCAAGTTAGATTAACCTGTAATTTCAATTTGTGACTTTGATTTTCGATGAGATGTTGAATCTAGCCTCAATGGGCTTGTGATCTTGGTTTCCACTTATTGTTGTTACATCATTTTGTTCTCAAAAAATTACTCAGTATTACTCAATAAAGATTTTCCACTTTGATATTTTGCTCGTCAAGATCCAATGTGTGATTTGTTCCCTTAATTTTGCCCTTAAATGTTGCCGTAAATTGACTGTTATGACCTTCCTTTGAGCACAGGCACTTCTGAAGTTCCAGCAGCATGTTTGCCTTGCATTAGGACATTCATTTTTGAATATTAAAGTATCACCTTTGCTTTCTTCCATCACATTCACATACAAAACCAAACACACACATTTCCTTTTCTTTGGTGTGTTGGATTAGCACTTAATATCATTGCCATTTTACTCCAATTATCCCTCCTTTATCTTGAACCACCCCAGTGAACCCCCTGTCACACCTTCACTGTATTATTCTGCCAAAGTTTGTCAGCATTGTGCAGAGTGGTATACCAGTACCCAGCAGAATTATCCAGTAATAATTTAAATCTTGAAAGTTTGTCTATATAGAATAAAGTACCAGACAGTTAGATTTAGAAAAAGGGTTGACCATAAAGAAATTGGATAAAGAGCTACAATTAACATTAGTATTCCCTTCAGAGGTTATCCAACTGATGAGAAATGACTGAAGTTAATAATGGTAATCCTGGGATTCTTAACTTGTAGCAGTCAAAAATGGCATATGAGAAGGTGTTCTTTGATTATGGTTACTGTATTTGTTCTGGATCATAGGCTTCCTGGTTGAAAAGAAAAAAGACAATCACAGGGATGCTGTGCATTTTCCAACTTGAATTTTAAAATCTTAAGATAAATGTACATCTTGTTAAACAAACAAGCTTGATTGACTTTGACAAGCATGCAGCGTTTTTTGTATACCTTGTATACCCTGGCCCAAACACTCGCCTGACCTAAATCAAATAGAACACCTCTGGGACATTATGTTTCGGTTAATCTGATGCCGCTAGGTTGAACCTCAGACTGTCCAGGAGCTCAGTGATGCCCTGGTCCAGATCTGGGAGGAGATCCTTCAGGACACCATCTCTCATCTCATTAGACGTTGTCAGGCATGCATACAAGCACGTGGGGGCCATACAAACTAATGAGTATGATTTTCAGTTGCTGCAATGTAATTTCGGCAAAAAGGGCCAGCCTGCCGCATCATTTTGTCACTTTGATTTTTGGGGTATCTTTGA
Source organism: Polypterus bichir lapradei (assembly GCA_026402145.1). Lineage (NCBI taxonomy): Eukaryota > Metazoa > Chordata > Cladistia > Polypteriformes > Polypteridae > Polypterus > Polypterus bichir. The sequence goes on from JANRMT010062819.1 coordinate 8,382,555, forward strand.
ATTCAGCCCTCTGTAGGTTGATAATTTTCATTTACATCAGACGATGTGGCATCCTTTTATTCTTAACACATTACCCAGTCCATATCAGTATAGATATCCAGCATGATTTTTTTCCCATTGAGATCTGATGTGTTTTTAAAGTGTTCCTTTAATTTTTTGAGCAGTTTATAATTCAGATTTTACATTTTACATTTTTCTTCCCAAAAGGAATTTACTTCCTAATGAGGAAATAGCGAGGAAGAACAATTTTGAAAATTCTGTACTTTTGAAAATATTTTAATGTAAAGGTGCTGACTTTAAATTAAAGGTTTTTATATTCAGGATATTATTAGTACAGGCACCCATTGTGGAAAATTTGACTTTAAATGTTTTGTTATGGTCTGTACTGCACATGCAGATTTTTACTAATAGGTAATTCTGTGTCAGTGACGCAGGGGCTATGGATTACAGCAAATGGAATACTATAGCAATGCAATTTAAGATTATTCAGCAATCAATACACCAAAGCCCTAACACATTTTAATCATTTTCTTATTGTATGAAAAAGGGATAAATTAAATAATTAAATAATTATATTTGGAAGTTGAAAACTATCTATAATATGTTCAGATGATATTAAGCTGAACATGGAACACTTATATTTGAATTTGGAAAACAGCAAAAATTGAAATTTACATTAAATTCAGTTTTAAGAGACCATTGGAGATACCACAAGTTTCTATGTATAGGACTTTCACTACATGAACAAGAAAGTAGCTGACTTACCCTTCAGCTGATGGAAGCTACAGTTTTGACTTGTAGACAGTGTGTTGCTGTAAGTCTTTATCTGATCAATACTACTGATCAAAACTTTCAGATCTCTCTTTTAATCTAATTGCCAGTTGCAAAGTTACTTTCATCAAAAGAATGTTAATACAGTTTGGTTGTTCAAGATTTTTCTTGGTAAACTTCAGAAGACATTGAAAAAATACATTGATTGTGGTAGGATTAAGCGGTGGCTGGACGGAGGCTGGAGGGGGGCGATTTCGCTGCTCGCACAGTGTAGTGTCCCTTAGGTGGCACCCGTGGTCCGTAGTCATCGGGGCCACAGCTATCGCTCGTATGCAGGACGGAGGCTAGATACGGCGGTTCGCTGCCCGCCCACTTCGCCGCCGCAGCTACTGCTCCTGACTGGATGCAGGCTGGATGGAGCGGATGAGGGTGTTTCACTGCCCGCCCACCACACACGGCTGGCCCGTTCATTCTCGGTGGGCGGCTGGTAATGCTGCAAGCGGTGACCTGGTTGCAGCTGAATGGAGGCCATTGAGGGTGAACCGGGCGGTGGGGGGTAGCATTGTAGTGTGCGTCGGGTGGCTGCCTGTTGAATGGGGGTGGTGGTCGGTGATTCACTACCCGCCTTTGGCCACACCGTGTTCGTTCTTGGTGAGCGGACGCTGCAGGCAGCATACTGTAGTGGAGGTGACTGCCTGCTTGCTTGTACTGTTACGCACATAGCAGGAAGTTGTCTCTTGTCAGTACATGAGACGTGTCGACGACTGGTGCCTTCCTGCTGTGATAGCGTGTACAGTGCTGTGCAGAAGAGCTCATCTTAACCTTTTGTCTTCACCCTTCAAGAATGTCTCTGAAACACAAATCTGATGCAAGTGCTGGTGATACAGTAAAGAAGAGAAAAACCATCACCATTGAAAATAAAGTAGAAATAATAAAAAGGTCAGAGGGAGGTGAAACTCCATCATTTATTGGCAGAGCACTTGGTTACAGTCGGTCAGCAATAGCATTTATTAAAATAATGTATCTGTTCTGACTTACATACAAATTCAACTTAAGTACAAACCTACAGTCCCTATCTCGTACGTAACCCGGGGATTGCCTGTATAGTAAGTTACAATGAAATGCATTTGAAATTGAATTTGTTAAGTATTAAAATGCTTTCTGAAAGGAAATGTGGGAGTTTAGGTTTACCTATTTACAATTTAAAAATAAACCTGAATATCTTAATTAATATTGATAAAATAAATTACTTCAATTTTAAAGAAAAAAAGCATTTGATTTAGTGCTTTTTTCATTCAAATTTGAAGTATATGAAGATGAGTTAATCCTTTGCAGTGAATGAAATATTAACTTAATTTAAAATGTAACTCAAAATGAAATGAAGTTAATAACACTTTTAACAATTCCTGCATGATATAAACAAGTAAAAACAAAAAATCAGCAATTACAATTTTCCAAAGTACATTTTTAACAGAGAAGAGTGTTACAGCAAGGGCAAATCATGGAATATGAATGTTTTTCTGTTAACGTTAAGTTAAAGAAAATCATTATTCAATGTGACAAGTATTTTGAAAGTCTTATTTGAAGTTATTCTCTCAGCAGGAAAAGAAGTGAAATAACTAAAATAGGAAAACAACAGTTTTTGAATTTTGTCTAGGTTATTATCTTTGTATTCTCCTGACTGTAAGGCGAGTATGCCAAACATATTTTAATATTTAACTAATTTTGTTTGTTACATTCATCTATGTTATATATGTAAATTAAAAGGGCAGCTTTTCACTTCAACTAATTTCAAAAATTTTCCAAGCATAAGTCATCTGCACAGTACTTCTTAAATCTCTGCCTCTAGTAACTTAGTAACTAAACACTCATTAACTACATTATCAAAAACTATAACGTACTGTCAGACACGAGAGCCTCGGGAGCGTTTTACATGTTTGGATTGGACTAATAGGGGGAAGGAATTACATGCGATACCACCACTAACATTTGTCCCATCTGTTTCCTTAGAATGGAGAAAGAGAATACGTGGAGGAACTCTTACACCACCTCTGGTAAAGACAAGGCCCCAACGGCCCTTCCAGTGCCTGCCTGCTGCATATAATTTGTAAAACACCCAGAAATCGACATTCACTAAATGACCAGCTTTATAGCTGCTAACAAGACATGGCAACCACTGGCCTTTATTTACAGTACAATTGTGTCCTGATTTCAACCTTTGGACATTCATATTAAATTGGACATCCTGTGGGAACCCAACCCTCTCTTTCTTTGTGTTTTGCTTTATTTATAGCATATTAAGATCATATGCTCCACAATTATTAAATGATTTGGTTGATTCCACATTGTAACTTTAGCATAATAGATAAATGCAATTTGCCTCCCCATGTTTAAACACATGTTAACTATCAAGTAACACACCTACATTGGACAGCTTGTTGTCCATCTTGCCTTTTATAATTTCTTCCCCTAATGTGTCTTTGAATCAAATGGCTTACACTTAATTAAGGTTGGCTTGATCACTGATAGCAAACTATGCACACTGATTGGGACACCCACAATAGTATTGGAATAACAGTGATAATACTAGTTACGTATGTTAAGAGACAGAGAAGTAAATGAAAGTATTTTGAAAGTAGTCATTTGAAAGTTAATTTTCTTAAATTACAGTAGATGAAATTCTTGCCCAGAACAAATAAATCATGCTGCATGGTGTGTAATTTCAGTTAATGCATTATAGCTCTAAATATGTTCCTCACTCTAAAACTGCACCCAGTGAAAAGCACTAAAATAAAATAAATTTAATTGAATGTAATCCTTTGGGTAATTTTTTTCATTTTTACTGATGTTCTTGCAAAGATCATTAAAAGCCAATTAATATGCAAAAATATTGATGTATCACCAGAGAATAACTGATGACAGGCCTATTGTATTGCCCAAAAGACATTAAGATCCCACTGGTCTTTTAGTATGAATGAATAAAATCAAACAAGGAGAAGAAACATAACATGTTCACGTGAGTATGAAATAGGAGAAAACCCAATATTGTGTTTTGTGCCATTTAGAGAACTACAGTATGTGTAGCTTCTTAGTAATTAACATCTTGTTACTGTTAATCCTGAATTCCAGGCCAGCCTAAGTACATAAGATGAAGATGTTGTGAGAACCACAGATGAGATACTAGTCCTGAAGCTCCAAATTTCAAGTCATATGCAGCCTTTAATAAAAGGTAAATGCCTCCCAGTTATTAAAAAATAAACAGAACTGTCTCTAATGCCATTATACGTATGTGCTAAACCTATACAAACATTTAGAGTATACCCAATACTGTGTTTCCCTTATTCATGGCTGGCAAAATAAAGCTTTGCATTACATCCTTATATCAGTATTAGAAAAAGGCCGCAGTACTTCAGCTTGGAGAGTCTCCACATCTCCACTGAAGCAGTTCCAGAGGTTTGTTTCACTTGCAAATGTAGATTCTATAAATTTCCCAGAAAACCCCTGCATAAATCAGACACATATAAAGTTGAAACGTTCAGCATGCAATTAATTTGCTGAAAACAACTTGATTTTGAAACAAAGACACTTCTGTGGATACATTGCTCTGGATTCATTAAAGTGTTTTGAAATGTAATGCATACATTGATACATCTAAAAATAACGAACCTAAGATAATGTATTTGGTATCTGGACAATTCAGCTTGATTAGCAATTCTACGTAAGTGTGTGTGTGTGCGTGTGTGTCTTGTAATGGTATAATGGGTTACTTGTCTTGAACTCAGTGCTGCTAGCATACGCTCAAAACGTTAACATTAGTTTAAGTGTGTTCATTTAATGAATAGATGAATTCAACCAGACCTGGGTTCGCTTCCCGGGTCCTCCCTGCGTGGAGTTTGCATGTTCTCCCCGTGTCTGCGTGGGTTTCCTCCGGGTGCTCCGGTTTCCTCCCACAGTCCAAAGACATGCAGGTTAGGTGGATTGGCGATTCTAAATTGGCCCTAGTGTGTGCTTGGTGTGTGGCGTGTTTGTGTGTGTCCTGCGGTGGGTTGGCACCCTGCCCGGGATTGGTACCTGCCTTGTGCCCTGTGTTGGCTGGGAATGGCTCCCGCAGACCCCCGTGACCCTGTGTTCGGATTCAGCAGGTTGGAAAATGGATGGATGGATGAATTCAACCAATGAATTTTGGTGTTAAATTATCAGCAGCATATCAGTCTATAAACAAGGATCCTATAATCAGTTTATTAGTAACTCTGAACAGTATCGTATAGCAAGGATTGCTATATAAAACTAAATTAAAAATGAGCTGCATGCAAATAGCTAAACACTGTCATCAGTAATTAATATTTAAAAACTGTATTATGATCCGAGATAGTTTATCCATTATCTCTTCTTTCCACACATAACCTTTGTCTAGATTATTATGATCCCATACGTGAAGAAGCATTTCTTGCTTACTGTCATTAATGCACATACCTACAATTTTTTTCTGAGGTCCTTGGCTATGTGATTTATTACTTAAAAAAAACAATACTTTAAGTTACATACATTTTGGATGAGGTGTCCATCCAGTTATTTCTGTTCAAGCCTAAAGAGATTCAGTTTCCTTATTTTGTCAGAATAGTTCATGTGCTTTTATTCTTGAGGTCCTATTTAATCTGGATATGCAGGTCCTTGACAGTTAAAACATAAAAAACAACAAGAAGATTGTCATACTTTAATCCTGAAGTTATAAAAAGACGTTTATTAGGTTACCAATGCGGTGTGTGGCAATTATATAATGAATTTGGCTCATGTAATAAAAAGGGAGAAATGCTTTAGGGCATAGTTTGAGCATTTTCCTTGCAACCTTACTTCATCTTACCAATATTTTAAAATTGAAGCTTACTTTTCTTCTTAGAAGAAGCTTTCCCATTTTTGGTGTAAAGCGTGCAAGGCTAGTTACCCTAAACTCTTCCTATTATAATTTATTATTCACTTAAATTTCCCCAATTCCTTTATCCCAGATGACCTGAACATAACAATATAGTACAATTGTTTACACCTGTTTTATATGATTAGAGCACACATGGGTCAAGTCACTTGCTCAAGGCCACACAGTGAGTTAGAGGTAAGAATAAAATCAATAACCTTAGGGTTCAAGACCACTGCACAAAGAGTTTATTTTAACTTTGGTATATTTTATTATTATGTGGTAATCCTCACAATTGTTTTAGAGTAGAATTCAGAGTTAATTAGAATTTTCTAAATACAATATTCCGAGTTTATATATTATTGAAAATACATTTAAATAGAATTCTCAATTTTAGTAGACGTGTTAATTGAGAAGTTTCCTGAATTAATTGAAGTGTTTAATTCTGCACTAAGAATTGTTGTTTCCTTCTGGCTAATTGCCCTTGTATTCTAATAACTGGTATGCAATTTGAAATTGTGGATTTAATATAATTGTATGAATTTTTGAAAATTGAGTTGTATGATCCATTCATTAGGTAAAAAATGGTTCCAGGTGTGTTTTAATCATGAAATGTTATGACATTTGTTCATTTTAATGACTCCTATTTTTTAATGAGTTTCAATTATTCTTAGAACCAAAGACACTTTCTTGTTTAATGCAATTTCTAATGTTAGTCATTTCAGAAATTTTACTATTTAAATTTAGGGAGGGAATAATTCTGCTTTTTTATTTGTACCTATCATGACTTGATTTACTACTACTCACTTGAATATCATAAATGGTCAAGTTCAAATAGTGTGATATGCCTTATCTTTATGCTGAAAATTCTACTATGCTGCAAACAGAGATGGGCAGTCATTTAAATTGTACACCCACTTTTTTAAATGATCTTGTAACCAATTTATTTATCTTTTCATGAGAGCCTTTTATCCTTTTTGGATTTTAAAATAAACCTGGGCTTTGGCTACTAATAGACAAGCAAGTGATGGTGTAGTCTTTGCCAAGTCTTCAAATGGATTTTCACATCTTTACAGTGGGCAGAGTTCTCAGGCAGGGTTTTCTCTCTATCTCTGTCCCATTTTTCTATTTTTGAAAGTATACACATATTGTCTATGTTCTTGTACACCTGTCTCCTGGGATTTTTTTGATCTAATGAATTTCTGAAAAAGGAAATGTCCACACCTGAGGAAAACCAGTGCCACCCATACGCACATGCCAAGGTCTCAGGTGTGGCAGAATGTATTGCTTTTCACAAAGGATTTCTGGCACAGGGTAGAAATGTGAAAGTTCTCCCAATTAGACTTTCACACACATTTGAGTTCACTCCTTGTTTCTTGATTTCAGCTGATGGCACACCAGAACATCAAGCCAAAAAAGGTCTTGTAGGAATGGGAATCATATTCATTTTTCATGAATATTGTCCTTAAAAGAACATACAGAAATACTCTTGCATCCCTGCGACATACTTGAGCATCAGTACTATATAATTTGAAACTACTTTGCACCTTTGCAACATTCCACTTTCTGAGCAGGATAACTGACTTAAATAAAGTCATGTCATTTTCTAACCTGCTTAATCCAGATTAGTGTCATAGGGGATGCTAGAGACTATCCCATCTAGCATAAGGGTGCAACAACAAATTCTGGAAAGACCACCAGTTCATCGCAGAGCAAAAACACACACACACATACATCCACATAATAAGGTCAATTCAGCATCTCCAATTCACCTAATCTGCATGTTTTTTAAATGTGAGAGGAAACCAGAGTAACCAGAACAAACCCACAAAGAATCAGGGAAAACATGCAAACTCCACAGAGGTAGGACTCAGGAAACAAAACCAGGACCGCTTACTGCAAGGCCGCAGGACTTCCGCTGTGCCACCCTTCAGCTAAATAATTATTATAAAATAATGGCATAAAAATAATAAAAAAAAAATTATTATATTTTTAGACTCAGAAAATAAGTAAATCAATCAAAAATAAGCTGCAAATACAAAAAGCAGGTGGTAGTGCCATACTAAAGAAAGGCATAAACAAAGAAACAAGGTAATGGAACAGTTAGTCTTACCATAATAACTTTTTTATTATTATTTAAGGTATTTGCTACACATTCTTTCAAATTGAAACCTTTGAAGTTAATTTCTACAATAGTAACTCAGAATCGTGTAGTATGCTTAAATGTATTACCTATTGATCTGTTATACACATTTAGAGTAATTGACTTATAGAGAAACATGTATTTGTTAGATGTTTTTAAATGTAGCTTTTGGAAGAGATCATACAATAGAAACTAAGCAAAGATGTATTAAATATTGATCATTTATAGCACTCCAAATAAAAGAACATCAATCGAATACCATTTTAAATCCTTGAAAGTTTAAAAACAAAGTTGCAATCTTAAAAAACAAATCCATCCAAAACAGAAAAATCTTTTAAGGATATGCAGTCTGACTTAAGGGCCAAATAAAGGGCCAAATAAAGCACAGCAACAGACTGTACTCATATTCTAGATTAGCATCAGCCATAACCACGAGTCTTGCATGCTAAAGAGCATGTAATCACAGGTTTAAGATGGGATAAATGGAATGATGAATGAACTTTATACACAATAAATAAGCCTGACTGTAAGTGGGGGCTGAATGTTATTTTTTGTTTTTTTATTATTGCTTTCAAAACATACTATTGTACTTTCTATGTAACTCATATTTGTTTGATTGAGTTGTTTTCTTGTTTATTTCTAGATAGAAGGAATTAGAAAAAGGGCTAATTTGTAAGTAAGAGAACCCATGCGCAATAACAGCAAATTACTTGGGGCTAACCACCATGATGGCAACCACAGTAGTAAGTCTTCAGTAGATAGCCACCACATTCCTGTTTGGCCTGTGACAATGTAGATTCCTTAATTTTATATGATTCTTTGTCTTACAAAGTACTCAAGCTACACACAGTACAATTAACCTATTCTAAAAAAAGAACCTGTGGTGTATATCTAAAACACACTCAAAAAGTGACAGACCAATAGATGTAGTCTAATTTGCATTATGCAAATATGTGGAGTCTAAGTTCGATATTTATTCCCTTTGAAAGAAAGGTCAAAATTATAGCAACAAAGTAGTAATCCAGGTCCTGATTTACTCTCTTCACCTGACTGTGGATGACAGCCAGATAAAAGTTTAATTTTTATGCCAAGTCTTGTATAAAATGCTTTCCAAAATTGTGGAAATTTTGCAACTGGAAGGCCACAAGTTTTTAATAAATATTTGGAGTAACTACCTCATTCATTTTTTAAGCTTTATAAATTTTTGTTAAGAGAATTATCAATTTTCTCATAGGTTTTGAAATTGTTGTGTTTAGGTTCACTTTCATTTTGTTCCTTTGTTTTGTTTTAAAGTTACTTGATTTATCTTCATTGCATCATTATGGGTGCTGCCCATTTGCAACACAGTTTATAAGATTCATATTGCATTGTTACGCACAATGGTTGTGAATTCATTGGCCCTGTCACTGGTTTAATAGCTAACAACTGTATGGACTGTTGTCAGTCAACAAGAAAGAAAGAAAGAAAGAAAGAAAGAAAGAAAGAAAGAAGGAAAGAATGAAGAGTAATGGACCAGGAAATGGTCAGTTTAAGTACATATATATATGGGCCATAAGTTTCCATACATATGGTTTTTTAACTTTTTATTTTTTATATTTCAGATACCTAAAAAATAAGTTTGAAAAAAGAGCAACAAATTGAAATCATACTGATGGCCAGGTCAGGAAACAGTCACATGGTTGCAATTGAATTTAACAGAAAACATGGAACGAACATCACACAAGAAACATAAATCATCTTAGGGAACGTATCACCAACGCCATTACAAGCATAACCCCAGCTGTGCTAATACGTGTTCATCAGCAGTGGCGGACACATATTGAAATGTGTTTTCAAAACAATGGCAGTCATGTACAGCATATTATATAAATAAAAATGATTTTTCATAAAGAAATGTTTATTTTTCCTATGTATGGAAAGTCATGGCCCACCCCTATATATATAGGGGTGTGTATATATATATATATATATATATATATATATATATATATATATATATATATATATATA
>JANRMT010062819.1:8392397-8417305 GCA_026402145.1 Polypterus bichir lapradei
ATATATATATATATATATATATATATATATATATATATATATATATACACAGTATACAGGCAGTCCAATACTTAACAAATTCAATTTCAAATGCATTTCATTGTAACTTACTATACAGGCAGTCCCCGGGTTACATACGAGATAAGGACTGTAGGTTTGTACTTAAGTTGAATTTGTATGTAAGTCAGAACAGGTACATTATTTTAATAAAGGGACACTACACTGCGCGAGCAGCGAAATCGCCCCCCTCCACCCTCTGTCCAGCTACCGATTGCAGCATCCTCAGGCCGAAGATGACGGAGCGGCAGTTACTGAGGCGTATGCATCGCAGCTGCAGCCTCATTCGTATGTCATAGGTCGGATGTCTGTAACCTGGGGACTACCTGTATATGCATATATGTGCATGTCACTTTTATACCTTGATATGACAAATTTATCAGAGGCAACTATATTTTTTTTTTTTTTTTTTTTGCCTATCAGAGGCAACTATAAACAGCAGCAATTCCAGAGGAAAACTTTTAAAAGTAGCAAAGTTAATGGGGAATAAATCACATTTGCAAAAATCGAGAATGTTGAAAGAATATGTGGTGGTGTGATTTCAGTTACAGATATACCGTAAGAACTATTTGGCTCTTGTCTAACACTAATAAGTCCATGTATGTCCGGATTACTTTGCAGTGGAATGGTAAAAGGTTCAATAGCAATAGCAAAGGCGGAAGTAGATGTTCCTGCCTTTTACCTTGGTGTAAGAGATGATAAACAGAAAAAACATTTATTAATATTAACAGAAGCCTTAGGGGGACAATAGAGTAACCTAATCCAAGAAATAAATGTTTCACCAAAATCAAGTTTATGAAGGGTGTCAAAATAATAATTCCACTCAAATTGATCAAATGCCTGTTCGGTATCAGGGGAAACTAAAATTTCAGATGTTGCCACAAAGGAAGTATAAATAATGTTAAATCAATAATATAGGCTGAAAAAGGAATGTCCATTTTTCATAAAATGAGTCTGGTTCCAGTTTGTTATAGATGTCAGGATTGGTTCAAGACGACAAGCAAGCTCTTTAGCCAGTATTCTAATATCAACATTAAAAAGTGATACTGGATTATATGAAGCACAGTAAAAAAGGCTGTGGCCTGGTGGAAGATAGGAGGTAAATTGTTAAAAGTATAAAACTCAGTAATGACAAATAACAAAAGGCTTGTAACTTGGAAGGAGAAGGATTTCTAAGATTCCAACAGAAAACCATAGGGCCCTGGTGATTTATTAGCCTGTGTAGATTAGATAGATTTTGGTTCATCTAGTTTGGCTTTAAATTCTGGTTTAATGGTTGGAACCTAAATGCTTTTAAAAGAACAATTTATTTGTAATGGATCAAAGGATGATTCAAATTTATATAAGGAAGTATGAAATGACTTGATTTCATCATTTATCCCTTTATCATCTACAGACTCACTGCCAGAGTGGTTGTGAATATGGTTAATCGTTTGGGAAGCTGCACATTGTCGTAATTGATGAGCAAGTACCTCGCAAGTCTTGACCCCTTTTCAAGAAAATGATGAGTTTTTAGTAATAACTGCTCAGTCTCATTAGCTTGTAATAGCTCACTCTTAGTCTGCAGGGTTAACCTTTTTTTATGAAGCTCTGGTGTTGGAAACCCTGCATAAGTCTGGTCCAGCACTAATAAAAGCTCTGTAATTTCAGCAAACTTGCTAATGTTTGTTTTCTAGGTGAGCAGTGCAAGATATAATTGGGCCATGGAGATAACCCTTTAAAGTTTCCCACATAGTAGAAGTCAAAATACTGTGGTAGAGTTTGTGCTAAAAAATAAAGATATTTGAGGAGAGATGAATTGTATAAATTCATAATCTGATAGGAGAAGAGAATTTAAACGTCAGCATCTGCCAACAGATTTTAGATTTGGAAACAGAATTCTAGAACAAAGGAACCATAATCCATGATTGAAATATTTCTGTAACTGCAGGCCCGCACTGAACAGACCATTTATTACCTAGAAAAAAAAATCCATTTGAGAACAAGAGTGATAGACATGTGAAAAAAATGATATCTAGATGTAGCATTAAACAAATCAGACATCAGAGACTCCAATACTATTCAGTAAGAAATTGATAGCTTGAGGGGTGGCAGATAGTGGAGTAAACCTTAATGAGGAGCTATCTTAAGAATGACTCAAAACACAAATAAAATCCCCTTCAACAATTAGTTTATGTGCACCAATGTCTTTATGGTAGAGAAGAAACTTGTAACAAACTGCTTATCATCCAAATTAGGGGCATAAATCTGGAAAGAATTAATGGAATATCGAAAAGTTTGACTGTAACAATTGTGAATGTGCCATTAGTGTATGAAATAATCTAGGGAGAAAAGGAATATCTTTATACTGTAGATAAGAACTACTGTATCCCTGGCTTTACCATGAAAGTTTAAATGGAAGAGTTGTCCCACCCAATATTTATGTATATGAAAATGGTCAAGTATATTAAGATGGGTTTCTTGTTAAAAAAAACAAGACTTATTTAAATAATAAAATAAGATCTTAATACATTTGGTAAGATGGTTTACACCCTCAGTATTCCAAATGAGAAAGTTGATACTGCAGCTTGAAGTATGGTTTAAATGCATGAACTAGAGGCAACAGTATTAAGATGAGACTATGACATTTTAGGAATTATGGAGATTTAACTAAATAAGGCTGGAATGCTGTACTAGTGGCTATTTATGCTTCAGGAAAGACAGAAAAGGAAGGAAAAAAGGTGTGCACCACATGTGCAAAATAATATTCCAATCCATAAATTCAAGTTGAGATAATGGAATACATTGGAATCACTGTGGGTTAAGCCTGTAAAGAAGAAAACAAGAAATTTCGTTATTTGAGTTTGATATAGGCCGCCAGATTCTGATATATCAGGAAATAGCATATTATTTAATTAAATACGACATGTTCAAGAAAAGGATGTAGTGATCATTGCTGTTTCTATCTTTCCAAACATTGGTTGGGATGTCCCTATGTTTACCAAAACAAAGATTTATAATTTGTGGAAACCAGACTTCATTGGAATGAGAAAGTATCTAGAAAACACAGAATGATAAATACTCTGCAACTATAAATGATAGGTGATGTCACTTCAGAGGCCTTCTGCTCCAGACTCAAAATAAGTATATTCTGAAAACCAATAGAGAAAAATAACTAACAAATGAATAAATAAGGGCATTATTAAAAGTGTGACATTGAAAAAAATCACTGTAAAATAAACAAGTTAAAAAACATTCAGACTCAGTGGAATAACAGACATTACAGCAAGAGATCAAAAAAGCTTTGAAACCAAAAAAAATAATATTAAAGCCAAAACAATCTGCAAGCAATGTTTTGAGTACCACTCTTGTCAGAAGATAATAAAAGAGAATTTAAGGACCCTCAGGGACAGAAACGAAAACATCATTGAAAACGAGAAGGAAATAGCACATACACCGAATAACAATTTCACCCATGTATTTTAAAGGAAGAAACAAATGGAATATTCCATAAAGAAGTAAAGTCAAGCTTTATACATTTTAAAATAGAAGAGTCATATATGCTTCAAGCCTTCAATATAATGAAGACTGATTAAACCCTCGATGAGATTACATTTTGCCACTTGTTTTGAAAGGATTGAAAGTCGCCTCCTATAAAGCCTTGTGAGGCATTTTTGAGCAGTCGCTTGAAAAAGGAGAAATACCAGAAGACTGGAAAGTTGCAAATATGGCTTCAATCTTCAAGAATGAAAACAAAATAGATTCTGGTAATTACAGACCAATAAGTCTTACTTCCGTGCCATGCAGAACTGAAGCTATAATAAGATATAAATTAGAAAAATACCTGTATAAAGTTAACATACTAATTAAAAGGCAACGTGGGCATGTGAAAAGAAGAATTTGCCAAAACAATCTTTTAGATATTTTTAATCAGACAACTACAGCAGTTAACAAAAGCGAAGCATACAACACAATGTACGTACACTTTCAAAAAGCCTTTGATAAAGTCCACACTGCAAATCAAGTTAAATACTGTATGCATCAGAGGAAACCTACAAAGTGGATCTCAAGTCTGTTACAGATAAGAAGATAATGTTCCACATGGAGTGAAGTCATCAGTAGGATCCCTCAGAGGTCTGTCCTAGGACTGTTACTTTTCCAGATTTACATTAATGACAAAGATTTTGGTACGATTAGCAAACATATGAAATTTGCAGATGATACTAACATTGGAACAATGGCCAATGGCCAATATTGAGGAGGTAGAAAATTTCAATTCAAAAAGACTTGGACAAGATTCAGAACTAGGAAAACACCTGGAAAATGCATTTAAATGTGGAAAGGTGTAACATGCTACAGGTGAGCAAAAGGGATGTCAGTGATAAATACAAGATGGAAAATGCCATCTTACAGGAAGCAACTCTGAAAAGTATTTTGGGGTTTATGTTGACATAGCATTTTCATCAGCTAAGCAATGTACAGAAATAATTAAAAATGCAAATATAATGTTAGGTCATATTATAAAAACCTGAAAGTAAATCACCGGACGTTATGATCAGACTATATAATTCACAAGTGAGACCACGTCTGGAGTACTATATGCAGTTCTGGTCACTACACTACAAGAAAGGCATATTAACAATTGAAGCTGTGAAATGGAGAGCAACCAATAGCATTCCAGATCTTATGGGCATGTTGTACTCTGATAAAAAAAAATTCAACAGTGTTGATAAAGTAGATCCAGTGGAATTCTTTCAACTTAACAGGACATCACAAATTAAGAAAAAAACTGAAAATTAAGGGGAAGTTTGTTTAGGATAGGACGCACTTCCTTATGCAAAGAGTTGTGGGAACCTGGAATAAACTATCAAGCCATGTAGTTGAAGCAGAAACCAGTACAAGCAACAAAATGTGTTCTAAATAACTTGCCTCATTATTACTTGAACATAGAAATCTGCCCAGCTGCTTTAGCTAGTAAAAAAATAATAATATAAGCAGAATTTAAAATGTAAAGAAAGAAAGAAGCATATATACATTTCCCTTCACCCTCAACCACTTGTCTCCCCATAGAAGACATCAAACTTACATATAGCTATAGAGAGCTAATCATACTAGTCACTTACTGTTTTTTTGCCACAACTATCTCGTAACATATCATACATAAATGCACCAGTAAGAATTTCTTTAGCAAAAAAACGAATTTACAGTACATGTACATAGTAAAACCAGACCTATTTATATATTACTGTACATTGGTAAATGTTCACCATTATGAACAATAACAATGTAAAGAAAATCATACCCATCAAACCACAGGCATACATAGAGATTATGAAAGCTATACAAATTGTAATTCTTCACCACAAAAAAAAATCAAAAGGAAACAAAAAAAACAAGTGAAGCCTTACCTGATGTATTAGAGAGACTTTATACAAGGAATCCAAAATATTAACTATCCATCCATCCATCCATTATCCAACCCGCTATATCCTAAAAGAGGGTATATCAACAGAATTATAGACCAACATTAAATGAAGCAGTGTCCTTTCCAGAGTTAAAGAGAGAGAGAAAGAAAAAAAAGTTAATCCTTCACATTTTGCCCTAAGAAATATGCAAAATTGGCATGGGTTAACCGTCAATGTTCAGGGTGAGGATCCAAGATGGACAAAATCTTCTCATAAAATGAGGATGGCAGAGGTAAGCAGGATAAAACAGCCCATTGTCATGGTTGTGCGCCTAGGGATCACCTTCAGGTCTCAACAGAGGTGATAAAACCACCCTGAAATGAGAGGATGGACTATCATTAACTATCATTTCTTTTCCACCTGCAGCTCCGAGAAGACATCCAGTGGAAACATTTGACACCACCCATGGTGCCTAGAGAAGGCTGTGCTCCTTTCAGGTCAGGACGTTCTAAAAAGGGAAGTGCCAGGAAAGATGTGATTCATTTCAGACATGGGCCTGGTAGAGAAAAGAGCCCCCAGTGTGAGTGAACCTGTTTCATTTGTATTGCTAACTGAACTGGCCCATTTTCTGTTGTGCTGCCCAGTTTCACGGTTGGCATCCAAATTATTATCTGTGGACTTCTTATATCTTTTTTCCAATTCCGCTATATTTAATTTTAGCTTCATGTAGCAAACCCTAAACTTCACATAACTGAGCCCGCACCAGATTAGTATTTATGTCCAGGAAAATGTGAATCTGCAAGCCTTGAAAGTGTGACTAATTCCAATTATGACCCAGGCAAAGAATGTGCTCCTTGACCAGAAAATGATGGAGTTGCAGAATGATAAGTCTCGGCATTCCACACGTGGCTTCAGAGGGAGTGAGCAATGATTCTAATCAATCTTTGAAAGTTTGGTGAAGACCTCCGCCCCAAACACTGCAGCAAGGAATGGTGAGATGACTTTTGAAGGATTATTTCTCTCTGTAACTTCACTAATTATAGTAACTCTCAAAACTGATAGCATGAACAATCTTCTGAACCATCTACTTTTACTCTGACCCTTTTGTTTTCACCTGGAAGCATCAAAAATATTGTCTATCATCAAATTCTGTCAGAGATTCCTCAACATGAAGGCAGTGATATTTCCTGTCAAGTAACTGGAAGGATTCAAAAATTTTGAACTCTTCAGGCCTGTGCTTACTGCGGACGCAGTGTGCTGTTCTGATGCTGCTGAGGTTTATTTTGCCTTTCTTCCCATTGACATTGTTAAAGAGGTAAGATGATGAATAATATTGTTACAGGTATATTATGGCAAAATGTTTAATTAGTGCTGATAAAATGACATGCTCCCCTTCCCCAGAAGTCTCCAGAACAAGATATTCTAATAATGAAAGACTACTGAATGGACACATCCTCATTGTTTTAACTTGTTAACATATTTTGCAAACTAAACTGAAGTTAAAGTCTCAATTCTTCAAATACACATGTATAATAAGCGCATCTTCAGTAGCTTTATACAGAAGATGATCTGTTGCGTTACAAATAAAATGTTGCAATAATTCATTCTTCCATTATAGATAGGTGTGTCTAATCTGCCAGGACTCCTTACTAATATTCAAGGATTTACTTAACTGCTAACACTCCATGAAAATACACTCATCTCTATTGAGGCTTAGAGGCCAACTCTAAACCTAGACACATGCCAGTGCAAGTCACCATGAAATCTCATTCTGGACATGGTCCAAAGAGCTCCTAGAGTCAAAGTAACTAGTGGGGGCTTAAAATTGGTTCACTCTGTCTAACAGTTTAATAGTGAACAGTTTTATGGCTTAATAGATATTTTAAATATCTCACTTAATCCTTTTGGCACAGACAAAACTTAGTACAAAAGTTAAGATTTAAATATAACAGTCTTAAGCCCATGGAATCCAATTCAGGATGGTGGGACACAGATTTGAATATTGTGCATGTTTAATTGATTCTTAACATAAAAACAGAGAATTAAATTCTATACTTTTCACATTTTCTTTTTCACTTGCTGAATACCAATCAAGAAAAAAATAAATATGCAGATGGCCTTTACAGGTGTTATGCTTTCAGCTTACAAATGGTAATGCATTATTGAAAAAGCCAAGAACATCAATGGAACCATCAATATATGAAACTGGCAGTCAGTGCATTGTAAGGTCTCATCTGAATGATTAGCATAATATAGACAGAAAAGCAGTGTAAATTGTACCACAGATATTTTTGTTAGACATTAATAAAATAAAAATGACAACTGGAAATGGATTTTTTAACCTTTTATTCAACATTATTGCAAAACATTGCTGATATACCTAGAAAGAGTGCTATATTCAATTTACATTGGTTTTATTTTACTTTTCTCTAAGTAGCCACTTGTTTTAAAATGTGATACACAGACATGTCTGTAGTCCAGAAAAGCATAGCCCAGTATCTGAGATAAAAATATTATAGTTGATAGGTAAAGCATAATAATAATCTAACTCTGGCTAAATAAAGTTAAAATTACTCTACATTTCAAAATTTCACAGTTTATTATGTAATGGGATAAACATTTTGGTTGAACATCTTGACCATATATTTTTCCCTTTGATGTTTTTTCTGCTAAAAATATCTTTGTAATTGAAATTTGGTAATGGTGCGAAGTCAGGGTGAGTGTTGAATGAACTCTCTGAAAAGCTGAAGAGTTAGTTGACTGGGCACCATTATAGAAATTGTAAAAGTGATCATGCCATTTTGGGCAGCAAACACTCTGAGCTGTGGTGATGGAGGAAGGGCATCTACTAATGTTTTTACTCAAAAGAGTGACTACAGGTCAAATATCAACATTCCCAACTTTAAAACCTAGGTCAATCTGCTATTTCCAGTTTGGAAGATATCTATTAGTATGATTACTAGAAAGATTATGGCATATTTGGCAAATATCTCATTTTTAATAGCAACAACATATTCACATTGCCAGATTTGTTTATACTAAAGCAAGTAGCTGACACTACAATTCCATATGTACCCATTAAAGTTATATTTTACTTGAGTATAATATTCAAAACCATCAGAATGAAAAAATACATTAAGTATAAATTAAGCATGTCCTAAGAATAGGAAATAAAGGCAACTAAACAGCTAAAAGCTAGTTTGGTAAAGTAAGTCCCTCACTAAAACTCCCTAAACAGACTTAGACTGTAAACTTTCTCAAAATCAAGACCAAGCTTAAAATTCAAACTTGAGAGAGGATCTGTGGAATTTCCTGGCCCCATTAAACAATATGCAAGTTCTTTAATATGCAAAGGGTTAATTTTTAAAATATTCAAAAAGCAGAAGAGAGCAGAAGATATAAAAAAATATTGCCTACAAAAGATAACCCTAAAAGTTACCAAAGCCAACTCTGTAATCCAAGAATCAATAAATAAAAGACAACGCTGAATTTCAAAAATGCAATGATCAAAAATAAAATTTAGAAATCAGAAAATCCAAAGGCATGCCGGACAACAATTAGGAAAATAATTGCTGCTGCAATAGCAGGGGCCTGAACAATAACAAACAAAACAAACATGAAGTACAAAATTATTAACAACATCAGACATCACTAAAAGAATAATACAACTCAAAACAAAACAAAAATAAATTCAATAACATAAAAACACAAAAGAATTTCTTAAACACTCCAAAGAAAAAAAAAAAAATAAACAAACCAAGAACAAAGGATAACCCATAACACCCTCTAGTTTTCTTCATTTATTTTTACCTTACCTTGTTTCTTTCATGAGTTAAGCCCAAGGGGACAGGATGTCATATTAGTGCTAATTCCTCCTGTAGTGGTCTAATTAGAGGGCTACTGTTAATCTGGCACTTTGCTGAGACTTTAAGTAGGTGTACATCTTTGCAGTGGCCCTCCTGTTAACATTGTCATGGCAAGTTTAGCTTTTTCTTTACTTTCTCAGTTTTTTTCTATATTGGCTTGGTCTTCAAACTAGCACTTGGAATCTTTGAATATTTAAATACTTTTGTGTTTAGGTTATTGTTCCTTTAATATGAGTCATGCAGTAGTATATTTGAGTCATACTTTTCATTTGTGCTTTTTTTATTTAAGCATTTAGCATTTTATTCAGTTTCATTTTCTTCCATTTTTTTCCTATTTTTTTTTGTAAAATGTGTTTTATCTATCCTATTTGCAGTACCTCTAAAAAGTAGCCCCCCCAACCCCTGCACCCCAGATGTTTTCACATTTTATTGTTATACAACATTGTATAATACTGGACTTAATTTTACTTTTTTGACACTGATCAACAGAAAAAGATGTCAAAGTGAAAACAGATATATACAGAGTGGTCAAAATTAATTACAAATATAACACACAAAATTACTGATATCATATTCACTTTAATATGGCACACACGGAAATCATCACTGGTGCAGCCAATTGGTTTTGGAAGTCACATAATTAGTTAAATGGAGATCAACTCTTGATAGTCAAGGAGTTTTAGTTGACTGTAGTATAAATGTGCTTTATCTGACAGTTCAGAGTTGTGGTAAGTCAATATTGTGTCCTTACCTATACAATAAAAACAATGAACACTCCAAGCAACTCAGTGAAAAGGAGGTTCAAGTGCACAAGTCAGGGGACAGCAACAAAAAATGACCAAATCACTGACTATCCATTGGATTCCTGTTCTTTTAGTCATTAATAAGTAAAAAGAGTATAAAACAGGTGTAAATCTGCCCATAACAGGTTGCTCACAAAAACTGAGTGATCGTGTAATAAGAATACTAGTGAAAGAAGGCACCAAGAGTCCTACGAGAACTCTGAAGAAGATACAAGCTACATTGGATAAGACTGGGAAGACTGTGCATACAACAAATGATGCCCGGGTGCTTCACCAGTCGCAGCTTTATGGGACAGTGGCAAAGAGAAAGGTACTGCAGCTTTTTATAGACACTATTAGAAAAAAGACAAACATGCATAACACATCAGCTAGAGTTTGCCAGAAGGCACAGAGAAACCCTGAAGTCAGCTGGAAAAATTTCTTTGGTCAGACTAAACTCTACTTGGGAGAAGATTTGTTTCCCATCAAGACAATAACCCCAAGCATAAAACCACTACTACACAGGAATGGTTTAAAAACAACAATATCAATATATTGACGGAAGGGCACAGTCAGAGTCCATGCCTCAATCCAATTTAGAACCTGTGGCTGTAGTTGAAAGAGACTGTTCATTCATAATCTCCATGCAACCTGACAGAGCTTGAGCAGTTTTGCAAAGAAGAATCGGGGAAAAATGCAGTGTCCAGGGGCCTCATGCATAACGCCATGCGTAGAACTCACACTATAACATGACATAAGCACAAAAGCTGAAATGTGCTTATGCACAGAAAAATCCAGATGCATAAATCTGTGTTCGCCAACTTCTGCGTTCTTCTGCTACATAAGTCCCGGTCAGTGTGAAAAGTAATGCTCGTGCACACGCCTGCTGTCCTGCCCCAACTCCTCCCAGAATTACACCTCTTTGAATATGCAAATTAATATAAATAACCCTTAATCTCAGCCTTCTGTGAAAAGGCAATGGGAAAAGCAAGAGGGAAAATGGAAGAATTTCAGCGAGTACCAAGTGGAGGCAAGGAAAAACATACTATTTGTTGTTTTAAACAGTGGTATAAACAACAAAAGGAAGTTGATTGACTGACATAGCGTGTTGGAGAAACTCGAAAGCTCAAGTTCACAAAGTCGCACAGTACCCGAAATAAAAAAGAAGTTGTCAGATATCAAAGTCGCTGTGAGTGAGTCGTAGCCCACCATTTGAGTGTCATATGAAAGCTTATTAGGGTACAGAGAAAAAAAAGGTACAGAGTGGGGAAAAAGCACGAAATGTCAACTTCAGTCTCGAAATTTCCACTTTAATCACGTAGTTTATTTTGTCATTAAAGTAGAACATCATAAACTTCATCTTATAATCATTTAATTAACTAGTTTTTCAAATCACATCATAATTAAAGTAGCACGTTAAATGCTTTGTTTTGTATGTGTTCTTCTATATGCTCTATGTGTGTGAATCACTACCTGCTTCTTAAACCGGCTTTCTCTTCCTCCGACAGGACACAGAATCCATTACATTCATGATATTACAGCTCTCTGAATAATTAAAATACTGAGATGTATACGTGATATCATTTTCATGATGATAGGAGTTAAAGCATGTTATTAAACATGGGAACACAGTGGTGCAGTGATTGTTCATGTCTCATGCAAGATGCTTGCTGTGCCATGTGCTACCTTCGATGAAATACTTTATTGTAGCAGTACAGTCTCTTTCAAACATAATAACCTCCAATTCCTGTCCTTACTTTTCTTTCTCCAAATACCCAATCACCACACAATCAGCTCTGTAATAGACATTAAGCCATGTGTAAGCTTAGAACACAGATTCTGCAAAACTTTTAAGGAACATTGAAATATCTTTGTAGTACATGTTTAATTATTCTATCCATCTATCCATCCAATGTTGCACAAGCCCCAGCAAGAATACAGCGTGAGGCAGGAACAATTCGTGAACGGAGCGCCAGATCCTTAGTAGCGCAGCGACACCGTGCCCTCACATGTTTAATTATTAACAATATAGATTATTTAAATGAAGTTAAAGTTGTATCTGTATAATATAATACGTAAACATATTTTGCCGCATTTCATCTTAAAAATGATATCGTCATCATATGTAGATACGCGCTTTATAAAGTGGCTCAGGTTGCGCAATATTATAACTATAGTGCAAGTTTACAGTGAGGTAATTGTACTAATAAGTATAAACAGTTGTACAAGGAGCAGTTGATGGACTATCTGAGTGCGTTTATAGTTCTTGGGATGAAAGTGTTTCTGAACCGCGAGGTCAGTACAGGAAAGGCTTTGAAGCATTTGCCGAATGAGAGCAGTTCAGTAGACAGCATGGCTGAGGCTGCGTGTGCTTGTTGCTGTATACCGATAATTCTCTTTCCGATCAGCTGCTGGAAAAAGATGATCCTCTGTGGCAACCCCTAACGGGAAAAGCTGAAAGAAGAAAAAGAAGGTGCAGTGAGAGTAACAATGCTAAAGCAGCTATGGTATTTGGAATACTTTGGTTATTCCCTGGACCATTATATTGTTACAGGTTAATTACAATCAGATCCCTTAAACTAATAAACAATATGCAGTTAGTTTCAGTGTATTTATAAAGCCGCATGAGGGATGTGGATCTAAAAAAGAAAGGGTAACCACACAGGAACAGTAGCACTGCTTTGACGTTGGGTGCCGCCAGTTTGCAAAACCGAGTGGAGAACTTGTGTATGCCAGGGTTGAAGCTACCTTGAAAATGTGCGTGGCTTCACACCAAGTTTAGGTTTTATACATTGTGATTTGAGCATGGAAACGTTTGTACGCAACATTTTTGTATATATATGAGGCCCCAGATGTGCAAAGCAGATTTAAGGTGCATCTGCTGAAAAATTACATGACGAAGGTTTATTGTTTTGTGTTTTTATGTATTTGCAAAGATCAATATTCGCTTTGACATTGAAGAGTCTTTTTCTGCTGATCAATGTCAAAAAAGCCAATTAAATCTATTGTGATGAAAACTTCCAAGGGGTTGTATATTTTTATAAGTGCTGTATTTATTCTTTATATATTGTAATATATTTGGTTAATACTTCATTTGAATCAAATTATTCATTTGATTATCCTTCATTTGTTGTTAAGTGTGGAAAGATTAGGGATGTCTAGACTCTTTGAAGTTTAGGATTTCATTTTTTCCTGTGAATGTTTCCAAAGAGGCAGTCATGTAAAAAGTTACAAACTGAGTAAGTTACCATGTGGGTTAAAGTTCAGACCTTTAGTCACTCTAACACATAAATCTAGAAGACAAACATCAAGAACCATATACTTATTGCTTCAAAAGCTTTATCCATGCAAATCATTTTAAACTATCTTACAGTGTAGTTAAATAGTGATAAGTCTAGAGTTGTGCTTCTGTTAGCAATTAATTTTAAACTTGGCCATTAATCATTAGGAAATCATGATTTTACACATTTCTTTGGTATGAATGAAGATTACCCAAGAGATAATTAGGAAATGTCATGAATTAAAAATAGAAAAGCATTAATAAAAACTCATAGATCACTCTACCCTTGAAAACTTTCAATGAACAATAAGATGTTACACATTATAAATCATTATTTTTGACCTTAATCTAGAGGAGATGTGAGATGCATACTCTAATGGCTGTATATATTAGGCATATTTAAATATCTGAAACTTATCTGTGTCCATTAAACAAACAAGTTAGACCTTTTACTTAGCAAGATATGATCTTGCAAATTTTACATAGTGTACATTTTATTACACAATCACAAACCTAACATATTACCTACAAATTGTAATACATATAGATTAGTTATTGTAAATGAGAATTAATCATGGCCAGAAAAGGTATGAAAATATGATGATTATATGATTCCATGTAAAATATCTGACAGTGTAATTCATAAAAACAATCAAAAACAAAACTTGAAACATCACAGAAATAATTTAAGATTAATCAATTGTAAGTTGCAAGTTAAACTTTTTGAGGTACTTTTTCCTTTTACATTCTATGATCCTTTTATTTCCTTAGAAAATATTTAACACTAGAATTACCAGAGCCTACGAAAAAACTCGTAGATCCGTCCCACCTTAAATCGCTTCTTAAAACCGCTCTCACCCCTCCGCCAGCCTCCTTTGTCCTGTAAATGTACTGATAAAAACAAACTGCAAGCAGCCGGCTATTCCATCCCCCCACCGACTCAGAACGTGCACGAACTTCTCCGAGCTCATGCCTCGATTATCTGGGAGTGAAGTGGAGTTTTAGAGTGGAAATAATAGATTGTTATTTGGAACACACGCATTTCATGTGTGTTCCGTTTCTACAGTAATCTGTGTAAACACAATGTTAAAACAGAAACTTTTTCATATTTTAGTAATAAATGTCACAAAATGTAGACATAAACGATAAAATGTGTGAAGCCTGACAGCCAAAGAGCAAATACACTTTCATAAAAGGTTCAGGACTTTTACAACAGCTTCCGTGGCGTACTGGTAAGATTTTGTCACTTAGAGCGCAGCAGTTTTGCTGTAACTCAAGAGATCCGAGTTCGAATCTCCGCTAAAGAGAAAATTTTGTTTATTTTTAATCTTCGCCGTTCTGTCTGCCTGAACTCCCCGTCTATCTATATAGTAATAACAGTAATTTTATTATTATATAGGAGCTTCCCTGTCTGCCTATCATATAGTGCCTTTCCTTCCTACCTATCTATATATCTATCCCCTTAGCTGTTTTTTATATATATCTATTATACAATGCCTTCCCTATTTATTTATATATCTAGTGCCTTCTCTGCCTGTCTGTCTGTCTGATTGCATATAGCGCTGAACTTACTGCTCTGTACTATTCTGTCTTCTGCATGTCCTGGAGTACAAAAGAAACACCACCATACAGCAACATGTGCGAACTGGCAAGATCGGGGAAAAAACACGCGGTCACTGATTACAAACCGCAAGATGAATGAAAGAGACAATATATGTAAAAACATCACTGCACTAATGCAATATTATTTGAAAACAAACAGCGTCAGATCGGGTTTGAATATGCGCCCGATCTGACGCAGTTCGTTTTCAAATAATATTGCATGTACTGTGCGTTGAAACTGCTGCACTGAATAAGCAGACTCCTTCTGTAACAGCGTCAGCGTGTATTCAAACCCGATCTGACGCTCTTCTTTTTCAAATAATATTGCATGTATTGAACTATTTTAGAATAAAAACACACATTTGATTTCAGTCAGTCTGTAAGAGCCAGTGTAAATGCATGATAATTATAAAGGTTAGCTTTTTTTTTTAATTCAGTTCCATTCTCTCAGTCGCGTCCACGATCCCCCCCCATCTGACAGTGCTTTTTTTCACATAAAGACACGCTATAACTCAAATGTGATTTATTTGGAGACGCGCTATAGCTCGAATGTGATTTATTTGGAGACGCGCTATACTCGAATGTTATTTGTATAGGGAAGAAAGTACAATGTCAGGTGCTCATTCAGTGTAATAGGAACCATAGCACAGAGAGATGTGTACACTGCAACAAGTACACATGTCGTGAATGTAGGAAGGGTGTGTGGGAATTGTTAATATTTGAATGTGATGATTTTATATAGCACGGATTGGAAATCAGCAGTTCTTAGCATTGCACCACGCAAGCTGTCGTATCAACCGCCTACTGTAACTTGCTTTATTTTTTCTTCACGTATAGTCTAGAATAAAAGTGCACTTGTTTTGTTATTCTTGTACACCAACATATATTCCTGTGTTTGAGCGACACGGGCATGCTCAAAAAAATAGACGTGTAATGCCACGAAAAGTGCACGCAGGCTCTTCAGTTCTGAAGCATTGGTACGAGAATGCAGTCACAAATACGCTGCAAAGCTATAGCGCATCTTTATGTGAAAACAGCATTCTCAATTTGGGGGGGGGGGGGGGGGGTGAGGGAAAGGACCCTAAACAAGACTGAGAGAAAAAAAAGTGAATAAAAAAAAAAATAACCTTTACAAGTATGATACATTACACCGGCTGTTACACACTGAAATCAAATGTATGTTTTTATTATAAAATAGTAAGAATAACAGCAGTTTACGTCTCAAAACTGAGTCGCGCGGGATCGAACTCATGACCTTTTGAATAGTAGTCAGCGGCTGACACCATTATGCTACCATGGCAGTTGTAGTAAGTATGTGTCAATGTGGCATGCTAAGGTGGCTTTTTTCTGCAGTTATATTTTTGAATAAAAGCATACTTGTTCTGTTATATTTGTACCTTTTGTAAATGTGTTTGATATTTGGACTTCAGGCTTCATACATTATATAGTTTATGCTTACATTTTCTCATTTACTACTACAATATGAAAAACGTTTCTGTTTTAAAAATGTGTTTACACGGATTACTGTAGAAACAGAACACACGTGAAATGCGTGTATTCCAAATAATGATCTATTATTTCCACTCTAAAACTCCACTTCACTCCCAGATAATCAAGGCATGAGCTGGGAGAAGTTTGTGCACGTTCTAAGTCGTTGGGGGGATGGAATAGCCGGCTACTTGCAGCTTTTCTTTTATCAGCACATTTAGATTAACAAAAGACGCTGGCGGAGAGGTGAGAACGGTTTTAAGAAGCGATTTAAGGTGGGACGGACCTACGAGTTTTTTCGTAGGCTCTGGTAATTCTAGTGTTAATCATAAGCATATTTATTCTTCTGTCATCTTTAACCTTGTAACCTTGCATCTATTAAAACAGTAACAGTTTAATTTACCTGTTTGCTTCCTGTACCCTTTAGACATTTTCTATTTATTCTATAAAATTCAACTTCCATTGTCAGGCCAAAAAAAAAATCCACATTTCCATAAAACTTGAATATACATTGATCAGCTACAACATTAAAAGTACCTATGTAATATTGTCTAGGACCCCCTTATACAAACAAAATATCTCTGACCCATCAAGGCATGGACTCCACAAGAGCTCTGAAGGTGTCCTGTAGTATCTGGCACCCAAATGTTCACAGCATTTACTAGATGTCCTGTAAGTTGTGAGGTTTAGCATGGTTTGAGCTTGTTTTTTCCAGGATGTCCCACAAATGCTCGGTCAGATTGAGATCTGAGATCTGGGGAAACTGGTGGCTAAGTCAACACTTTGAACTCTTTGCCACATTCCTGAACAGTTTTTAGAGTGTGGCAGGGCGCGTTGCCATTAACACTAGAATTACCAGTGTCTTTGAAAAAACTCGTAGATCCGGCCCACCTTAAAACCGTTCGCAGCTCTCCGCCAGCGTCCTTTGTCCTGTAAATGTGCCAATAAAGACAAGCCGCAAGCAGCCGGCTATTCCATCCCCCCACCGACTTAGAACGTACACAGACTTCTCCCAGCCCATGCCTTGATTGATTATCTGGAAGTGAAGTGGAGTTTTAGAGTGGAAATAATAGATCGTTATTTGGAACACACGCATTTCAAGTGAGTTCCGTTTCTACAGTAATCTGTGTAAACACATTGTTAAAACAGAAACTTTTTCATATTTTAGTAATAAATGTTACAAAATGTAGACATAAACTATAGAATGTGTGAAGCATGAAGTCCAAACATCAAATAAACACTTTCACAAAAGGTTCAGGAATGATACAACAGCTTCTGTGGCTTAACAGTAAGGTTTGCTGACTCAGGGCGCAGCAGGTTTGCTCTCCCTCAGAGACACAAGTTCAATTCTCCGCTGTGACAAAAGTGTTATTTTTTTTTTCTTTTTAACCTCAAAGGGACATAAAATTTATAAAATGGTATGCACAGTCAGTTAATGAGATTGTTATATTTTCGTGTGGGATGATCCTTTTAAAATATTTTTTAACAATTGAGACTGCATTTAACATGAACAAGTGTTCTTATAACTGTTATTTTTAAGATCCATAACACACAGACAGTGTGTAATAGAGAGACAGACAGGCAGAGAAGTCACTAGATATATAAATAAACAGGGAAGGCACATGTACTGAAAGAAAAAAAAGATCAACATGTGTGTTGATCCTGCTGCACTGAATAAGGTCACACACTCTAAACTCCCCCTCCCCCAATCTGACTCTAAGTAACAGCACCAAGTACAGACACAAACCAAGTGTAATTAAGAGTCCCCAGTACGATCCTCACTCACTACTATATTTGCCGTTTTCAGTAGTAAGCTGCTCTTTTTGTTAATATTATACAGTACCCACATACACTTGGTTTGCGTCTGTACTTGTGCTGTTACTTAGAGTCAGATGGGGATCAGAGCTTATTCAGTGCAGCAGGATCACCGCACATGTTGATCTTTTTTTTCTTTCAGTACAAGTGCGTTGTGCAGCAGGATCATAAAAATTACAGTTATAAGGACAATTGTTCATGTTAATTGCAGTCTCAATTGTTAAAAAATATTTTAAAAGGAGCATCCCACACAAAAATATAACGATCTCATTAACTGACAGTGCATACCAATTTATAAATTTTATGTCCGTTTGAGGTTAAAAAGAAAAAAAAACACAACACTTTCTCCCCAGCGGGGAAGCAAACTCGGATCTCTGAGAATCAGCAAGCCTACAGTGCCTTGAGTCAGCAAAGCTTACCGTTAAGCCACAGAAGCTGTTGTATCATTCTTGAACCTTTTGTGAAAGTGTTTATTTGATGTTTGGACTCCATGCTTCACACATTCAATAGTTTATGCCTACATTTTGTAACATTTATTACTAAAATATGAAAAAGTTTCTGTTTTAACAATGTGTTTACACAGATTACTGTAGAAACGGAACACACATGAAATGCGTGTGTTCCAAATAACAACCGATTATTTCCACTCTAAAACTCCACTTCACTCCCAGATAATCAATCAAGGCATGGGCTGGGAGAAGTTCGTGCATGTTCTAAGTCGGTGGGGGGATGGAATAGCCAGCTGCTTGCAACTTGTCTTTATCGGCACATTTACAGGACAAAGGACGCTGGCGGAGAGCTGCGAATGGTTTTAAGGTGGGCCGGATCTACGAGTTTTTTCGTAGACTCTGATAATTCTAGTGTCACATGGTGCACATGGTCTGCAACAATCTTTAGGTAAGTGGTACATGTCAAAGTGACATCTACGTGAATGCCAGGACCCAAAGTTTCCCAGGAGAACTTTGCCCAAAGCATCCCATTGCCTCCATTGGCTTGCCTTCTTCCCATAGTAAATCCTGTAAATAATATCATAGTAAATGACAAGCTTGCATTGGCTAGCCACATGATCTAAAAGAAAATGTAATTCATCAGACTAGGTCACGTCCTTCCATTGTTCCATGTTCTAGTTCTTAAGCTCACATGCCCATTGTAGGCAGTTTTTCCAGTGGGGGTCAGCATGGGCACTCTCACTGGTCTGTGGCTATGCAGCCCCGTAGGCAGCAAGCTGAGATGCACTTTTATTCTGACACCTTTCACTCATGGCCAGTACTAAGTTTATCAGTAGTATGTGCTATGGTAGTACATATGTGGGATTGGACCAGACAGGCTAGCCTTCTCTACCCACATGCATCAATGAACGGTGGGCACCCATGACCCTCTTGTCCTTCCTTAACCACTGTATATTGGCAACACCCTGCAAATCCTGCCATTTTGGAGATGCTCTGACCCAGTCCTCTAGCCATCACAATTTTGGCTTTTGTCCAAGCCACTCAAATCTGTATGCTTGCCCATTTTCCCTGCTTCCATCACATCACCTTCAAAAACCGACTGTTCATTTGCTGCCTAACATACTTTACCCCTTCACAGTGGCCAGTGTAACAAGATAAACAATGTTATTCACTGAGTACAAATGAGAACATAAGCACATTATCATTTTGTTGTTTTTTTTCCAAGAACTTTTGTGTGCACTGGTAAACCTGTGCATTGATGAAAATGGATATAAAAAGGAAGAGAGAGATATGTGATACAGGGTGAGCCAAAATGAAGTACCACATTTCTACAAGGTCATTGTACAAGATAGAGGCATCGGAGTAGGTTGGGGTGGGGGGGTCCTTTCATAGACGATCCTTTGTAGTTTTCAGTCGGAAACATGCCTTGGTCACCTTGCTTTCACTGTTGAAGCGTTCTTCAAAAACAAGAAGTCAATCATCACTATGCAACGCGCCTTCCGAATGCACTTCAGCATTCCACCTAATGGTGACTTTACAAATCGGAAAACAATTCTTCAGTGGGAGGCTAAATTTAGACAGATGGGTACAACATTGAACAGAAAATCTCCAGGCCGTCCTCGGACTGTACAAATGCCTGAAAACATCCAAGCTGTAAGGGCATCAATTTTGCAGTCTCCCTGATGTTCATGCTTCTACATTAGGCATTTCCAACACATCTTTGAGCAGGATTTTGCATGAGGACCTTAATTTCCATCCATGCAAAATGATGGTAGTGCAGGAACTCACTGAGAGAGAGACTGGGAGAACTGTAGAGAGTTGTGCACAAACATTCTGCAAACCATTCATCGAGATGCCATCATCATGTGCAGCAACAGGGCACATTTCCATTTGAATTGTTGTTTAAATAAGCAAAACTTTTGATATTGGGCTGAAACCAACCTTCGTGAACTTTATCAGAGACCCTGGACAATAAGCATGTTACAGTTCGGTGCGCTGTTGCAGAATTTGGCACTGTAGGTCTTTACTTTTTTGAGGAGGGGGTAGCAATGGTCACAGTCACTTCAGAATGTTGCACTGAAATGCTAGAGAACATTTTGAGGCCCCAACTGGAAGAAATGAAAGTGGTGAATGCCTGGTTTCAACATGATGGAGCAACAGCTAATATAGCATGAAGCTCCATACAAGAATTGTGGGAGATGTTTCTGGGGTAGGTGATCTCCCTGCGCGGTGATGTCAGGTGGCCTTCATGTTCACCTGATCTTGCTCAATTTGATTTCTTCTTGTGGGGCTCTCTCAAGTCAAAGGTATACACACATCGACCTCAAAACCTTGAAGCCCTCAAGGACGCTACTCGGCACAAAATCAGTGCTATTCCCCTTGAAATGGCCGAACAAGTCATGTGAGCATTCAGAAATCGTCTCGAAGAGTGTATTGCTAATGATGGCCACCACCTTGAAGACATCATTTATAAAACACAGTGAAAAAAAATCTATTTTGCATACCCTTTCTTGTGTTGTAATGAAATTTATTTTATCTTGTAGTGTATTTGTAGAATAAACGTTTGAAATGTGGTACTTCTTTTTAACTCACCCTATATAATTTGACTGCGGTGGGTTGGCACCCTGCCCGGGATTGGTTCCTGCCTTGTGCCCTGTGTTGGCTGGGATTGGCTCCAGCAGACCCCCGTGGCCCTGTGTTCGGATTCAGCGGGTTGGAAAATGGATGGATGGATGTATAATTTGATCTGTGGAAAAGATGTGAAAAATCGCTTAGTTATATTGTTTTATATCTGTCTTAAAAGCAGCTGCTTAGAGATGATTTTTTTAAATGATGTTTCAGAGTTAACAATGTATAGAAGTTGTATTTTCATTTATATTAATCATGTCCATCCTTTTATTGACGCTACTTAATTTAGTTCAATGCTGGCAATATGTTACTGTGTACAGTTCATACAGAAGACAAGGTGTGGTTATCTATCTAGTATATGGGTTTAGTTGTACTGGCACAATCTTTCTTAATTTGTACAACTGTAAAGTCATCATTTATTAAAAGGAAAATAAATATTTTCTCTCTAAAAGGTCACACCCCTAAAAAGCTTTCTGTTTCTGCTGCTGGACGCTTTCAATCATTTTGATATACATGTGCCCACCAGAGACTACTTTAATAATATGCAGAATCAAATTGTTTAGTTAAACATACAGCACTAAAAACAGAAAAGGGAAAAATGAAATAAAATGAATAAAAGAAGTGTGTGTCTAGCACCAATGGTATTTACCTACCTAAAGAATTTCAAGAGACCAAATTTATACTGTAAGTATAAAATATAAAATCCCACCACTGATTGTAAAAAAACCCCAGCTTTTTCTGTAAAATCAAATGCCAATTTCGTCAGAGAAAGGCTGACTATATAGTCAAAAACGTACAACTGTAGGAATCAGGACACAAACAACAGTTAACTGTAAAAAGTTTTTTTTGTAAAAGTGAACACTTTATTTTGTAATGTTCAGGGTTATCAAAACAAAGGCATTCAATTTCCTTTCATCTTGCCATGATGTGCTTCCTTTTATTTTTAAAATGCTGCTTTTCAAATCCAAATATTAAATTTCATTCTGACAGTTGGGAAGATATCTTGTGGTTTATGCCACTGGCAAATGGCATAGTTTTTCTTTCCCATGTATTTTCAGGGCATATCTTATGTTTTTATTTTTATGGCCTCTTTCACCAGACTGAAATAAAAAGAAACAATATTAGAACATTTCTTCTGTTTGTGAAATACTTTACTTAAACTAAAAATGTAAAAAAAGTAACTATTATTCAATACCTATTGCATTTCTGTATGACCAAATGCAGTATTTTATATACAATTGTAAGTTTAATAACAAAGAAATACAAACAAATGATCAACTTCATTCATATATTTCGAAAGTGTTTTATTTAACCCTTGTAGTTTTACATGGTCCAAGACATCTAGTTTTGCAAGATAGTACATATTGTGCATGGTCCCATTTTTTAATTGTTAATGCCATTGTTACTTGAAACTAGAAATATTTTAGCTACAAGTTGCTTAATTTTCTTCATGAAATCATGTAGAAAGAACCAAAAATTAATTGTGCTACCATTTTGGCAAAAAGAAATACAGGACATGATTATTGAGTCAACATGTCTGTATATTGCAGTAGAGTGATGAACAGAATTTAATACATTCATCTATGTTGGACTCCTCACTGAAATATTTTATCTTACAAAACCTGCATTCTTTTCCTTTTACTGTTTAATATATACAAGTCAATGGTATGTACTCTCACCTATTCCTTTTATGATTTACTCTTTTAACTATAGCCTTTTGCCTCAGTTGATTCTTTATTAAAGCACTTAATTTCATAAGAGAGACAGGCAAAATGTATTCAAGATGTATTTCTTAATGAAAATTCAAGTGTTAATGGGAATGGATCTATTTCTCCAACAAACACAGTAATGCTCAAGTGTTGTATGCTATTAGTTTTGCTACACTCATCATACATCATACATCAGTCATCACCCTTCTTCACTTTATCTTCATATGCAAGTTAACAACCTCACAGCTTCTTCCAGAGGTCCAAACAGGTAATAAAATTTTGACACAGTAGAGTTATGTCAGCAAATCTCTATTAGCAGTTGTTCTGACACTTCTAGTCAGGAATACATGCTGATAGGTTAAGAACCCAAGATGTGAGCTGCTGCATGAAATCTAGACAATTACAAGCAATCTTCAGCTGTCAGTACAGAAAAATCCTAGACAAGATAGCTGTGTTAATTATCATCACATTATACCAATAGAAAAGGCTTTGCTTGATGAACACAGAATAATGTTGAATGAGAGATGGGCTTCCTATAATGCACAGTATAGGATGATTAAAGCCCAAGGCATAAAAAACTTAAATATTCATATGAAGACATGCGGAGTTTGGACTAAAGAATTACTGCTTGGGAGCTGCTTTAATAAGTCTCCCAGGTGAAACACAATTGCCTGGTTTTGTTGTATATTGTTAGCAGGAAATTTTCTAGTTAGAAGCAGCATTTGATTGACCACAGAGTAATACTGGGCTTCTGATCTACCCTATGGTTACAGGCTGAAAAAGAACTCTTGTGGAAATCAAATCTCTTGTGGCTTCTTATTACTGTATTTGTGGTTACTTACTCTCACTATATGGAATAATGAAAGAAATATATTCATTTTGGAAATATTAGGAAAACATATGAGGCCCCTGTTGAATTTCAGGACTGTGTGACATCCCGTGTAGTGGGAAATGGGAGACACCAGTCTACACTCCAGGTGTCTAGTATGCAGGACCGAGTGTGACCAGGATGATGGTGTAAGATAGGGAGACATGGAAACAAAAGGGTTGGGTTTTTGCAAAAATAAAGTGCAATTTTATTTACAGATGCACATAAAGAAAAAAAAAATTAATGTCCTGCTGAAAATATTCACAGTCCAATGCTGCACATTACACACAAAAACAGTAATAAAACGGGGCCTAAAAATGATGACTATATACAGTATTTACAGTGCTGACAAAGTCCCAAAGAAAAAGGAAAATGCACACAAATCTATACTAATAAAAGGCAAAGCCCTCACTGACTGACTGACTCACTCACTGACTCACTCACTCATCACTAATTCTCCAAGTTCCCGTGTAGGTAGAAGGCTGAAATTTGGCAGGCTCATTCCTTACAGCTTACTTGCAAAAGTTGGGCAGGTTTCATTTCGAAATTCTACGCGTAATGGTCATAACTGGAAGCT
Source organism: Polypterus bichir lapradei (assembly GCA_026402145.1). Lineage (NCBI taxonomy): Eukaryota > Metazoa > Chordata > Cladistia > Polypteriformes > Polypteridae > Polypterus > Polypterus bichir. The sequence goes on from JANRMT010062819.1 coordinate 8,416,903, forward strand.
ATTTTTCTGCACATACTGTAATGGAGTTGAGCTCGAAAGCCGTGGGGGCGGAGTTTCATGTGACATCATCACGCCTCCCACGTAATCACGTGAACTGACTGTCAACGCAGTGTGTAGAAAACCAGGAAGACCTCCAAAAAGCGCTGAAGAAAACATGCATTATATAATTGAGAAGGCAGCGAAACAATAAGAAGCGAGCGAGTGACATATACAACCATGTTCATGAGTGCTGCTACTTCGGAAAGAAAGCAAGGTGTAAACCTAAACTTTAAATTAAGTTCATAGACAGGCTACCGCTGGGGTTTCTCATGCCCACGGGTAATGCTGGATACAAGTTTAATGAGAGGACGCAGGATATAAACGAGAGTTTTGATCACTTTGTAACTAAGTTAAAATTGCAGGT
>JANRMT010062819.1:8432010-8445698 GCA_026402145.1 Polypterus bichir lapradei
CTATCTATCTATCATATCTGTATGAGCTGGTGGGACATTCCATTCCAAAAACATGATCATTAATATGCAGTTGCCTCCAACCCCCCTCCCGCTTTAAATCTATAACAGTTTTGTCTCTTCTAGGATGGCTTTACACAAGATTTTGAAGTGTATCTGTCGTAATTTGTATCTGTTGAACCAAAGGTTCAAGTGAAGTCAGGTACAGATGTTGAACAAGAAGGCCTAGCACACAATTGGCATTCTCCGAATTTGTGTGGTCTACCACTATGTAGCTGAGCTGCTGTTGCTCCTAGGTGATTCAGCTTTACAATAATAACACTTACAGTTGACCATAGCAGACTAGCAGATCAGAAATTTTATATATAAATATGGCATCCTATGACAGTGCTAAGTTTAAAGTCACTGACTTCTTCAGTATAAATCACTCTTCTTCCAAAGTTTATCAATAAAAATGACATGGCTATATGCATTATTTTATGCACCAGTTAACAATGTTAACTGAAACACCCGTGTCTCACTTGTTCTGGGATAATTATTGATGGAGAGAATGTTAAAAATAATGAACAACCACTAATGTTATGTGTGTTTCCTTATTTAGACTGGAACTGAAGCTGCCAGGAAGATGGCTGAAGTAATTTCTGCCCCAAAACTCCAGACTCTGCCCCTTCCACATCCCATACTGTATAAACAAACGACCCACTGGAAGTTGGGGCTAGATGATATTTGCCCTGAGTTCCTATAGGCCCTAGATGTTGTTAGGCTGTTTTGGCTGACTTGCTTCTTCAACAATGAGTCAGTCAGAGACAGATCCTCTGGATTGGTAAACTAGGGTGGTAGTCCTCCTCTTTAACACTAGAATTACCAAGGCCACGAAAAAACTCATAATCCTGGCCCACCTTAAACCTGTTCGCACCCTTCCTTAGGGTCCTTTGTTTTGTAAATGTGCCAATAAGCACAAGCAGCAAGCAGCCTGGTATCCCATTCTGGACTTTGCACGATACCTTGGCGAGCTCTGTAAGCCATGCTTTTTCTTTCAAGGACAGGTGTGGGGCAGACCTTTCTCCTTTACGCCTGGTGCAGCTGCATTGTTCTTATATGTGATTGGACGTTTCTTGCGGGGAGGACTTCTGTTCTCTTTCTCCGATGTAGAACCCTCATCATCATCTTAGTTCACCTCTATTATAGCATGTCTTTATTTAAAAACAGCAGAGTCAGATCAGGGGTAGTGTGAACAGGACTGAGAGAATAAAACTGAATTAAAAAAAAAAACGCTAACCTTTACAAGTGCCATACATTTACACCGGCTGTTACAGACTCAAATCAAACGTATGTTTTAATTGTATAATAGAACAGTAACAGCAGCTCACTACTCAAAACGTTTATTTTGATACACGGGACGGCTCGAACCCATGACCTATTAATTATGAGTCAGTAGTTCTTACCGCTATACAGTGATACCTTGCTATATCGCGCTTCGACTTTAGCAGCTTCACTCCATCGCGGATTTTAATTGTAAGCATATCTAAATATATATGATGGATTTTTCGCTGTTTCGCGGATTTCTGCGGACAATGTGTCTTTTAATTTATGGTACATGCTTGCTCAGTTTGTTTGCCCAGTTGATTTCATACAAGGTATGCTATTGGCAGATAGCTGAGAAGCTACCCAATCAGAGCACGTATTACGTATTAAATAAAACTCCTCAATGATATACGATATGCTTCCCGCGCAGTGCTTCGCACACTTAAAAGCTCTAACAGCTCGTATTGATTTTATTGTTTGCTTTTCTCTGTCTCTCTCACTCTCTCTGACATTCTCTGCTCCTGACGGAGGGGGTGTGAGCAAAGAGGGACTGTTTGCACAGAGGCTGTTTGCTTAGAAGATATGGACGCTCCTCTAAAAAATGCTGAAAGACTACCTTCACGTTGACCCCTTCCTTGCGGCAGCTTTATCACAGTGCTTCGCATACTTAAAAGCCCAACAGCCCTACTGATTTTTGATTGTTTACTTTTCTCTCTCTCTCTCTGACATTCTCTGCTTCTGACGTGCACTCCTTTGAAGAGGAAGATATGTTTGCATTCTTTTAATTGTGAGAAAGAACTGTCATCTCTGTCTTGTTATGGAGCACAGTTTCAACTTTTGACTAAAGGGTGTTATTTCATGTCTAGATGGCTCTAATAATGTTAAAAAATGTATTTAGAAGTTCATAAACAGGTTTACTATGCTCTAATTGTGAAAATATTAGATTTATAAATAAAGAATCCTACTTCATTGAAATTCATTTATCGCGGTAGAGTATGGAATGGATTAACAGTGACTAGCAGAATACCCGCGCTTCGCAGCGGAGAAGTAGTGTGTTAAAGAAGGTATGAAAAAGAAAAGGAAAAATTAAAAAAATAACGTAACATGATTGTTAATGTAATTGTTTTGTCATTGATATGAGTGTTGTTCCCATATCTATCTATACTAATAAAAGGCAAAGCCCTCACTGACTCACTCACTCACTGACTGACTGACTGACTGACTCATCACTAATTCTCCAACTTCCCATGTAGGTAGAAAGCTGAAATTTGGCAGGCTCATTCCTTACAGCTTACTTACAAAAGTTAAGCAGGTTTCATTTCGAAATTCTACACATAACGGTCATAACGGTCGATAACGGTCGACAACATCCGCCATGTTGAACTTTCTTATTTATGGCCCCATCTTCACGAAATTTGGTAGGCGGCTTCCCTGCGCCAACCGAAACCAATGTATGTACTTATTTCAATGGTATGACACAACTGTCGGCCGCCATATTGAACTTTCCAATGTCACCAATTTTCAAACTTCCCGTGTAGGTAGAAGGCTGACCCTATCTTCACGAAATTTGGTAGGTGACTTCCCTGCGCTAACCGAAACCGATGTACGTACTTATTTCGATGGTATGACGCCACTGTCGGCCGCCATATTGAATTTTCCAAACGTCACTAATTCTCCAACTTCCCGTGTAGGTAGAAGGCTGAAATTTGGTAGGCCCATTCCTTACAGCTTACTTACAAAAGTTAAGCAGGTTTCATTTCGAAATTCTACGCGTAACGGTCATAACGATCAACAACGTCCGCCATATTGAACTTTCTTATTCATGGCCCCATCTTCACGAAATTTGGTAGGCAGCTTCCCTGCGCTAACCGAAACCAATGTACATACTTATTTCGGTGGTATGACGCCACTGTCAGCCGCCATATTGAATTTTCCAACATCACTAATTCTCCAACTTCCCGTATAGGTAGAAGGCTGAAATTTGGTAGGCCCATTCCTTACAGCTTACTTACAAAAGTTAAGCAGGTTTCATTTCGAAATTCTACGCGTAACGGTCATAACGATCAACAACGTCCGCCATATTGAACTTTCTTATTCATGGCCCCATCTTCACGAAATTTGGTAGGCGGCTTCCCTGCACTAACCGAAACCAATGTACGTACTTATTTCGGTGGTATGATGCCACTGTCGGCCGCCATATTGAACTTTTCAACAGTTTTTGTTACTTATGGGCCCATCTTCAAGAAATTTGGTACGCGGGTTCCCAACGCTAACTGAATCCTACTTACGTACATATATACGTCCATAGCCTGCAGCTTGGTCACCATGTGAGGCGGTGTTGGGTCCCCCATCCCAACGCCTCCCACGTTGTTGACTGCCTGCCTATATAAGGCCGTCCGTCGCTCCAGTCTCTACATTCCCTTCCTTGGTTCGCCACGGGATTCATGTATCCCTGCTGATAACTACAGCCTTTTTATTTAATCCACGGCTTCTCCGCTGTTTTATTGTTCATTTATTACGATTATAGTTATTGTGTAGGTATTTTAGACTTAGCGTCTTAGAGTTTGCACGGCACTTTGGTGACTTTGAAGAACAAAAAAAGAATTTTGTGTTGTTTCGCAACCCATTTGCTGTCGATGTGGAAACTGCTCCTGTGCAGATTCAGATGGAGGTGATTGAGCTGCAGTGTAATGGCACACTGAAGGTAAAGTACGATACTGCACGGCCCGCACAGTTTATTCACTCCATTCCCGCACAAATGCTCCAGCTCCGTCTACATGCGGCTCGAACCTTGTGCATGTTTGGTAGCACATATCTGTGTGAGAAGCTCTTCTCAGTCATGAAGACTAACAAAACAGCACACAGGAGTCGCCTCACTGATGAGCACCTGCATTCTATCCTAAGAATCTCCACAACACAGAACCTCACACCAAACATAAACGAACTTGTTGCCAAAAAAAGAAACGTCCCCTGACTTTCAACTGTTTTTACTTTCAGTAGACTTAATGTGTAAATATTTGTATGAACACTAAAAGAGTCAACACCATAAGACATAAACTAAAAATGTTTCACAATGTGTCCCTGAATGAAGGGAGGCTCAAAATCAAAAGTACCAGTCAGTATCTGGTGTGGCCACCAGCTGCTTGAAGTACTGCAGTGCATCTCCTCCTCATGGACTGGACCAGATTTGTCAGTTCTTGCTGTGAGATGTTACCCCACTCTTCCACCAAGGCACCTGCAAGTTCCTGGACATTTCTGGGGGGAATGGCCCTAGCCCTCACCCTGCGATCCAACAGGTCCCAGACGTGCTCAATGGGATTGAGATCTGGGCTCTTTGCTGGCCATGGCAGAACACTGAAGTAGTGTGTTAAAGAAGGAAAGAGAAACAAAAGGAAACATTTTGAAAATAACGTAACATGATTGTCAATGTAATTGTTTTGTCACTGTTATGAGTGTCGCTGTGATATATATATATATAGCAAAATAACTGCACTTCGCAGCGATGTCGTGTGTTAAAGAAGTTATGAAAAAGAAAAGGAAACATTTTAAAAATAATGTAACATGATTGTGAAAGTAATTGTTTTGTGTATTTGGCGGTCTAAATCCGAGTCTACATATATACACATACATATCTTCATATCTATATAAATATATACATATGTATATACATTAGATATCTATTACATATACACATATATATACATATCTATCTACATCATATATACACACACATACATACATACACACAAATTATATATATGTGTGTGTGTGTATATATATATATATATATATAATGTAGATAGGTGTGTGTGTATATATATATATACACATACATACAAACATACACACAGGCATATATATGTGTATATATATGTATGTGTCTATATGTGTGTGTATAGCTTTGGTCACTGAGTGCAAGGGAAAAATAATAAAATATAGTCTATTAGTTATTAAACAGTAAAACATTAACGTTTTAAGAAGTACAGGTACATTGAGCACTACTCGAGTGGTTGCGGATAAACTACATTTTAAAAGACGGTATAACAGAACAGGTAAGTAGTACGAACAGCAGCTAAAATGTATATGGATCATCTCTCGGTAGTTGATCCCTTTTGAAAGGCGCTACACGACGGCTGTGGTATAGAAATTACATTTTCTATGTGAACGTTCAAATTTCTGCCTCTGGTAATGTGACTCACCGGTATTACCAGTAATTAAAGAAAAATTGTTTTGTGTCCTCTGCAGTGTTAAGAGAGAAAGGCTTTGGTTTGGGATAAAATGAAAAAAGGTGTAAAGAAAGGAAAGTTGCATGTTTCTTTTATATAGTATAGAGAGATGTGTTCGGTGACGTTATGATCGCCTTTTGGGGAAAGTCGAGGTGGGTCTTGTGTAGACTGGTGAGACGTCTCTGCCATTAATCGGCTGTGATGGCACTGTCAGTCCTTCACTCGTGTGCGTGTCTTCATAATCCGAGCTGAGGACCTCATAATTGTATATGTGGAAAAGAAAGTGTGAATCGCCTTAATATTATTTTGCCGTGGTGTAGAAAAGGGGTCCCGTGTTTGCACTTGTCTGGGCTATAGCTCAGGGGGAGGATGAAAAAAATTAAAAGTGCTCACTTAGCGCAGTCAGCGTCTCAAATCCCGGCACAGCTATGCGTGCGCACCGGCTGCTCGACTTTTGCTGGGAAGGAGACCCCAGTTTTTGTACACACGTTCCACAAATGAGACACACGGGTTTACCGGCAATGTCAGTAAACATATACTCAGCCTCCCATTGGTTTTTAAAGGCTCTATGTTCAGAATCACCTTTTCTCTTTGGCATCGTGTGGGCTAGCTTGGCAATAACTTGTAGCATCATAAGCTAGACTTGATTAACGTGGTAAGTGTTCGGCAAGGCATCTGAAGCGCTGGATTATGGGATCTGTAGTTTATTGTGTTACCAGCGCTTCATATCCCCGGGCCATTAATAACAATAATACAGTATATAAAATGATCTCGCGGGCCGGATATAATTACACGCCGGGCCGGATGTGGCCCGTGGGCCTTGAGTTTGACTCATATGGACTAAATAGAACTTGAAAAGAAATATTTTTTGGAACATCGAGCCCGCGTGCTATTGTGGTTTTGCTTGTGTGCTTCAGTAAGTTACCGTCCACTCGCTCTTACTTTTTTACCGTTCATCTAATGAATACACTGAGTATGGCTTTACCAAAACAATCATTGATCGCGAATAAAGTATCCATTACTCATGAAGCTTCAATAGGTGATCTGACATTCTGCGTTAACCGCATGCGTTTTCATACGTCTCAAACTAAGGAGATGCGAGGTTAAAATAAATCGAGAAGCGCGCGTACATACTTAGTGCATCCCCTCTCGGGAATCGAACCTCGAACGTGGGCGCTACAGGCGAATGTTTTACTATTGCGCCATGGCGTGTGGTTTATCTATTTCAGTGTAGCACTGTAATTCAGTTTTTGTTCAGCACTCTTTGGAACTGTTGCTTTTTGTTTGCGCACTGCGTCAGTTCACGTGAGCCGCTGAATATGGTTTTATATGTCACTTGCTCGCTTCTAATTGTTTCGCTGCCTTCTTAATTATATAATGCATGTTTTCTAAAGCGCGTTTTGTAGCTCTTCCTGTCTTTCTACGTAATGCGTGATTACGTGAGAGGCATGATGATGTCATACAAAACTCCGCCCCTCAAGCTGAACTCCATTACAGTAAATGGAGAAAAATAGCTTCTAGTTATGACCATTATGCGTAGAATTTCAAAATGAAACCTGCCCAACTTTTGTAAGTAAGCTGTAAGGAATGAGCCTGCCAAATTTCAGCCTTCTACCCACACGGGAAGTTGGAGAATTAGTGATGAGTGAGTGAGTGAGTGAGTGAGGGCTTTGCCTTTTATTAGTATAGATAAATGAGGGTTTACTGTACTACCAAAGCAGTCGTACCAACGAAGTTCACTAACCCAATTTCTTTTTCTTCGGTTATAGTCTTAAATAAAAGCACACTTCTTCTGTTATATTGTTTATTTGATATTTATTGTTTATATTGTTTATTTGATATTTGGACTTCAGTCTTCACACATTGTACACTTCATGTCAAAATTTTTTTGTTAGTACTAAAACATGAAAAAAGATTATCTTTTAGGTATATGTTCAACATTTCTTTTATTTCCTGTAATCCTACATTTACAGTGATCCCTAGCTATATCGCGCTTCGACTTTCGCGGCTTCACTCCATCGCGGATTTTAAATGTAAGCATATCTAAATATATATCATGGATTTTTCGCTGGTTCACGGATTTCTGCGGACAATGGGTCTTTTAATTTATGGTACATGCTTCCTCAGTTTGTTTGCCCAGTTGATTTCATACAAGGGACGCTATTGGCGGATGGCTTAGAAGCTACTCAATCAGAGCATGTATTACATATTAACTAAAACTCCTCAATGATATACGATATGCCTCCCGCGCGGTGCTTGATTGTTTGTTTTTCTCTGTCTCTCTTACTCTCTCTGACATTCTCTGCGCCCGACGGAGGGGGTGTGAGCAGAGGGGCTGTTTGCCTAGAGGATACGGACGCTCCTCTAAAAAATGCCGCTTTATCGCAGTGCTTCGGCATACTTAAAAGCCCAAAAGCACGTATTGATTTTTTGATTGTTTGCTTTTCTCGCACTCTCTCTCTCTCTGACATTCTCTGCTCCTGACACGCATTCCTTTGAAGAGAAGATATATTTGCATTCTTTTAATTGTGAGAAAGAACTGTCATCTCTGTCTTGTCATGGAGCACAGTTTAAACTTTTGACTAAAGGTTGTTATTTCATGTCTAGTGGGCTCTAATAATGTTAACAGTGTGGGAGAGTTTATAAGGGCTTAAAATATATAAAAATAACCATACAAACATATGGTTTCTACTTCGTGGATTTTCATCTATTGCAGGGGGTTCTGGAACGCAACCCCCGCAATCGAGGAGGGATTACTGTACATATATCTTTGTAGACATGGAAGACACATGAAATGCATGTGTTCCAAATAACAATATATTATTTACCCTATATAGCTCCCAGTACCTTATTCCCAGATAAACAAGGCTTGAGCTGGGAGAGCTTTTTGCCCTTCCTGTAGCGGTGGAGGCATGGGATAGTAGGCTGCTTGTGCTTATCAAAACATTTACAAAACAAAAGAATGATGGAGAGGTGTGAACGGATTTAAGGTGGGCCAGGTTTACGAGTTTTTTCATAGGCTTTGGTAATTCTAGTGTTAAGAAAGGGGATTGGAGTGAGTGTTCCAACTTTAGGGGAATTCATACTCCGCAGCTTCCCATGGAACCTGTGCACGGGTTCTGGAAATCAGGGTCCAGATGTTGGTGTAACCTCAGGATCAGGAGAAGCAATGTAGATTTTGTACTGGCCGTCGAACACTGGACCAACTTTTTACTCTCGCAAAGAATCTGGAGGTTTCATGTGAGTATGCCCAACTAGTCTACATATGTTTTGGGGACTTCATAAAGGCATACAACCACTTCCTCAGGGTTTGCATTGCTGACAGTAAGTTAGATGTATTTCTGGTGGGTGTGGGACAATGTTTGGCCTTTCCTCTGTCACTCATTCTGTTCATAATATTTTTGGATGGAATTTCTAGGTGCAGCTAAGAAGTGGAAGGTGTCCAGTTTGGTGATCTCTGAAAAGATCTCTCTGTGTTTTTGCAGATGATGTGGTCATCCTGACTTCATCAGGCTATGACTTCAGATGCGCACTGGGGTATCTGAGCGTGAAGTGGCTGGAATGAGGATCACCACCTCCAGATCTGAGGTCATGGTTCTCAGCTGCTAAAGGGTGGTGTGCCCTCTCTTGGTTGGGGATGAGCCAGGCATGTATTACTCTTTATTTGCCAGCACTCATTTGCCATTTATGTAAATCTCTATTTACTCTTCTCACTTCACTAATCATTTGTTACTCTTAACTTCTCCCTCATCATTTCTTATTTTCAAGCCCAAAAAAATTGTCCATAACAATGGGAATTGGATCAGGATGGGAGGTAGATAAATGAGATATATACATAACATAATTTGTTTTAATTATTAATTTGCTATATATACTATAGAGTAACTTTAAGAATTATAGGTATTAAAAATATAAAGTTATCTCTATATATATAAAATCTGTCTGTATGTCTGTCCGCTTTTTACAAAAGAACTGCTTAACGGATTTAGATCAGGTCTTTTTCTATAATTTTCTTGACCATTCCGCTTGATTTTGCAACTTCTCTCGTTGTACTATGTATCATAGTTCGCTTGCAGTACTGATTTATTTGTGCCATGCAGAGAGACATGCAGTGGGAGAAGGGGGAAGGACGCTCCACATTCACGTGTCAGCCTTGAGGTGTAACATAACCTCCACTTAGTTAGTGAATAAGAGAACTACTTAACGGATTTAGATTGGGTTTTTTCTATAATTTGCTTGAACATTTTCGGTTGATTTTGCGACTTCTCTCATTGCACTAAGAATTGTAGTTCACTTGCAGGAGCGATATATTCCAAGACAGAGGATGCTGGCTGAGGCGAGGGGGAAGCATGACGTCAGGAGTGGGAATGTGGGCAGGGCTGTTTTCACTGTCCTGTTTCACTACTATGCAGGCAGAGCTGTGGGGGACGGCTAATATTTATTATATTATATTATATTATATTATATTATAATTAATCAATTTGTAAAGTACCACCTTCACTTCCATAATTTATATATATGTACATTAATTTTTCCCATTGTATAGAGTTGCCATGTTTATAGTTTATTTTTTATTTTTATTGAACAGTTTACAATGATCCTGTAACCTTGGCACATCAGCTGCCCTTTAGTGTTCTGTTGGGAAATCTACAAGCTTTTTTTCAAAGCAATAAACACTCTGTTGTATACAAATATCTATAAGAATGTTAACTACAAAGTACAGTAACAAGGCATTCTGTCAAAGTTGGTAGCACAAGTAGGGCAGCTAGTAGGAAACATGCTTCTTTATCCTGCACCATCTCTTAACGGCCCAGTTACCAACGTTCCTCTTTATCCAGCCTGACATCTCTCTAGTTTAATGTGCCTTTTCTATTCACAATTGTGCAGCCTTTAAAAAAAGCACAAGTAATATGTATGTAAATATTGTTCACTTATGTTTTCATTCAACTCCAATTTGAAAAAAAGTTCTTTATCTTTGTGGTATACATTCAGGTCAGAGCAATTGGAAGGAAGCAAGCAAGATACATAGCTACTTAGATGTTTTGTGATGCATGATTTTTCTCAGAACCAAGAAAAAAAAGGTAATGAATGCTCTAGATATTCTGGTAGGTATGTGAAACAGTTTCATTATGCTTTTCTGTAAATACTGACATAGGGGACAAAGTGGGAAATTTCAAGTGCTGCATTAAAACTGTTGTCTGCAAAATGTTTTAAGTTTTTTCAGTTGGTCTAGCTGGCTACCCTTAAAAGACAAGTGCAATCAGTTTTTGACATCAGTTTAAACCAAGCAGGGTAGCCTTCACCTGTTACAGGTATGAATATCTAAATACCTGTAACAAGACAATGTTTACATATTGTTATATTAGAGCTTTTAAGTTTAATCACCACTCATTTTAGTGTCAGTTCTGAGTGGTCTAAATATAAACACGTACATTATGTTATGTACTGTATATGTAATGGATAGAACATGGATTCACTGATGTAAAGGCATAGAGAAGACAATGAAAAATAATTAAGGCTGCCAGAACAAAGACAAAAATTATAGAATGATGACTATGAATACTTTTTAGTGTTACCAGATTCAGACATTATCTCATGTAGACTAAGAGTGTAAAGGGAACACGTACATTTTATGTTATTAGCTCTGTTGATGTGGTATTTAAATGTTCTTTTTAATTACTGTTGAAGTTAAAATGAAAGGGGTATTTCTAAGTTCTCCTTACAATGTGTCTGTGTTGCATTCTTGATGGCTGGTGCACCAGTGTTAAAATAATACAAGTAAATTACATGGATAGGTTTTGGATACAATTGATATCATAATCTTTTATTTATAATAAAATTACATGTGTCTATGTGCATCTTTTGTGATTAGCAGTAGTGATACTAGATATATACTAATGGATTAAAGAAAAGTAAAATCCAGCGCAAAAAGAATCTTTAATATTTGCTCAGTGACATATAAGAAATTGAATAACCTCAATGATTGCACATTTTTGGAGAAATCATACCATCAGTCACATAAACAAATCTCCTGAACTAATCTGCTTTAAAGTGAAAAAGCCATATGTAAAAAAGTAAGTCCCCCCTTATTGTTTCCATATCATTTAAGAAAATAATTAGAGCATGATGCTACTTATTCTTGAAATTCAGCCCAAGGACTACAAGAACGCCTTGATTATACTAAAAATGGCCCAAGTACTAACCACTTAAATAGGGCTAAAATATTAAAAGAGAATGGAACTGTCAAAAACCCTAACCCAAATAAATGTTATCGACTGACAGGAACAAGCAAGTCCAAACTTAAAATGCTGGGATGTCAACTGGGTCACCCCGTTTACTGAAATAATTAACGGAACCAAAATAACATGCGCATCATGGGCAAAAGGCAACAAAAAATCAGCTTCAGACATTGGCAATAGTGATAAGGCTCTGAAGAGTAGTCAGGTTTCAGGGTGGAGCGCTCCCTGTTGGGCTGCTTATACCCAAATGAGCTGCCTCCTACTGTTTTTATAGTTCATTGACAGTGAGGATCATGGTCAGTTGCCCTCATTAGGCAACTTCACAGAGCTGTGAGGAGGAAAAGGGGCCAAAAATTGCACCCCTTCGTGCCCCAGGGTGTTAGTGCTTACCACTGATGAGACTGGAAGATGATCATCTCTTGCACGTGAGTGACATAAATAAAAATTAATAATTCTGTAATTTATTTTATTAAACTGAATAAAGAACTGTTCTGTATGACAAAATTTCAAAACTAAATTAAAAGAAAGAGGAATACGAAATATTCAACAGAAAATCAATAATTCAAAAGAAAAGATGAACAGAGAAAAGGCAGTCCAGATTAAGAATAAACCAAAATCTGCTAACCAAAAATGTATACTAGACAACAACAGCCAATGTAAAGGAAAGCCAAAAGATCCAAATGGAATTGGTCAAAAAGCATGCAGCTTATGAAAATGATCTATACTAATAAAAGGCAAAGCCCTGACTGACTGACTGACTGACTCACTCACTCACTCTTTTTTTTTTTTTTTAAACCCCGAGGCAACCCAAGCACCACCACCCCCAGGGATCCTCCAGACACTCTAAGCTCAGACTCTTCACCACATCAACCACAGCATCCCGCAGGACAATATCAATGACCCTCCATCGTCGCTATGTGATGGAACCGATCAAAGGAGCCCAGAGAGATTGATTTGAAGTGGAGGCAGAGGCTGTCTCAAGTGTAATATGATCCAATAAAAGATTTCTATACTGGTTAATGCAAAGATTATCTTTGTTTTTCCAGTTTATGAGGATAGTTTTCTTAGCGATGCATATGGCAGTGAGAACTACGTGAACCAAATTTGTTTCAATCGGGACATCCTCTAGGTTCCCCAGCAGGCAAAATGAGGGGGAAGTTGGGATATCACATTTCAAACACTTTGACAGGTCTTCACATACTCCATACCAGAATCCCTGAACAGGTGGACAGAACCACAGTGCGTGGATATAACTGTCAGGAATGCTGTCCGTGCAGTGTGTGCAGGTGTCAGATGGCACAAATCCCATCCTGAACATCCGATGACCTGTATAGTGTACTCTGTGTAGAATTTTGTATTGAATTAATTGTAAATTGGGGTTTCTGATTGTTTTAAAAGTTTTTAAACAAGTTTGGGACCAAAAAGTCTGGTCATAGCTAACTAATAGATCCGCCTCCCATTTACCTATAGGAATTGCTATTGTATCATCTATTTTGGTCAATGTTTTATATACTTTAGACAGTAATTTGGGATGTTTGAGATTACAGAAGTCTAATACCCTTGATGGTGTTTGTAATTCTACTTTATTAAGCTTACATTTTTCTTTAACTACTGATTTAATTTGGAGATATTCTAAAAATCTATTCTTGTCTATCCCAAATTGGGAGACTATTCTGTTAAATGGAGTGAAATCCAATCCTTCAAATATGTGTTCCATGTATAGAATTCCCTTACTTTTCCAGTATGGGAAGTTCATCATTTTATTGTTTTGCAATATGTCAGGATTATTCCAGATGGGTGTGCGTCTGCATGGAATTAGTGAAGACTCTGTCATTTTTAGATATTCCCACCATGCTGTCAGTGAGGTGCTAATATTAATACTTTTAAAGCTTTCATGCTTTCTTATTTTTGAGCTAATAAA
>JANRMT010062819.1:8450698-8504446 GCA_026402145.1 Polypterus bichir lapradei
GTTTCTGCTCAGTTTTGCAAACTGGTGGCACCCAGCTTCAAAGCAGTGCTACTGTTTCTGTTTCTTTTTCATATTTCCATCCATGACGCGGGATTTATCTAATACACCAAAATTATTAGCATATTGTTTACAAATTTAATTCACTTGATTGTAATCATTCTGTAACAGTAGTGTACAAAAAGACCAAACTATTCTAACTACCGCAGCTGCTTTAGCATTTTTAGAAGATACCAGAAAGAATTAGAAGAGAATGCACATTTATAGATGATGATAGCTGATAAACTTGATTTCAATTTCCAAGAGCTGTCCTCTTGGAGCTATGTGCTGAACTGCCATCAGCTTTACAAGTCAGACCTTAAGGAATTGTGCTCTAACTGCTTCTTTGTAAGTTCTGTCCACCCTTGGGATTTTAGCCACTGGTACTTTTCAACAGGAAAAGGCTGATCAATTGGATATTTCTCAAACATTATTGAGTCACGCCACGCCAGCTGTATAGGATGGTATTATCTGCTAGTCATACAGATATATAAGATTTCCTTACACTGTGGTTGAACTGGAAAACATCAAAGCACATTTTACAGCAACGTCCAGTTTTCCAAATGTAATTGGAACAGACACTTGTACACACATTACTATTGCAACAATGTTGGACAATATACATCAGCCAGGGACGAATAACCAAAAGAATGAGCTGGTAAAACACCATCTATTGCAGAAGAGCCTATAAAAATGGCAACTCCGCACAGTCTCAGGTGGTTTTTGCAACTAGTGTGGCAAAAGGCAAGCAGTCCTTCTAATGGTAACAAGTGACCTCAAAAAGAGAATCTATCTTTGTGGTGCTTGATGCTGACACTGCACTATAAAAGTGCCTTCAGAGAATGAATGTGCTTATGAAAATAGAAAGCATTTCCACTTTATTAATGTACTGCTCTATAGTCCATTGAAAGTTTTTCGCATTGTGCAGGCATTTAGCGTACTACATAATGTGGCACACAATTGTTACTTGCCTGTACATGAAGGAATGCAATAAGATGAACCTGACTCTGACCCACCAAATGATCAGCCAAATTAGACAACGTTACAGCTTTGTTTAAATGTAATTAGAAGAATGTAAAAACAGGTAACCAGATACAGCATTTTTTTAACCAATTAATTTAATTTGTGGTCAATATTACATAGTACAGCCCTTATATTCCTTAGTTCATTGGCCACATTTCTTACAGCATCCACAGCATTTTCTGACTATAGAACAGCGTCCATCAGCACACGGCCAGATGACCGCCTAGCGGTTTCTGAGGCAGAGGTGTGTATGTAGCCAGAGCCCAAAGATGTGCTGGGCGCAGCAGCACCATCATCTCATCCTCAGCTTGTTGTTCAGCTTTGGTAATATTGTCAGAAACAGAATAAACAGATGATGGACTGCGACTCGATTTTTGATGGCAATTTTAATATCTGACCAATTTTTTATTTTGGGCACTATGTGACTTTTTGAACTTGAACTATCAAGTGTCTCTGTCATGCTGTATTACTCCATCAGTTTCTTTTTGTTGCTTATACCACTGCTTAAGCCATCAAGTAGTACATTTTTCCTTGCCTCTACTTCGCGTTCGCTTAAATTCTTCTTTTTTTATGTGCTTTTGCCATTATCTTTTAATAAAACACTGAACAGTAGAGGCTATTTATATTGATTTGCATATTTAAATATGCAAAATTCTGGGAGGAGTTGGGGTAGGGCTGTAGCCACATGCACGTGCATTAAATTTCATGTTCATTGGGATTTATAAAGAGGAAGTGCATGGAACTTGGCGTACACACAGTTTTATGCATCTAGATTTTTTTGTGTGTACACAAGTTTCCAGTTTTGTCTGTGCACCATGTTTTTGTGTGAATTCTATGTACCGCATTATAAATGAGGCCTCAGGACATTACTGAATATACCATGAACTCCCCTTTTCGAAGAGAAATCACAGGAAAATGGAAGGTATTCTGTATCCCATAACATTGGATTATATAATAGGATAACCCAAAGATACTAACAAATCTGCAGCTGAGAAAACGTATTAAGAGTGTGTAATGGCCATGTCAATGTCCATACTGTACCGAGATGACTGAGGCAAGATCGTAAGAGGGCTCTGCATAAATGAATATCCTTAAATATTAATACACTTAAGAGTATTATTACCAATATTCGTCCTAGATTATCCAAAAAACTAATAGATATATTGTCTATAAAAATTTACAAAAATTAAAATGACAAAGTAAAACTGCTATGTGTTGTTCTCTAACCGGAAGTTACATTTAACAAATTCTTGGACTAAATGGTACAAGGCTTCCCTCAAGCACTGGTCCAGGGCAAAACAAATCCCACATATATACACAAAACAGTCTACACATAGTTCAAGTACAGGATATTAAACACCCTCCATTTAGTTGTTTGTTCTGATTAGATAAGTTCAAGTAAAGAGATAACACTGAATGCAAGATTTCATACAACTTGTGAAAAAAAGCTTTTAAGCTGCAATAAAATGCAGAAAATAATCAAGTATTCATGTTGTCAAAAGTGTTTATGATTCACTTTAAGCAGCCCTGAATTCTATTGTATGCACCAAGATTAAATTATTACTTATTTTTAACTTCGTACACACAACTGCATAAATAGTGCTGGAGTGCTACTGTGAATAATACACTTTGCCTGACTTCTGCATTGTTTAGTCTCAGGTTTATTTAACTTTTGTATCTTGAAGGACAGAATCCATATAATCAATCTTCAAGAGTGCCAGATTACTGAATACCTTTTCATTTCGGGGTCATCTTCATGGCTCTTTTACTTGTCAGGCTCTAAATCTAAATACTGAAGAATAAGTTGTCTGCACGGCTTACCTTACCTCATCTCATCAACCTATTGATATTTTCTGGCTTTGGCCTTATGACTAGGTCAGACCCCCACTACACAGCTGTCTGTGAAGGTCTGTTCAACACTGTGGTACTGAATTTATCTGCAAAAAATCTTATGTCATAATATTAACATATTGACTAAAAAATCGACCTTTTCCTCATTTTATTTCACAAAATATAATTCCTGCATGTAATCTGTCACACTTTTTTCACCATTTTATTTACAAATGTTATGTGGTACACTATTGTTTGAATCATTTGGTATTTTATTCTTGGTAATTATGCTTAGAAGCACTTGCAGTGTTAAAGGTGCAGTACAATATGTGTACTGAGTGAACGATACTGGGTTTGGTGGGTCTACCATTTGATTGTAGCTTTTCCATCCTTCTTGTAAGTTTTCTCAGGGTACTTTAACTTTCCTTCACCACACCAACACATCGTGTTATGGTAATTGACATCTCTTGACGTGCTGGTAATTGTGTCCTGCAATGGACTGATACTCTGTCAAGAATATATGCTTGTCTTGCATCCAATGCTACAGCCCCCACCCACAACTTTGAAATGGCCTGGTGGGTGGATGGATAAGTGACAAAGGCCAGTGATAGCATAATCCAATGTGGATAATAATGGATTTTTTTAAATAAACCCTTTCTGATAATTTAAGAGTATTTGTGTCAGGGGCTCAGACGCATCTGTTAGTTTTTTTCAAGGGTGAGGCAATTCTGCAAAATATGATTTTCAAATATCGGTACTGTGATAGTTGCTAACAGGACAACAGAAGCACTCTAACTATTCTCTTATTATAAGAAGATTTCTTCATGAGTTTTTGTTTGCATTTATTACTAGTTAAATTAACAACTGTATGTGATTTTTTCAGGATAAAATGGGAAATAGTGCTTTCAGTCTGCTATTCCAAATGAAATATACAAAACTCATTTCAAAATGTAAATGTCAGAAGCTAAGGTGTTGTAGTTCTCCATCATTCCATCATTACTTTCTTTATTATTGTTTATGCTGCTTTCAAAATGCTGTGTGAATAAGGCAGCAATAATGTTTGTCAAAAATACAAAAAGTGTTTTCCTATTACTTGAGGCTGAATTCAAAAGCACAATTAACATTAACTGTATTGACTTGCTTTGTGCTCACAATATACAGATGAATCCATATTTAATCTCCCACCAACCTTCTTGCCGCCATTAATATTATCATTTCTATTCTGTTTTAGCTGTATCCTAAACTGTAAATCAATATATTCATTACCAAGTGGGGAATACTAGATTAGGTTTCAAGGATAAATGGATGTTGTACATAAATGGAACACAATCGAGATGTAACATATACACAATTGATAAAGAGTATTTTATAATTATGGATAATACATTAATATAAGGGGATTAAATTAAAAGATATTGAACCTTTTTTTTTTGCAATCAGTATGATTCAGATGACCATGTTTAAATTAGCACTACAAAATACAATTTTATATTCCAGCTGCATTTGTATTCGTATACATATGTATAGCTAGTGATAAATGCTTGACACTTTAATTATGCAAAATACATGTCTAATTTAAAAACAAAAATTCACTTTTAGAAATATATTGGAATTTCATGAAAATGATTTTCAGGAAGAATGAAGCACTTGACATGTGTGAGGGACAGTTGTATGTTACTGATCTGATCATACACCAGCTGGCCTAATTCTTTGGTTAGAAAGAACAGCATAGTACCCTGCAGCAAACACTTTAATAGACATATGTGTGCATGTATGTGTGGTATCTAAACAGAAAGAAATACAGTAAGTAGATAAGTACATATGGAGTGCATATACAAACATAGGCAATCATAATGTCAAAACTGATACGTTTTATTGTGCATTACCCAGGAAGAGTAATTACAACTACAATATTTTCCGTTCCTTTAAATTTGAAATGCTACTCATTAAGCCAACCTATAGATGGCACTATTAACCCAATTTCTGAATTCAGGCACTACATGAGGCCCTGGATGGTGTTCATATACAAAAAAGGAAATGCCTCACATTTTAATACAATTTTGTACACTCAAAACTTGTGAAAATTAGCAACTTAGCACAAAGTATGGCATATTTCCCTTGAATGTTAATAGTGAATGAATAATATTAATAACCTGCTTATCTGCAAATAGAAACGTGGTTATCATGGCGCATTTCCATATACAAGAACTAAATGTTAATAGAAGTTAAAGTGTTGGTTATGAACTTAAAGTAGTCTAAACATGTTAACCATTAAAGGTGACACAAAACTTACTTTGCCAGCAAGACACAACACACAATTAGTGGGTTTAGAAACAAATGCTGAACAGAATTCAACTTATTCTTGTATTGCGCTCTTCACTGAGTGCAGGCGCAGAGTGCTGTGAAGAATTCAGATTATACTAATTACTACATACAGGACTAGTACACATATAAATGGATATTTTTTAAAACACACAAAGCACAAGGTAGAATTGAGTAAACGTAAATGAAAACCATCAATATCTGTTCATTAATTAATTGATGAACTATGGGCAGTTGACAATGGTGGAGATTAAAATCGTAAAAGAGAAAGTCAATAATAAAGTCACCGTCCTCGAGATCACAGCCAACTGGCTGCCTACCTGCTCCTGGGTTTTCTATAGTGGAGTCTGTGCTGACCATCCAATCTACTGAGAGAATCTTTCAATCTGATGAGTCAAACACCCCTTTATCTGAGATGTAGTACAGCAGCCTGGCAGTAGAGGAGCTGGCACCAAGTGCCACATCCAGATACCAAGAAAAGAAATAGAATAGAGTTTCTTGGCACTGTAACTAAAACCTTGACCTACCATTGTTATTTTCTTAATTCTTGGAATCTTTATTAGGCCAGAATCTTGAGATCTCAATGTACACTCTGGTTTGTAAGTAAAGATGAGTTAAGATAAGTAAGTAGGGCCTTGGCTATTTAAGGCTTTACAAGTTAAAATGAGGATTTTGAAATCTGCCCTAAGCTTAAATGGGAGCCAGTGTAAGGACTTGAGAATTGAAGTTATGTGTTTGTATTTTCCATTTTGTTTAATAATTCTTGCAGGAGCATTTTAAATTAATTGAAAGCTGCATAAAGAACAATTTGAAAAGCCAATGAATAATGCAGTTGTCAATCCTACTAGAAATAAATATATGAATTAATTTATCAGTATCTTGCATATTTAGAAAATGTCTTAATCTTGCAACATTTCTAAGATGGAAAAAACATTCTTTGGATAGTTTTGTAACGTGTTCTTTAAACTACATATTAGTGTCAAAAATAACACCTAAATTATGTGCTGATTCAGTAAAACTAATGAACAGAAAGCACACACAAGCTTGGAGTCTGTGAGCATGCTGTACACATGGAACAAAAAATGCTGTGAATTCACAACTGACCCACATGTCCGGCTCAAATGTGAAGCAGAAAATTATGCACAATATATTTTGAAATGTCAATATTATCATTAATGTCATCCATAAAACAATTTTAAAATAGCAGTAAATACAAGAATAGTCTGAAGGTAAATAAATAATGGTCTAGCTGAAAGTAAAATGACACTATGAAAATTACATAATAAAAACATGGGAACAATCAAATACTATATGTCAAACTCTTTAAAACATCAAAAGAAGTCAAATAATTTTTAATTCAGAATTTACTTGTTAAGGAACACTTAAGGTAACTATATTATGTCTTGAGAATTTCAGAATATAGTCCATTGAAATCGGTTCTGGCATATTCAATAATATGATTTAACAAAGAAATTCATCTAACTATCTATAAACCTACCCCTTTTGTTCATTTTCTTAGCCCCCTTTCTATGGCCTATTAAGAGGTTACAGAAAATGTCCTTGAAATTAATATTATTTTGCCTGCATATACAGAAGCACTTTGCCTTTGTCTACATTAACATTCACTTAATGTGGTTTTAATTTCATTTGCTGTGTTTTTACTGGTTACAATTTTGCTTTTTACCAAATTTCACAAGTAACTATAGCAGATTAATAGCACTGATGTAAATTAAAAAGGGTAACAGCCTTAATACCTGAGGCCTCATGCATAATGCTGTGTGTACAATATACACTAAAACATGGCACACAGACAAAACTGGAAATGTGCGTACACACAAAAAAATTCAGATCCATAAAACTGTGCTTAAGCAAAGTTCCACACACATTCTCTTTATAAATCCCAGTCTACGTGAATTTTAACACACACACACGTGCCTTTGTAAAGCTGGCGGCAGTTTAATATACAGCTCTAAGAGGATAGCTCATGGAAACTGAAATCGAGTTAGAAGCCAGTAGTCGTCATCTATAAATATGTGACCTCTTCTAATTCTTCTTGCTTTGACTTCTAACAATACTAAAGCAGCTATGGTAGTGGAATAGTTTGGCTATTCCGTGCACAATTATATTGTTACAGAATGATTACAATCATCCATCCATCCATTATCCAACCCGCTATATCCTAACTACAAGGTCACGGGGGCCTGCTGGAGCCAATCCCAGCCAACACATGGCGCAAGGCAGGAAAAAACCCTGGGCAGGGAACCAGCCCACCGCAGTGATTACAGTAATCCCTCGCTATATCGCGCTTCGACTTTCGCGGCTTCACTCTATCACGGATTTTATATGAAAGCATAAATAAATATATATGCTGATTTTTCGCTGCTTCGCGGGTTCTGCGGACAATGTGTCTTTTTACTTCCTGTACATGCTTCCTCAGTTGGTTTGCCCAGTTGATTTCATACAAGGGACGCTATTGGCGGATGGCTGAGAAGCTAACCAATCAGAGCACGCAGTTAAGTTCTCCTGACTGAGAAGCTAACCAATCAGAGCATGCAGTTGAGCTCCTGCGTGCTGAATGCAGTGTTTACGAGGAAGTCTCATCTCGCTCATTCAGCATCAACGTGTTTCGCTGTGTAAAGAGTTGTGCTTTTTAGTGTTTATCTTTGTGCATAGTCAAGCCCTTCATTATGGCTCCAAAACAATCTGCTACTGCTTCAGGGGCCGTGCCCAAGCGCAAGAAGAAGATGTTAATGATTGCCGAAAAGATAAACGTTTTGGATTTGTTGAAGGCTACAATTCTTTTTATTTAAAAAGCAGGAAAGGAATATAAGATCTACGGCTGCAGTGTCCTTTTAACCAGGGTGCAAAACGAGTTGTAAGTGGATATAATAAGGCAGTAGTCTGGATGGAATCTGCTTTAGGGATTTGGATTGAAGACTGCCAGAAGAAGAACAACGGCAGTGCTACACAATCGCCTGAAGTGGCTACTTTACAAGGGCTGTAACGCTCTCCTTTGTTGTGCAGTAAAATTAAACTCATTGTTATCGGACAAGTCATCATGTCATTGTTGGTGAGTAACCATAATTAATTTTCTTCTTACAGTGCTTAGTACATGTACGTTCGTTTAGTGTCACTGTACACACATTTACTGTATACTATTTTTCTTGCATTGTACGTATTTAATAAAGTATCTATCTATCTATCTATCTATCTATTTATTGCTGGTGACCTGTCTATCGTAATGGCTGTAACATATGTGATATCGGAGACACTCAATATCTTTAAAATAATATTTAGGTTTTACTGTATATAAACAGTGTGTTTATATACATAATTTCAATGAATCTTACCTAATATCTAAGAGAATACAAAGGGATTATGCTGTATAACTTTGCGGGGAATATTTATAAACAGTGCAGGAGAGTTTATAAGGGCTTAAAATATATAAAAATAACCATACAAACATATGGTTTCTACTTCGCGGATTTTCACCTATCGCGGGGGGGTCTGGAACGCAACCCCCGCGATCGAGGAGGGATTACTGTACAATCAAGTGAATTAAATTTGTATATGATATGCAATTAATTTCAGTGTATTAGATAAATCCCGCGTCATGGATGCAAATATGATAAAGAAACAGTAGTACTGCTATGACACTGGGTGCCACCAGTTTGCAAAACCAAGCAAAAACTTGTGTGCGTGCGGTGTGAGTGAAATCCATTCTATTTTTTTTTTGTAACATTGAAATCACATTTATACATTTTCATTCTTTAAGTTCTTCTTCAGTATGAAGTATTTGGAATTTGTTTAATAAAGGTTTGTAAATAACATCTTAAATTTCTGTTAGCATTACATGTAAAATCCCATCTTTTCATTAGACTTAAATGCTTCTAGCACCAGAAGCATATCTGCATCCTCTGTTTTAAAATCTTTAAACACAGATCATGGTGGCAGGATGTCAGTGTTTAGCGTTCTGCCTCAAGGATGTAACATCCTGGCTATGAATCATTGTCTCTGCAAAATTTGCACATTTTCCCCATGTCTGTTTAGGTTTTCCTCTCCCTTTCCAAAATATGGACAGGTTAGTTGGATTGGTGACACTATTGCTGTCTTGAACCTGTCTTGAGGCCAGTGCTGCTAGGATAGGCTTCAGCCCCTCCTAAGTCTGAGCTGGAGTTTAAATGTTAAACATAATTAGTTTTTACTTCTACCTATGGCTTTCTTCTTTTCTAAATAATTGTGTTGAAGCACTTATTGCAATGACTTCTCCTTGTACATCTCTGATGCCTGTTAAATTCTCTTTTAGTGTTTTTTTTCTGAAATAGTAGTAAAACCTGTGCTCTGTTTTTTATATTGTTTTTACTGTTTTAAATTGTTTTTTCAGCCTGGTTTGTGGTTTTCTGTATTTTTAGGTCTTTCTTTTTTGGGTTTTTAATTGTATTATAAAATAAGCTTATAAAACCTATGTTTTAATCATGTTTAATCTTCCATTTAGGTATGGTATTTTATTTTTTTATTTACTTTTGAAACATACTTTTTGGGGTGCAAGGATTAGTATGTCTCTGAAGTGACACTGTAGGAAATGAGGAACTTAGCTTGGTTAATTAATTATCTGTCTTGCCTCTGGCAATGTGCGTAATTAATCAAATAATTCAGTAGGGCTCCTACTTTATTTATTTCACCTTCATCTGTTTTAGGAGACAGGTCTCTAGCCATTAGACTTGTATCAAGGTAACTGAAGTACACTCATTTTAAGAAACAAAATGATATCAAAATGATGATATTTATATAATCTACAATTTTAATTTACCTTAGCAGAGATTAATAGTTTTTTTTTTTTTTGGCGTTTTGTTATACTGCTTTATCAGCTTGTTTTTTGCAGTATCTTCTACATCCTCATAGGGAAAAACATTACTCTTCCTGGCATGAAAGTTTATGTGCTGAAATTCCATTCTTGAAGTGATGCCTGCTTCTCAGTGGACTAGATCTCAGTTTTTAGGTCCAGAAAGAGAAGAGATGTTTAGAGCTTTCAGCTCCCAAGTGATGAAGCGGCTCTTCAGATTATTAGTTTTAAAGAGAAATTTCAGAGGTGTTCAGTCAGTTTGGAGAGTGTGCTCTAGAGTGACGCTAGGAAAGAGTATCCCAGGGAATTCCCAGAGTTCTCTCAGAACCATCTCCAGATGGAATTACTGAAACTGGTTTATGAAGGAAAGTGGAATCTCTCCTGATTGGATTAAAGTCACTTCCATGTACAAAAATTTGAGCCTACACATAAGTGAGTTTTTATGTTCATTATAGTTGTCATGACTTTAATTATGTGTCATTGATCTGGCCTGAGTCCATTTTGCACTTTCTGGCTCAAAAAGTTTGTAAAGGGGCCTTGCAAAATTGCCAGTTCAACTGATTTACACCTTTATTATCAGATAAATCAAA
This sequence comes from Polypterus bichir lapradei, assembly GCA_026402145.1. NCBI lineage: Eukaryota > Metazoa > Chordata > Cladistia > Polypteriformes > Polypteridae > Polypterus > Polypterus bichir. Next base: position 8,461,343 of record JANRMT010062819.1, read on the forward strand.
GGCTGGTCCTGGCACAAAGATTTTGTAGGTTGAGAGAAGGTGAAACTGCCTGCATCCCTGGTAAATCTGTTTTCTTAAGTGGCCTGGTATTCTACTAAAGCATAGCAGAATGGACAATGTCCACTTTGTTCCTACAACATCCCCACTATATATTATATATATGTTTTTTATAAGTGTTTCGTCATTCCCAAAAGCTAAGCTTTCTATAACTAATGTCTCTTTGTTTTAATGCACCTTAGTATTTTCAGAGATGATTTCAAAATAAAATTGGTTTTATTCATTGGACTAATGATTACTGTTTTACTTTGTTTTTATTATTTCAAAAGGATGAGATCTAAGCTAAAATTACCCTTATCTTGACCGTGAAAATAATCAGGTGGGACAGTCCATCTTGATCCTAGTTTCAATTTCTTATTTTTCTTTTTTTCCTTTTTTATTTTGCAAAAGGGAAATACTAGTTCAAGTTTCCCAGTCAATTTCCTGAAAGTTTACAGGTACATCTCCCATGCTCAATTCAGTTGAATTCAGTTTACTTTTTGTATAATGCTCTTCAATGAGTGCAAGCTCAGAGTATTTTAACAAGTTCATGGGTAAAAAGCAGTTACAAACTTTCCTAATTACATAATGCATACACATACTGTGCAGATATTGATTTGTTTAAACACAAGGAAAAACAAAGCAGTCATAAACTGGAGTCTAACAATATATGTTCATTAACATTCAAACCGAATTATAGTCATTTAAAAATGGAGAAGAGAAAAACAAAAACTCCAGTCAAATGTATCCACGGAGAAAGAAAACCTCTGTAAGATCTATGGGCAGTTATAAAAAACAAAGTCAATGTCAATGCCAAATTTATTTATATAGCACATTTAAAACAACATAGGAATGCTGTAGCTAAAGTGCTTTACAATAATAGAATAAAAGAAAAAACATACAATTAACATAAATAACATAAATAGAAATAAAATAAATGAACATAAATAAAATAAATAATAAACAGAAGTAATGTTACATAACCACAATGAGGAAACCATCAGTATTACTGAAGGTCACGGAATGCAAGTGAATAGAAATGAGTTTTTAATCTTGTTTTGAACAGTTCAATCGTAGACGACTCCTTTATGTGATGAGGCAAAAAAGTTCCACAGGTGAGGGGCAGCAGCTGCAAAAGCTCTGTCCCCCTTAGTTTTACACTTGGTACGAGGGACAACAAGAGACAACTGTCTAGAAGAGCTAAGCACTCTAGATGGCTGGTGTAAAGCACACAATTCAGATAAATAGGCAGGAGCAAGCCCATGTAAAGATTTAAAAACTAGCAACAAGATTTTAAAATCAAAGTCAGAAGACAAAGTCAGTTTATAGTTATCATGCTTGAAACCTAATATAACTGACTGCCCATCCTCTCTGTACTAGGCCATCTATTATGATGACAGAATATTTACATCCTTTGATTCCAAAGCTCCCAGTACTTCTCATTTTCCCATGTGAAGGAAAACAAGTGGAAAGTAGAGCAGTGGCACCAAGTGCCACAGAAGGACACTATGAGCAGAAATAGATTATAAGATGTTTAGAAACAGTTAATAATTATTGTATTAATATGTTTATCCAAATTCATCATATATAGCTCATCAGCACCTCTTATAAAAGACATGAATCACCATCCTTGGGTCAAAAGCTCATGAAAAAATATCTGCTGTATGACTGTGCTGCTCATTCAAATTGTGGTCATTTTTTTCACTTTGATTTTCCTTTTCAATTCACCTTAGTTACACCAAGGCTAAACTCAGGAATTTTGCTCATCAGTGAAAATGGAAGGAGGAAATGGGGTCCCAAAGCTATAAAAGTTCACTGTCCTAGACTAAAGTAGTGAGTCTTCAGCCTGAATTTAAAAACTGGTAACACATGCTTTTAGTCCCTGTAGCTAAAAGCTTGGGGTAAAATTATCTTTGAAATCTTTATCTTGAGAAAATAATACAAACTTCAGTTTCTAATTAATATTAAATTCAGATAGATGACCAGGAACCTGAACATTTAAGGCTGTATATGTAAGAAGGAGAATTTTAAAATTGGCCCTATGCATAAAGATTTAAGGACAGCAGTTATGTGTTCATGCTTTCTAGTTCTAATAATTCTTGCAGCAGCAGCATGTTGAATTACTTAGAATGTACTTGTACTTTGAATGTTTTGAATTAGTAGTAAAATATTATTCTCTCCAGTAAATAATACATTTTTTTTTCTGTTTTCAGAGATAAGTAGTTATCATCCACCTACTCTTTTAATTCACTTGCACAAATAGGGGCACTATTGGGGGAACATCATTTAGTCTTAAAAGAACTTACAGCTGGGTATCGTCTGCATACAACTGAAATTGAATAGTATGTTTTCTAATGCTGTTTCCCAAGTTCAGAGTACTAAGCCATGCAGGACACCATACAGGGGGTCCTCGGGTTACAACGTTTCGCCATACAACGTTTCGAGTTTACAACACTCACTACCATAAAAACTTAAAAAAATTGACACATGAGAAGGAATAAAGGTAAGGATTTTTTTACACTCATTTTTTCTGTTACTACAGTACAGTATGCAGTACAGTATATTTATGTCCTTTTCTTTTTTCTCAGGCTTAGATTTTGTGTTTTTATGTTCTAGATTATGATTTTGCAAATGAGTTAAGATAGGTAAGTGACTTAGGCTAGAGTGTGTTTCGACTAACACCAAAATTCAGGTTACATCACTGTTGTAGGAACGGAACTGTGTCGTAACCTGAGGACCCTCTGTATTTAACTTTAACTGACTATAATATCAGCACATTTACATATCTGTACATACTGAAATTAACTTGAATAAATATATCTTGGTGCAAATGGGTCTTATTTGATTGCATTATTGGCTGTTATAAAAAATACCTGAATTTGTTGGTTTGTGACACGCTCAAATCACTAACTCACTAAGTCTCTGGATTTCTTCTTTACATTAACCTAAAAAGATTGAGACATGAGCCCTTCTTTAGAGCGTGTTGATAATTATTAACACATATTTTGACACATTTCTTCCTTTCATATGTGGAATATTTTTCCTTAATGATACATAGCTATTGCTAGCTAATTCATATCCCAGCCAATATTGTTGTCTCTGGCACTTGTATTTAGATTTAATTGTTTCTTGTGATAAATAAAGTAAAACTTTTTTTGCAGAATTTTAGTAGTAGTATTGGTTGTTTCTGTATGTTGTAAAAGAAAACTGCCTGCCTGTTTGAATGACTAGGACATCCTGACATTTGTACCAATTTATTTAAATTAGAAAATGATCTTATGTAGCATTTAACTTTAAATTTTGTTCCCTCATAACAGTTCACATGTAGGAAGTATCATCCATGACTGTTTATGATTAACTATTTTGGAATTTGACATAATTCTTTAATACAGAGGTATGTTTCTGTGCCATACCATTTATCTGTGTGCTGATTGGTGTGTTTGAAATGCTTCATACTCATTATGCGTAAATGAACCCAGCTGATTAAAGTAATTTTTCTGTTAGATTTCCTCAGTCTGCCATGCGACATTAACAAGAGCATGTGGGAATCCACCTGAAGCTGTAAATAAAGGATGTCCAAGTTGGGAGTTCATATATAATGATGACTGAAGGCTCTTCTTTTTTTTCTAAGTATTTTCTCCAACAATGTTTTTATTGTGTCTTCTCTCCGCATGATCCTCCTCACAACTGAAATATCTAGTGTTCTGAATGCAAACACAAATGTATATCTGGTAAAATTATATGAACTGCATGTCAAAGGTTTCTGTAGATGATTACTAAAAACAAAAGCAGTCTTTTTTTACAATACACTTTACAAAGAACATAAGGAAACAAAAACATGTTACAGAATGTAATGAAGAGCCAGCAACTGAAAAGATGTTCAAGTTGACTCTTTGGCTAACAGCAGGGTTAAGTAAGAAGACAGATTATACTGTTTCTTCTGATGCCTGAATGGTGGCCCAAAAATTGTGAAGAGTTTGGACAGTCTTTATTCTGTGTGTTGTCTTTGTATATTCCATTTTTCTATTACATTCCAAACACAGGCACTTAAGTAATTAGATGGCTACTAAATTGATCCATTATATTGAGCTCTTTATTCATAGTGTATGCCAGGGCTGTTTTTTACTTTCATAGAAATTCCTTTGTCTGTCACTGCAAGAATGTTTGAGTATTATGTAAAATAGTGTCAGGGAAATAAGCTATTATTTACTATCTCAGAATGTTAGAATCCATTAATATGTTTAGCTTTCAAGTATGGCTTGCATAATCAAATGGAAAGGCAGGAGAGTGGAGTATGCATTTGACTTTTCAGGTACAGCTTTTTCATTCACATTTGGTGCGAGTGGTTGCATTTCTCATCTTCACAGTTTGTCAATAGATATAATAACTATAGTTATTCAATAGTTTCATTCATGGCTCTTTCTGCCCCATTGTGTGTAAAAAATATTGTTATGCTGCAGCTTTCTTTTATGTGTAGTATGATTTAAAACATTAAGTGGCTTGCGAACTGAAGAGTCTATAGCTGCAGGTGGAAGCTGCTGTACTTTGTATATAAGCACAAGATCAAATGTTATTTACTTATTTACCTTGGTTTATTTACTTACTTCATACAGCGTAAAGTCACAAGTTGACTGCAGAGCTATAGCGCATCTTTATGTGAAAACAGCAGTGTCAGATGGGGGGGTAGGGTAGGATCGTGAACGCAGCTGAGAGAATGAAACTGAATAAAAAAAAAAAACAAAGCTAACCTTTACAAGTATCATACATTTACACTGGCTGTTACAGACTGAAATCAAATGTATGTTTTTATTCTAAAATAGTAAGAATAGAAGCAGCTCACTTCACAAAACGGACTCGTTGGGGATCGAACCCGTGAAGTTTTGACTACCAGTCAAAACCATTGCGCCACCGAAGCGGTCGTAGTAAATGCGTGTCAATGTTGCACCTTAACGTGTTCTTTTTCTGCAGTTATATTTTTGAATAAAAGCGCACTTGTTCTGTTATATTTGTACCTTTTGTGAAAGTGTTTCTTTGAATTTGGACTTCAGGCTTCACACAATATAAACTTCATGTGTACATTTTGTCAATTATTACTAAAACATGAAAAACGTTTCTTTTTTAATGATGTGTTTATATAGATCCTTGTAGACATGGAACACCCATGAAATGCATGTGTTCCAAATAACGATATAGTATTTATAAAAGGTGTGATTTTGCTTGACTTCTCACTCTACACAACTCCAAGCAACTGACACACAGGTAAACAGACTTGAGCTAAGAAAACTGTGCGCCGGTGGGGGATGTGATAGCAGACTGCTTGCTGCTTATCAACACATTTAAAGGACAAAAGACGCTGATGGAGAGGTGAGAAGCGATTTAAGGTGGGACAAATGTACGAGTTTTTTCGTAGGTTCTGGTAATTCTAGTGTTAAAAGCAAGCTGCATTCTGCCTTATTATAAGCTTTTGCTCAGATAGACTATGACAACCTGTAAATGAATTCTGAGACATTCACAGCTGACTTATACAGAACAGTGCTGTGAAATTCTGGGAAGAGCAATGCTGTGAGACACTGTTTTAATCCTATGTACAGTGGTAACTTGAAATACGAGTTTAATTCATTCCGTGACTGAGTTCGTAAGTCAAAATGCTCATCTCTCAAATCAGTTTTCCAGTTTTCATCCCAGCCCGCAAGAAACCACCCCACTTTTTTGGTAGATGTTTTCAACATATGAAAAATTTATTTACAATGAGCAAATATTGTATACAAACAAAATAAAACTTAATACATAAAAGAAAATCTAAAGAAATAAACAGATGTTGGCAGAGCTGATTAGCGTATTGTAATAATTTTTTGTTTCAATTAATCCATCCATCCCTTCTCTTCTGCTTTTCTGAGATCGGGTCACAGGGGCAGCAGCTTGAGCAGAGATGCCCAAACTCCCCTCTCCCTGGCCACTTCTACTAGCTCCTCCGGGGGAATTCCGAGGCAATCCCAGGCCAGCCAATAGACATAGTCCCTCCAGCGTGTCCTGGGTCTTCTCCGGGGCCTCCTCCCGTTTAGACATGCCTGGAACACCTCACCAGGGAGGCGTCCAGGAGGCATCTTGATCAGATGCCCAAGCCACCTCATCTGACTCCTCTCGATGCGGAGGAGCAGTGGCTCTACTCTGAGCTCCTCCTGGATGACCAAGGTTCTCACCCTATCTTTAAGAAAAGCTCAGACACCCTGCGGAGGAAACTCATTTCACCCACTTGTATTCGCTATCTCGTTCTTTCAGTCACTACCCATAGCTCATGACCATAGGTGAGGGTAGGAAGATTGACCAGTAAATTGAGAGCTTTGCCTTTCAGCTCAGCTCCATTTTCACCACGACAGACTGATGCAGAGCCCGCATCACTGAGGATGCCGCACTTCACTTTCACTGAAATTCTTTCACTTCACTTTTGCTTAACTTAATTTTCTTCTTCACTAGTTTTTTTCTTTTTTTGCCACGCTTTCGTCACTTTCATTTGCAGGGTGTTTCAATAGAAACCTGCCCAAGGAGCTTTGTTTCTTCCTCCCCTTTAGAATGTTTCTGAAATGAGTTAGGTAAGTGTCATTAAACAGCACCGCTGCACGACCAGTTGCAACTTTTTCAGGGTGTTTCTTTTCAATAAAGTCTGAACCTTTTTCCCACATTGCCAACACTTCCTTTATCTCACTTGAAGAGATAACCTCCTCTGCCTCTGGCTCCTCTGCAATACCAATCTCCTGCAGAACCTCTGTATGTTGTTGCATCTGTAGTTCCATCAACTCCTCTATCGTCAGTTCCTCGAAATGTGTGGCGACAAGTTCTTTGATGGCTTGTATCTCGAATTTTGGTTTGTAACTCAAGGCAAAAAATCGACCTAGTGACGGCTCGTATCTCAAAAAACTTGTATGTTGGGGCACTCGTATCTCAAGGTACCACTGTATTTTGTATATTTTTATGCACATTTTCTTTTATAGTTATGTATGTGTATAGTTAATATAATGATCTCAGATTAAAATAACCAGACATGAAACTCAGAAATAAAGGGGAATGGAGACAGTAAGGAAACTTAAAAGATATTTATCTTATCTCATCATGCATCATTTGACTAGATGAGGTGTTTTACTGTCACACACGTCAATTAGGGGAAACATTCAAGGCTCTGTTGAGGTAAGCTGCTCTACACCAGAACAAGAGGGAGTGTGGTCACTAACCATCTGTTTGGTTTTGTCTGAAGATCTGAGAGAAAACACCCAAGGATCCATGACCACAACACCGCTCAAGCAGTGGGAGCCCTGTATCTTTGCATAAAATCTGACCTGCTGACAACAAATTGGGGTTCATTCAGAAGATCCAGTCTGAGAATAAAGGACTGTTCCTCTACCTTGAAGACTTTACTGTGCTAAAATGAAACAACTTTTGGCATGATATTTGTGTTAAAACCCACTTTTTATTTTATTAAATTATATTGCAGGGATGGTACTCCAATCCTTGTACCCTTGTCTGACATATTCCTGATTTTACACATATTTGTATGCTCAAAGCCTCTGGAATAATTAGTAGTTCACTAGTTATCTGTGTGTAGCATTCACGAGGTAATGAACCCCATGTGTGCATTTTGGGGTAAAGAACGGCTATCCGAGTGAGAGGGTGACCACAAGTGAGACTATAAAAAGAGATTCCATTTCATCAGAGAAATGCCATTTATTTTGGATGCGAAAGATGCCATTCATGCATCAGGCCAACTGCTGAATCTAAATTCCATCCAACAAGACAACCCTCTGACACAGATATTAGGTTTATCCTTAGGGAAAGTATTGTTTAAACATTTTGACTAAGAACAAAGTATGTGTTTTTATTAGGGCTTTACAACCAGACTTCGCTTTCTTTGGTCTTCTTTGATATCTTCTATCATTTTTCCACTTATTTTCCTTTTCTGTTATTCCATTCATAGTAAATACTGTGTGGCGTTTAAATTTCTGTATTTGATCTGTACTTTTGAAGTGGATGTAGTATTAAAGTAGCTTCAGGGCGCCTGGTTTGGAGTAGTGCCACTTTCTTTCTTACCGGGACAGCAGGCTGAGGGAGTACACCCCCAACAGATAGCATGATGAGAATAATGAATGATTTAGTATCAGCCTTTCTTGTGTCTAGGTTATTATTGAGGCCTGAGATGTGTCAGCCTTTAGGCCTAGGTTATATCTGGGGACACTCATGTGTTGTTCATGCTCAAGAATATAAGTCCCTATGTGGAGTACTGAATAGTGATAGGCTATGTATGCATCACTAATAATCAGTTCCTAAATAGATAGGGTGTGTGAGAGTATGTTTGTCTTTCTGTGTTTTGAGTATCACCACGACTGCTGAAGGCCTGTGCGTTGGAGCTGGGGACTCCTCTACAGCGTATCTTCAACCTAAACCTGGAACAGGGGAGAGTCCCAAGGATTTGGATAACATCTTGCATCACCCCAGTCCCAAAGTTATCATGTCCTAGTGAGCTGAATGACTTCCGGCCTGTCGCTCTGACATCACATGTGATGAAGACCATGGAGCGGCTGCTGCTTCACCACCTGAGGCCATAGGTCCGCCACACCCTCGACCCTTTGCAGTTTGCATACCAGGAGAAGCTGGGAGCAGAGGTTGCCATCATCTATATGCTACACCGATCCCTCTCCCACTTGGACAGAGGCAGTGGTGCTGTAAGAATTATGTTTCTGGGCTTCTCTAGTGCCTTCAACACCATTAAACCTCTGCTTCTTAGGGACAAGCTGACAGAGATGGGAGTAGATTCATACCTGGTGGCATGGATTGTGGACTATCTTACAGACAGGCCTCAGTATTTGCGTCTTGGGAATTGCAGGTTTGGCATTGTGGTCAGCAGCAAAGGAGCACTGCGAGGGACTGTGCTTTCTCCGGTCCTGTTCAGCCTATATACATCGGACTTCCAATACAATTTGGAGTCCTGCCATGTGCAAAAGTTCGCTGACGACATTGCTATCATGGGCTGCATCAGGAGTGAGCAGGATGAGGAGTATAGGAACCTAATCAAGGACTTTGTTAAATGGTGCTACTCAAACCACCTGCAACTGAACACCAGCAAAACCAAGGAGCTGGTGGTGGATTTTAGGAGTACCAGGTCCCTCATGGACCCCGTGATTATCAGAGGTTACTGTGTGCAGAGGGTACAGACCTATAAATACCTGGGAGGGCAGCTGGATGATAAATTGGACTGGACTGCCAATACTGATGCTCTGTGCAAGAGAGGACAGAGCTGACTATACTTCCTTAGAAGGACGGTGTCCTTCAACATCTGCAATAAGATGCTGCAGGTGTTCTATCAGACAGTTGTGGTGAGCAGTCTCTTCTATGCGGTGGTATGTTGGGGAGGCAGCATAAAAAAGAGGGACACTTCACGCCTGGACAAACTGGTGAGGAAGGCAGGCTCTATTGTAGGCACGGAGCTTGACAGTTTGACATCTGTGGCAGAGCGACGGGCGCTGAGCAGGCTCCTGTCAATCATGAAGAATCCAATGCATCCACTGAACAGTATCATCACCAGATAGAGGAGCAGCTTCAACAACAGATTGTTGTCACTGTCCTGTTCCACTGACCGACTGAGGAGATCGTTCCTCCCCCACACTATGCGATTCTTCAATTCCACGCGGGGATGTAAACGTTAACATTATACAAGATTATAGATTGTTATACCTGCCCCACACCCCACACTCTCCACCTTGCATTTTTTAACTTGCACTGCGCTTTTATTGTTCATTAATTAATATTGTTTTTATCAGTATGCTATTGGGGATTAATAAAATATCTATCTATCTATCTATCTATCTATCTATCTATCTATCTATCTATCTATCTATCTATCTATAATTGTTTTAAGCTTGGTATGTAAGAGTTGGTCAACCCATAATACACATTCTATTCATCCCACTCATACCTTTTTATTTTTATCTTTAAGTTCTCTGATGTCTTATATACACCTAGACAATGTTAGACACAAAGCGACAGACATGCAAAGCAAACTCTGGCATGTTCATTTGTAAGGCCTTTGATTTTACTTTGTTTTAATTTTCTTTTCATTTCTTTTCCTTGTTTTATGAGCAGCCAGGTCATGAAAAGCAGTTGGATAAATATTTTTTTAACCAAGATAACTAAATCAATGAACAACCAATAATTTCAAACTGAGGAATTCAAAACTCAGAAACAGAATATCAAAGTTGAACATTTCTAAATTACTTTGTTCTTCTATAAGACTATTATTCAACACCAAGTTTTCTTTTCCAAACACTTTTTTTTAATTTTTATTAAAACATAGTTTTCTCTTTATTTTTTCCAGTATATATTCTTTCTTTTGTCCTTATTTCTTTAAACTTTTTATCCTTTTCTTTGATTTTCAAAAATATTTTGGTACCGTTCACTATTTTTCCTCCTAGTTGCTAGATTTTAGCTTTTTTTGCCGTCCTGAATTTAGCAGTATAGTCTTTATTATTTTTCTTCACAAACACATTATTTTCTTCATTTACATTCAGCCATAATTTTTCCACAGTCAGACAGCAAAGATCTGACAAGAAACCTCAGGTCTCCGCATGACACTATAGAAAATGGCATGTGTTACGGTAAGTAAATACTAACAGCAGTACTATATTGATATCACTAGCACTCAAAAGTACTGATAACAATGAAACACAATAACTGGAAAAGAATTTAAAAAAATAATTTGAAGCAATAAATATTATTAAGCAAAATTCACAGAAAAATATAAATCAGTTTTTAGTAATTTGATTTCTTACATAAAATTGTTGCATGTGTCACATTTGCTGGTGTTTAAATTTTAGAACCTCCCAGGATTGGCCCTGGGCTCCACTCTACCCCCTGTTTTCATATGTTGTTTTCCCTGGTCTCAGCTAGCATCATCCGTTGATTAAAAATAATAACTGAATGTCAGTCATATGGCAAAAGGACAGAAGAGTAAAAAGAGTAAAAGAGCCAGAATTTGATTTAGCACTGTGCATTTTGAATGAAAAACCTCTAGCTGAGTTTATTCCAGGGTTCAATGTTGGGAATTTATGTCAATTTTGTGAATTTTGCCTTTCTACCTAGTGTGTTAGGATACCTTTCTCAATGATTTGCTTGCCTTTTGTGTATTGACCTCTCTCTTGTATTTTTGCCCTTGCTCTTCAAACTTCGGTAGTAAACAGCATTTATGTTACTTGCTTGTTACATCTCCTATCCTGCCTGCTATTCAAGGTCTGCTCCCATCTTAGATCATACAGGCATCTATGACTGATGGGGTAGCGTTTAGTTGTCCAGTACAGGCATTTAAATGTTCCAACTTAGAAGCTGATTCTAGAGGGATGCATACGCTGGGTGCTATATTAACTTACATTCATTAAGTTTTATTTGGTCTCGTACATTTTTCTTTAACACTCCATATTTTTTATTTAGGTTTGGAAGTATGGAAATTAAAATTTATTACATTTTTCTATATATACAGCTATGTACCACATACGTTTACAACAGTGTTCACTAATCGCGACTGGAGAACAGGGCGTAGTAGGCATAGCAGGATATAGTTAACACAACACCTTCCCACATGCAACACATATATCTCATATCTCTTGTGTACAAAGTAATTGTGCTGCCAGTACTCTGCTGTACTTTCTATCATTATTTTAATGTGAACTTTCCTTACTTACAAATAAAAAGTTTACTTTATAACAATGTATGCTTTGACTTGTAGGCTGCAGTAATCCATCTCATGTATCATGGGTCACTGGAGCACTGTAGCATTATGTCTCTGTATTTATTTCGAACAGGTTCAGGGCAGCATCCCATATAGCTTTGCTAAGTACAGTATATAATATCGTACTCGCACACTGTCCAAATCGCATATTGTCCCATTTTGCAGAACATATCGTGGACATTAAGCAGTGTATATATCTATCTTTACATTAAAGGCTTATTGTTTTTGTCCATCATTACATTTTAAAAGTCTGGTAATGCCAGTATAATTAATAATGGAAATCACATTTCTGGGTCATGGTTATTATAAAGTAACTCACCAGTGCAAGGGTACTCATTCAAAGAAATCACATGTGTTGATATTTAAGCCAGAACCATGAAATTATTATGTCCAATTACGTGGATGCCTTGTAAAATCCTTTTTGCAAGTGCTTATGATTATTTTCTGGTTTTGAATTCTCATATCATTATGTTGTATTTCTGAATGTTATTGTCTTTTTTTTATTGACTTATTGTCTTATTTGCTATTGTCTTATTGCTACTTTTCTGCCCTAATTTGTTTCACAATTATGTTTCATCTTCCAATCCACTTGTTCTTTTGATGACCAGTTGTACTTGTGTGGTAGAGTACTAGGCAAAGCCATTGAAATGTATCCATCTAATAATAATAGTTATTAATCTGATTGGTAATCAGATCTATATATTTTCATACTTGCCCTGTATGTTTCTATTCTTAACACTTCGACATCAAATGAAAATAAATGTGTTGCATAAAGTCAGAAGCTAAAACTATGGAAAAACAGAGCTACGTTAAATGTATCTTGTGGATTTTATTGTTTTTATATTGCTAAAGTCCTGTAAATCTATTGTAAAAAAAAGATGTAGACCTCCAATTACAATAAACTAAATAATTAGCATTTTATGAATTAATTGAATAATATGTTTCTCAAACTCACTTAATCCAATCCAGGATTGAGAAGCTTAGGTAACAATTTATTTTGTGTTATTACTGATCAATAAGACACAGTTTATGGACTACACCTTTTGATTTTATGTACGGATTTATATACAAATGGTAGAATATCACCAAATCATAAAGAAAATATTTGTGACGCTGGCATGTTTAAATTTACTGTATATTGCTTTAGTGATTAAATACATCATTTGCTTCTACCTGGTTCTGCATGCACTTATAGCATTGAAATTTACGAGGATGTTTAAGATATGCTGCTACAACTATAGTTGATCAAATTTACATAATTTTCTTTATTTACAGTTGGACTTACAGGTTGGCATTATTTAGTTTTGTTTTGTAGTTTCATCCCTGGAGCCATAGAAGACAGTTTTGATCAAAAGCTTGTATCTTAATGAAATAACCTGATGCTACAAAATGAAAGTATAGTAAAATTTAAGCACAGTATAGAAATGCATTTAGATGCAAATTGTGTTTATGAACTAGTGAAGAAAAGGAATTTTAACATGTGAAAACTGCAGTATAGCTTAAATTTTCATTTTAGCAAAACTAATTATGCATTATAGATCTTCAGCTTGTGTATTTAGAAAGATGAAAACAAATGTCTTGTTAGGAGATTATTGTTTTTAACTACTTGATTATGCAAATTCAAAGGTAAGAAATGGAATTATAATGAGTAGCCGTACATATTCATTTGCATTATCATTATACCCTAATGAACAGCATGTATAGGAAACGCTAAAATGAGTGAGTGTAGTACAGATATTGTCTTCCATTATATTTGACTTTATCATTGGAACTTTACATCATTTTAATGATTATATTTTTCTATAATGTCATAATTATGTAAACAAATTCATTACTAATTTAGTCTGTTTAGCATAATTTAAATAATTTTATAATTAAAAATTAATTTAATATTACTTTAAAAAATATCATCACAAACATTGAAGACCTTACTGTTATGTTTGTCTTAAATGTCGTACATTTGCTGTGTATAGTAAATTGGCTAATAAACTGATTTCTGTCTTTGTATCCAAGCTCCTTTTTCCACCTAGAGCTAACATAAGTATAAACCTCTGATCCCCAGAGCTGTTGCATAAAAGAAAAATAATGGATCCAGCAACATAGTGAACTAGTACTACTTCTTTACTAGCCCTGGTCACAAATACAGATCACCATTGACAGTAGTAATTAAAAAATTTGGACAATTATTATTATAAATGGCAAAAAACAAAACCACCCTTCCACACACAATCATGAATACAAGTCAATGACACCAAATGTACGAAGGATTTGGAAAAAAATAGAAGTTGGGCAAAGGCCTGGTAAATATATTTTAAGTACACAAGATATGTATTAAATCAAAGAAATTGCTGGCCTACAGATCAAGAGGAAAAAGTCATCATATCATAATATCTTTAGACCTCTGTAACAAATTCACAAAAAAATAGATAAAAAAACTATACTCTTTAAGCACTGGTGCAATTCCTGCTTTGTTCATTCTTCCATGATCCTCTATCACCTGTTGGCTTCTGATAAATGGGGTGTTTCTCCTTTTTCAAGGTGGTCTAACTGATGCACATCCAATTCAACCCAGTTTTACCACCAACAGATGAACTCTCAAAGGTGTCCCTTTGAGCCATTAAAGGGACAGCAGCTAGAGAATTAATGGACAATCCTGCACATGGCTATGCTACATAACAATAAACAGACAAATGCATTGACCTTTAAGCTTCTACTTGTAAATTACATTTATTTACATTAAAACCAATAACAGCATATTTAATCATACAACCTGGGCGCTTTAAATCCTCATTAAGTCCAAGCAAAAGCATGATTACTCCACTCCCAGGTGTCTTCTTTTCCTACAGATTATGTGTTCTCAAGCAAAGCAAGGATATAGGGAATATGCGATAGGGAACTTTTATACAGTTTTTAAAACAGCAGCTGTGAGAGGTGGTGGAAGGGATGCCCCTCCAGTGTCTGTGCAGTGATCTCCTTTCTATGTTGTTGATATTGTTGGTTGTAGGTGCATAACTTGCTATCTGCAGTTCATTAATAATGCAAATTATATAATTTTTATATACTGTGTATACTAAATATGTTACTATATAAAATTCTGTAGAGGGACAGAGCATTCAAGAGATGATTCAGGCTGGACAGTGCACTAGTCCAAACTGGGAACAATTTAGAGTTGCCAGTTACCCTAAACTAATATAACCCCTCGAACTCTTTCAGATAGAAGAAGAAACAGTCAATGCAAGTGACGTTTCATAGGGTCACTAACAATGATTCAGGAGTAAGCAGCTTAATGACTATTTGATACAAACCGTTTGAAGTCTGCTGGTATGGCATTAAATGTAACAATATCAACTGTTAGATGGCTGTAGAAAAACATTTTTTTCATTCACATTACAACTATTTCTTTTACTGTTTTTGTATCTTTTCTTGCAAAGTAGCTGGGATTGATTACCTTTGAATTTTGTTATACTTTCTATACTCAGAGTTCCTGTTTAGTGTATCCACTGCTTGCATCAACGTTCCAAATTTATTCCTCTGCCTGTGTGTAACTGCTACTTATCATATGTTCAAGGAAAAGATAAATGTCATCGCCAGTGGTTTAGACTAGTCACTGGAAGTGCTATGTTCACTTATTAGTGCCAATACTCAACCAAATTATAGAGCCATTAGTCAAAGGGTTGATGTCATATTGGAGCACTCATTTAATAGCAGTGATAGTAATAAATGATGAAAATGTAGAAGTACATCAAAATAAAGAGTGCTAAGTTTCCTCAGCAAAACAAAGGCTTTAAAACTGAGAAAAGAAGAGGAACTTCAAGAAAAGTTGATGGAAAAAGAAAAAGAGCCTGCAACATCGACAAGCTTCTTGTCCAAGAGCGCTGCTTCGCTCAGGAAAGTAAACTCAGTTAATGTCAGGTGCCCCTTCAATGTAATAGAAACCACAGCATAGAGAGAAGTGTGTACATTACAACAGGTTCACATGTTGTAAATGTAGGAAGGATGTGTGGGAACTGTTAACATTTGAATTTGATGATTGTCCTGGAGTACAAAAAAAAGGCCCCATGCACCAAAAGTGGAGACTTGGCAAGATCGGGAAAAAAAACCAAAAAAAAACGGGTCACTGATTACAAGCGAAAGAAGGTATGCAAATAAATATGAATAATATGAATAATGTTACATCTTTGTCACAGTGTTTTCCAAAATGTACTATACAAGTCATAAAATGAATAATTCCAAACATCATATATACCTATGTCTCTGTTTTTTGTCAGTGTGGCTTTGATATCATGGACCATAAGGTGCATACTAGTTCAGCGTTGGCAGGAACACACACAACAAAACTGAATAAAAAAAATCAAGTGACAATGAGATATCAAGAAGGCAGATTCATCAGCTTTTGTATGTCAGCTTTTATCCCTCCACAGCAGAGAATTTCCAGTTCCATTGTCTGAAAACACCACTCACATCTACAGTTATTCCCAGTTTCAAATAAAAACTAACAGTGTCAGATCTCTTGTATTGTGATTGTGACTGAGAGAATAAAAGTGAAAAAAAAAAAAACGCTGACTTTTACAAGTGCTATAAATTTACACTGCCTGTTACAGAAGCAAATCAAATGTGTTTTTATTGCATAATATTAGCAGCTCACTACTCAAAGCTGTAAATTTGGGAGGCAGTCAGGATTGAACCAGGGGAACTCTTGATTACAAATCAGCAATTCTTACCACTGGGCCACAGAAGCTGTTGTGCTGTTATTGTACCTTTTCTGAAAGTGTTTATTTGATCTTTCGGCTTCACACATTATACAGTTCATGTCTACATTTTGTTATTTATTACTAATATATGGAAATGTTTCTGTTTTAATGATATGTTTACATAGATTGTTGTAGAAATGGAACACAAATGAAATGCATGTGTTCCAAATAATGATCTATTATTTCCCTATACAACTCTTGGTACATGACTCCCAGATAATGAAGGCTTGAGCTGGGAGAACTTTGTGCCCATTCTGTGGTGGTGGGGGGATGGCATATTATGCTCCTTGTCTTGATTGGCACATTTACAAGACAAAAGACACTGAAGGAGAGGTACAAAGGGATTTAAGGTGGGCCGGGTTTATGAGTTTTTTTGTAGGCCTTGATAATTCTAGTGTTAAGTAAATGATTTCTCTTGGATAGAGTGCTACCTTCAGAGGTGGGTCCAGAGTGAGTGCCGGTTATGGTTGGGTCTTCTGCAGCATGTCGGAAGTGAATCACTCTAAGGTGAAAGAGGGAAGAGGGGTTAGTGATTGTGTCTCATCTGAACACGTCCACTATTTTAGCTCTTGTGCAGAGCCTCCAGCACACTCTTATAATTTGTGTACAGTGATCCCCCGCCTATCACTGAAGTTACGTTCCAGACCCATCAGCGATAGGTGAAAATCTGTGATATAGAAAGACCATATAAATAAACATTTTTTTTTATAGTTTAATCTTTAAAATACCCCTCCCACACACTTTAAACACATGTAAACTTATTAAAACACACTTTGTAAACACATAGCGTTCTGAAGGAGAAGGAGGAGGAGGGGGAGGGGGGTTGTGCCCAGAGGGGACTGGGCGGTCTCTTGGTCTGGAATCCCTACAGATTTTATTTTTTTTTCTCCAACCGTCTGGAGTTTTTTTTTGTTTTTTCTGTCCACCCTGGCCATTGGACCTTACTCTTATTCGATGTTAATTAATGCTGATTTATTTTGTTTTCTTATTGTGTTTTTTATTTTTCTATTCTTTATTATGTAAAGTACTTTGAGCTACTGTTTGTATGAAAATGTGCTATATAAATAAATGTTGTTGTTGTTGTTTATATGGTATGTGGATGTTGGGCTAAGGATGTGAGTAACATCTCTCTATTATAAAACATTTTAACATCATGCAAGACAAGGCAGTGAGACAGAAGAACAGCTGCTCTACAGGCTTTTAAATGATCAACGCACAGAGCGACAAGCAGAATAGTCATCTTGGCAGAAGCAGCACAAAGCCAGTAGCTGATCCGTCCACTTCTGCTTAGTGTGCGTTCATCTTCCCCCCTTCACAACGCGAGCGGAAATGCTTTTGGCAGACAAACTTCATGTGCGCCCAGTTCTTAAAACAATGACAAGCAGAACACGCAGCTTGCCAGCAGCAGCTGCAGCAAGCCAGCATATGATCTGAGCACTTCTCCTTTGCATCCATTCAAGCCTCACAACCCCCCTCCCCCTCCTCCTCCTTCTCCTTCAGAATGCTAGCAGCAGAGACGCAAAGTGGCAAAAGCACAGCTGCTGTACAGGCTTTTAAGTGACTGACACAAAGTGCGACAAGCACAACACACAGCTGGCCAGCAGCAGCAGCAAGACACCAGCTGAACCGATCTCTTTAGTGTGCATTCAGACCTCCCCCTCAACAACGCGAGCAGCATTATAAGTCCCACAAGAAAGAGATTTAACCATGCATGGGGCAGGAAATAAAGGACAAATATTGTTTTTACAAAAGTTTTAAAGTAAAAATGAAAATAATGCATATGTAACAATTTACATGAAAATAACAATCTTTTTAAATTGTTTATCCGGTAAACCAAACCTGGGGTTGGGCGAGCGAAGCAAGCCGAGCGGGCAGAGGCCCCTAGTAATAATAATAATATTAATAAATCCACGATGTAGCTGGGGCGCAATAGCTGAACCGTGATATAGCGGGGGATCACTGTATATAACACTTATTTTGTGAAAAAATAAGCTATTAAAACAAAACAAAAAAATAAATAAAGATGGTTACATTTACCCACTTACTTCAGATGATCTGAAGCATACTCCAAGCAGCACTTTAAACGAACCCTGGATGGAACATTTGTCCACTACAAGGCATGCTCATCCACATTATTATGGAGGAATATTTTGGGCAAAATTAAAAAAATAAACACATAATTAAATGTATTGTGAAATCTGACAATAAATAAAAAACAATGATATATGAGCATAAATAATTAAATGTGTCAATCAATATGTAATTTTCCTTATTTCTTTATGTTTTTATTTTACTGTTTTTCCATGTATTTATTTTAGTCATAATGCACACAATCTATATATATAATTCACTAAGGCAAGACACCCATGGAAAGCACGTCGGAAGGGGCGTGGATTCAATAAGCCGCCGACAAGTAAAACACCTATGGCGCACGCAGGAAGGAGCCACGTCCACCAACTCCAAGACCATTGGATACGATGACAACTCGCGGAGCCACGGCCACCAACTCGGACGCGACGACACAGAAAAAATGCCGTCATTTATATTCGTCTGTCGTAGAGGCCACATGCACCTCCGAGCCACGTTGACTGTTCATAGAGGCATGTTTCTCGCGGAGGTGAGTCGCCATATGCAGCATGTAAAACGGGTATCCCATGGGATCCTTAAAACAATCCTTTACATCTGAGGTTAAAACACAATGAAGTAAGCAGTCTTTAAAAACTGAGTTTTCGGTTACGACGCACGACCGCGTGCACCATAGCAAACTGTTTTACACGCTACATACAGCAAGAGGGAGTGGAATGGAAGTCCTTCTCCTCTCCTCCCGTTCCACCCTCCACGCCTGAGCATCGTCCACCCCCATCCCTCCATCTGGGAGGAGAAGGCACGATGGCGGTCCGCCAGTTTTCAGTCACGGACGATTGTGTGTTGTTCGTTCCATGCATTGTTACAATGTTGCTTTTCTTGCTGATTTATTACATTACTGATTTTTCAAATGTTAATTTTCTCCCTGTGCTTAAAAATCATTAAAAAACCGGCCTAATTATGCGACGTATAGTACGCCACGGGTTGGCTAGTATCAAATATTGCTTGAAACAAAAATGTAAATGTTGGAATTGATGGCCAAATATGTACACACACTCTGCTGACAGCTCACCAGTCAAAATGTAATACTTGCTAGTGCAGGGTTTCCCAATCTGGGATGCATGAACCACCAGAGAGTGTGAGATAGCATTTCAGGGAGAATGATAAAGAGGAAAGCTGCATTGCGATTCACCAAAATTGATTGAGATGTACTTTCTGACTTTATCATGGTACAATCTGTGCCTTGCAGTCTGCCGTCATTTGTAGGTCATTTATTAGTTAGTGCTTCTGTTCTATGATATGAAAAGAATCTAGCATTGTTTGTGCAGTTGTCATCTGTGAAATAAAATGCATGTTTTTGCGGGTAAGTTGCTGCGGGTAGAGCAGTTGTAAAGAAATCTTTTTTTTTTGAGAGAGAGTAGAATTTGCACCTTGCAATGATCCTTAGAAAAGGGCAAGGTCTAGTGTTCATTTCTTCCTTGATCATGAAGTGTCACTGATTTTGAGGTTTGATTGCCATTTTCATCAGTGGGGGGATGGGGTAAAGAGGGACTGAATTGAATGCAATGCCTGCTGCTTACACTTAGCCCATCTCTCCTGCTGACAGTCCTGGCAGCAGTACAGTCATTTTAACTGTGCAGCCCATCTGTTTTTAAATTGCTGTGCAGATGTAATCAGGGGACAAAGCTTATTTACTAGGTTTCATTGCTGAGCAGCACACCAGTACCCGTTGCTTCATGGGAGTCTTCAAACCTCCAAATCCCTTGATCGTTGATCCTGTGTCAATTTTTCATGACGCTTGATGCTTCACAGAATACCCAAACCCCCAGATCGTCAATCAAGTGTCTAAGCTTCACTGGGGGACACATTTAGAAGATTATTGAGATTTACATGTATTAAGGTAAATTGCTTAATTTATATATAAATTGTATTTACTGAGTTAAAAGCTTATTTTTAGTTCAGTTTGTTCAACCACAGTAATGTATGTGGTTCTGTTTGTTGTTCAAAAATCAGAAATTTTACTTCTTCATTTTCAAATGTGATATTACTTTTTTAGAGGGTGCAGACATAAACATTGTGTAGGGGTGTAGGGCATAGAAAAGGTAGGGGACCACTGCATTACAGCCTACCCTTTATACTTTGAGGAGTAAAAATGACAGTATTCATTTCAAATCGTATTTCATGTTTTGTGCAGTGTCATGGAAATCTCTCTATTATAAAAGAAAATCTTGAGATGAGACTATTGCCAAGAGAATTTTTTCAGTCCTGCCCTCCTTTCAACCATTTCCGGTTAACGGCCTACGCCCACGGTCCTCTCACCTCTCATTCGCATGAATGCTATGTCAGACACAATTTCTGCACTCTCAGCTCTTATAAATTTTTACATTTTCCTCACTTTAAGTTCCCAATAAAAAAATACTTATTATGTCCAAATCTTATTGAAGAATTTCATCCCAAAGGGTTATCAACAGAAGAAATGAGTACATGCACAAGCCTAGCACCGAGAAAGTCAAACGAATTAACGCAAAAATTGTCGATTGGTTACACAGCAAATTGGTTAAATGCATATCAATAGACTATGCTGTCGAACAATTCTGACATGTAAAATTTTAACCTTTAAGAAAGGTAATGTAGTACATCTTCCACGGATGACATTAGACACCAAAGGAGATCTTGATATGCCATTTGTATTAAAACCCTTACAGTTTCCCGTTAGAATAGCTTTTGCTATGACAATTAACAAATCACAGAGACAAACATTCAACAAAGACAGTTTATTTATTAGAGAGAAAGAAACAATATTCACTCATGGGCAGTTATACGTTGCGTTGTCAAAATGTAAGTCCAGACATGGAATCAAAATTCAATACGATATTGATGAAAAGTTAATTAAAAAATGTTTTTACTGAAGCTTTACAGTAAAGTGTAAGTTTAAAAAGTATTCGCATGTTAATTTCAAAGCCAAACAGAACGAAAATGTATAACGCAACGAATACCTCTAACGCAACATGAAACAATTTTCTTTCAATTTATTACATTTTACTATTTTTTACTATGGTTAATTACTCGCTGTAATGTAAAATAGTTCTATTATGCATATGTAACAATTCCCATGGAAATAATCTTTTTAAATTGTACATCTGCTTCCCCATACACAAGTGGTAGTTCTGTGAAGTGGCTAACGCGTGGCGCCCACCCAGGGTTGGGGTGTTAAATAAATAAATAAATGAAGACATTTTTTAAAAAGTACATAAGTAAGCAACAAAACACTTGTTTCATGACATTACATGTTGTTTTTAGTTTTTTATTGTCACATTTCAGAACACATTAATTTGTTTGCACATTTATTTACATAATTCATTTTGTTTGAAATTACCCTCCATGCACAGGTAGTTTAGAAAGTCAATTAACATAGCATGTATGCATTTGTAAAGTTGGTGGAAATCTCAAAGTATGAAAAGAAAACCCCATATGGTGACTTAGAGAAGAATAAATGCTATGTAGACAACAACCAGGTCAGTCTATGGAGCTGTTCAACACTACACCACAAAGCAGTAACAAAACTAAATAAAACAATATCAATGTCATCTAAAATTTGCATTTGACAATTTGCAACATATCCCAGTAAGACAACAGATTAAAGTAAACTGTACTATATAAATTTTTTTTTAATTGGACATGATGAACGTCAAGGTCTTTTTTTAAACCTTTAAATGCAATAGCAGATTTAGTTGTTGCACAAAGAAAATCAAAGTATCAAATTCCTCTTTGTTTTCCTTCCAACCAAAGCTGTTTATGAAATTCCTGAATGTGAATCCTTTGAGGGACACATCTTTCTTTATTCCATTTAAATGCCAAAGATTTACAATTGATTTTCCATTCATGCTTTGGTGATTTTTTTCTGAAAACATTGTGTTTGTAATTTTGTCTTAGCATAACATTGTAAGAATTATTCATAGCAAGATTCTTCTGTAATTTTATGTTTCATGATCCTCAGGGGTTCTGCAGCTCCCAATCTCCGAACACACAGGCTTGGACACAAGTTCGCTAGTGATCAAAGAGGATTTAATTGTGGGGAACTCTTACAATTAAGTGTTTCACACCCCACAACCACAACTCTGTTTCTCTGTTGCTCTCTGTCTCCTTCTCCTCCACTCCTCTCGCAAGCGTTGTCCTCCTTCTCCCACTTTGGCTTCCATAATGAAGTGGGGCTGCTCCTTTTATCCCACATTTCCGATGACGTGAAACTGGGGCTCGGAAGCACTTCCAGGTAAGGCTGAAGCCCCATACGTTAGTTATTCCTGATCCTTGCAGCTTTCCCTGGCAGACCCCACGGAAACCCAACATGGCTGCACCCTGGGACTACAACACCCAACATGCCCTGCAGGTATCTGTGTAGGAATCCTATGCTGCTCTCCAGTGTCTTGGGGAAGGAACCAGAGCAAATAAACTGTCTTCCCCTGTCCTTCCATTATAATGGCTTCCCAGGCTGGTAAGAATCCATGTTTGGTCCTGGCCAAGATGCACACCTATGCAGGCATTCCATCACAGTGTCCAGTCTAAAAATGAAATGAATGAAGATAATATGAAGACCTTTCGATACACAGCTACTTTGTATTTTAATAAATACAGAAATTAGTCCCCACTCTCAGGAAAGAAATTACTAGGGCCCCTTTGGGTAGTAATGTTTTAGGAATTTTTCCCTAAATATTTTAATTTGTATTTACACTATCCTGCCAAAACTTACTGTGGATTAATTAACTATAATTAACCCCTTGTGTTCAAAAGAAAACCTGTATAGCATCTTTGCCTTATTCACATTTTATCTCGTCTCTACTTCAACTTTTCTTACTGTTTAAAACTACATAGTGAACAAGACAAAGAAACCTAATTAATTAGATACTAACTACCAAGTCAATAAGTGTATGCATTATTTGAAACTAAAAGATTTAAACTTCAATGATCTATCCATTTTTGACCACTGCCGCTTTATATCAGTTAGATTCCCTTGAAGGCAGAGGCTGTCTTATTTGGAATACAACTGAGTCAGGAATTCACTCTGAATGTTATTCTGGTTAATTGCAAGGCACACATAAAATTCCTTCCACTCACACTCAGTCAATTTAGCATTGTTATTTCTGACAAAATGTCTTGAGATTGAGTCCTTGAAGTAAACTAGTGATACAATTGATATATACCCTTTACTTTCTCTCTTACCATATTACCAATTTAATTTGGTGCTACTTAATTTCAATGTCAGTTTACTGGATTTAAAAAACTACTTTCCCTTTATTCATCTCTGTAAATTTAAGTTTATTTATTTTGCCATTTTCATTGCAGTTTTTTTCAAAGTCCACCATTACATCAAACAGAGTTGATTTTTTTCTCCATCCCTAATTATATAACCTTGTACATGAGGTGAGACACAAAAATAACTGGACTGCATTTGGGGAAAACCGCGTGGATGTCAGCCGGATGTGAATCATAGAACTATATCCCCCTCCTACACGCACTCTCAAACCGCCGACCGGCTAGGTATATCTTGTGAATAGCCCAGTCAGTATTTGCACAACAATCGCTACATGAGTTGCCACGATAATGCTGGGTGAAAAAATTGAACAAGTAATCAACATCAAATTTCTTGCAAATTTTATATTTTTCCATAAAGCAGTTTTTGACTGACAAAAATCATTCCTGTCCTCGATCATCCTCCCTATTCACCCAATTTAGCTCCCTGTGATTTTTACTTGTTCCCAAAAAATCAAAAGTGACCTGAAGGGAACATCTTTTTCTTCAATGGATGAAGTGAAGACAAAAACGGCAAGCCAGTTGAAGACTTCCAGTACTGTTTCAAACAATGGAAGATATGTATGGAGCGGTGTAGAGATCAGGAGAATATAGGGGAGTATATAAAAGGTGATAATGGTTAGAATGCTGTAATTCATCAATAAATATATTTTTTTTTACCAATCTGGTTATTTTTGTTACTCACCTCATACTATACAAGCGCTTAAACCCTGACTCATAGCTACTTTTCAATTTAAACCGGGAATGCATGTTGAAGTCCCAGGGAACAAAATTAAATCCTAGGGTTGTACAGCTAAAGCTCCACTCAGCAGCCCCAAGCGTTCCATCAATTATAAGGCACTTCAGAAGCATAATGGAGAGTGCTGAATTGGCTCTTCTCAACAGTATGCCCAAAATGTCATAACAATTTTTTTTTGGTTATTAAATCCTCTCTAATGGCTTTCTGAACTCCAACTAATAATGACATCATAATTATTTAGACATTATTAATATTAATTATTTGGAGTCTCATTTGAAATTAGAACCTATCCCTGCATACTACAAATAGTGATCCTATTTGACATTCAGTTGTTTAGGCCATGCCTTCTGAATACTTTCTCATCTTTTATGTTTGTTCTTTAACTATTTAATAACTTTTGTGACCGTTACGATTTCTGGCATCTCTTCATCTAAAACAGATATATGAACAGTGGGTACATTATATTCTATATTTTCACTCATTCCAGTTCTTGCCTGTTCATATTTCCAGTTATACATTTTAAGCAACATCTATAATTTTCTGCTTAACCTTAAGTGGATCATATTCATTTTTTAGTCTTAATAAATATATATTTTTTGTGTTGCCTTTCCTTCTTTATTTAATATTAAATTAACATTTTTTCCTCAACCTCAATCATCTTTCTTCACTTGCTGCTTACATCATTCCTTGTTACTTTCTCATAAGTAGCAAGATTTCTTACTGTATGATTTGGTATTGTAGTAAATTACAATTCTAGCCTATAGCGACCTGATTGATTTTTGCTCATTTTGTCAATATTCTAGTTAACTTGCTATCCTTAGAAGGATTTCTCACTATGACATGTTAAGATAGATATAGTGTGGTTGTAGCATGTTCACCTTTTGATTTCTCCTGCAGCTGGCACTTATAGTGGCTTGCAAAAGTATTCGGCCCCCTTGAACTTTTCCACATTTTGTCACATTACAGCCACAAACATGAATCAATTTTATTGGAATTCCACGTGAAAGACCAATACAAAGTGGTGTACACGTGAGAAGTGGAACAAAAATCACACATGATTCCAAACATTTTTTACAAATAAATAACTGAAAAGTGGGGTGTGCGTAATTATTCAGCCCCCTCAGTCAATACTTTGTAGAACCACCTTTTGCTGCAATTACAGCTGCCAGTCTTTTAGGGTATGTCTCTACCAGCTTTGCACATCTAGAGACTGAAATCCTTGCCCATTCTTCTTTGCAAAACAGCTCCAGCTCAGTCAGATTAGATGGACAGCGTTTGTGAACAGCAGTTTTCAGATCTTGCCACAGATTCTCGATTGGATTTAGATCTGGACTTTGACTGGGCCATTCTAACACATGGATATGTTTTGTTTTAAACCATTGCATTGTTGCCCTGGCTTTATGTTTAGGGTCGTTGTCCTGCTGGAAGGTGAACCTCCGCCCCAGTCTCAAGTGTTTTGCAGACTCCAAGAGGTTTTCTTCCAAGATTACCCTGTATTTGGCTCCATCCACCTTCCCATCAACTCTGACCAGCTTCCCTGTCCCTGCTGAAGAGAAGCACCCCCAGAGCATGATGCTGCCACCACCATATTTGACAGTGGGGATGGTGTGTTCAGAGTGATGTGCAGTGTTATTTTTCCGCCACACATAGCGTTTTGCATTTTGGCCAAAACGTTCCATTTTGGTCTCATCTGACCAGAGCACCTTCTTCCACATGTTTGCTGTGTCCCCCACATGGCTTGTGGCAAACTGCAAACGGGACTTCTTATGGTTTTCTGTTAACAATGGCTTTCTTCTTGCCACTCTTCTATAACGGCCAACTTTGTGCAGTGCACGACTAATAGTTGTCCTATGGACAGATTCCCCCACCTGAGCTGTAGATCTCTGCAGCTCGTCCAGAGTCACCATGGGCCTCTTGGCTGCATTTCTGATCAGCGCTCTCCTTGTTCGGCCTGTGAGTTTAGGTGGACAGCCTTGTCTTGGTAGGTTTACAGTTGTGCCATACTCCTTCCATTTCTGAATGATCGCTTGAACAGTGCTCCGTGGGATGTTCAAGGCTTTGGAAATCTTTTTGTAGCCTGAGCCTGCTTTAAATTTCTCAATAACTTTATCCCTGACCTGTCTGGTGTGTTCTTTGGACTTCATGGTGTTGTTGCTCCCAATATTCTCTTAGACAACCTCTGAGGCCGTCACAGAGCAGCTGTATTTGTACTGACATTAGATTACACACAGGTGCACTCTATTTAGTCATTAGCACTCATCAGGCAATGTCTATGGGCAACTGACTGCACTCAGACCCACTTTGCAGTTATTTATTTGTAAAAAATGTTTGGAATCATGTATGATTTTCGTTCCACTTCTCACGTGTACACCACTTTGTATTGGTCTTTCACGTGGAATTCCAATAAAATTGATTCATGTTTGTGGCTGTAATGTGACAAAATGTTGAAAAGTTCAAGGGGGCCAAATACTTTTGCAAGCCACTGTAGATGTTCATTCTATAATTGTTTGACAAGTATTCCTGTCTTGTCAATACTGCAATTCTAGCCTTGTTCCTCCTCTATTTAGTAAGCTGGAGTTGTTTTATAGCTCCACTGTCAAACGGTCAGCTGTCCTTCCAAGGTGCACAATCTTTGAAATGGTGGGGAGGTCTTTTCACTTGCTGCAGTCATGTGGCCAGTGACCAGGGCAAATTGGAAGTTGCCAAATTTAATGGCATTGCAGCTATGATGTTGCATTGGGAGGTGGTGCAGCCAGTGGTGTTGAGGGCTATACTGCTTCATGGTGATGTCAAATCACCCTTGTGATGTTAAGGCGCAAAGCATTAGATTAGGATGGCCCATGGACCATGCCAGTTGTTGACTAAATACAGGATGGGTTCTGTTTTTTCATTGAGGGTTGTGCATCCACACTCTTTTCATAAAATGTAGAGAGATTCTTTAGCAGTGGCTGTCATACACTCTCTTCTTACATTTGCTGAAGTCCTTTTAGTTTTCCCAAACTCCACTGCAAGTCCTACACACTCTTGACCCCTGGAGTATTGTTGATGTCAGGCTTAAGGGGTATTCCAAAGGCCAAAGTGCCAGGGGCGTGCAGCTCCTACCCAAAAATTAGCACTGTGATAAGACCAAACCCCAGGCAGGTGGTACCTGTCCTTTTGATGCTCTGCTAGAGATCTCATTGACCAGTGTCCTGTTAAATCCACAAGGCCACTGCTCTAAGAATGTAATGAAGTAGTATGAGTGAAGCTAGCATATCTGTTTCATCAGCTTTTACTTGAAGATCCAACCTAAATCACTAAGCAAGCGAGGATATAATGATTCCTGGCATCTGTTGTTGGGAAGGTACCCAGGATGTCTACACTCATCTCCATTGGAGTTTCTGTCTGAAGGGACTGAAGAGGACTATGTGACTAAAGGATGTGGTCCTTATAAGTAGAGCTTTCATAACAAGAGTGGAAGAACAGTTTGAAATCATGACTGCAGCCTGCCCAGTGGAACTCCTCAGTGGCAGAATTTTAAATCTTCTGATGTACCTACACATTTACATTTTCTTAAATTTATCTTAGATCTTAATGCATGACAGGATACTCCCATGTGAATAATTGACAATTCAGTACTCTTACTGTCCATAGGTATCACTGTTATATCATACATGTGTTGCCTTGTTGTCCACCATTTCCTGGCATTACTACTTGTTACTAAAATCCTTTTGTCATTTCATACTTTAATTGATAATTATTTTACACAGCTAACAAATAACTGAGATTACCTGACTTTAAACTGTCATGCTCAGCTTATTTCATTTAACTTTCCTTTTGCATATTTCTATAAATTAGACTCATCTTCTAAACTGTCTCAGAAATTGCATAATTTAAGTATTTTTCCTATGTTGTAAAATGATGAATGCTTTGTCAAATATTTTTTCTATATCTGTATTTAATACTGCAAAGCACCAATATCATGCATAATTTACAACATCTCTTTACAAGCACAGATTTTCACTTCTGTTTCTTCCTGGAATGGCACATTCTTTTTCTGATTCTGTAACTTCATCCCACACTTTACACATTCTAGTTGCTAGTATTCGAACTAGCATTATACAGTCTTGACAAAGCAAGTCTCATGTCTGTGATTTTCAACTTCCTATTTGTTTATTTCCTTAAGCAGTAAAATCATAACCCACATTTTCTTTTAACTTTTCTTTAAATGCTTGTGTTTCATCAATTATAGGATTTGCCAAAAAGTCAAACGGCACTCTACATGCAAGCTACTGAACCTATACATCTTTGTTTAACACATATTTAAAGCTGCTTCAATCTCATTCACCTCTGTATCTTCATGCAACTCTCTAGGTGTTCCTTTTTTACCTCACTCAATATATCTTTTAAACTTCTTTTTTGATACCTTCTTCTTATACAAATCTCAGTATAAGATTTCTGTTATTTCCACTACTCCCTCAGTGTAATTTTTAACTTTCCCCTTCTTTATATCTTAAACTATCCATCCTACTCTCATTTTACTTTTCTTTTATCCTTTAAAAGAAAAAACATGATCTGTTTGTATTGTTTGATTGTTTCTATTCTACTTTCAAAGATCAATATTTTTTCTTCTTCCATAAAAGAGCACTCAAATTTACTTTTAAGTATTTTGATTTTCCTTTCCATTTTAAACCCATGCTCTTCTATATTATATACCTGTTGTAACCATTTCTGATTCTTTAAAAATTTCCCTTTTGATTTATTTTCTCTTCCTTTTATTATGCCACACATTTTCCTCATACTCCCTCTCCATTCCTTCAATGTACTGTATTTTATATTGCCCACTATGTTTTGCTCTACAACATTTTTGTCTTTTGCTAAGTCTTATTACGTTTCCATTCTTCCAGCTTTTACTTGCATACTTTAAAGTGTGTAATTAATCTGTGTAATTTTTTTAACCAAAAAAATTAATCACGGGATGGGCAAAAGTCAAGGGAGTACTCCACGATGTATAAACTGTATACGATTTTTGAATAGTTCACCAAGTACAAAAGTCTAGACCAAATTCAAAACATTGCAAACATTATTATACTAACTCAGTGAAGACATTCCCTCATTAATACAGCAAATGAACCTTTGCTTGTGAGAAACCTCCCATACTAGATTATCAGGAGCTTTTCACAGCTTTTATATGATGGACAAGATGACTCTTACCATCATATGACCTCAAATGTCTTGTGACTGGCAACCAGTATGACAACCAACACAAACTATATGACAGCGTCCATCTAAAATGATGATAAATTGGTTTCAACCATCCAAAGCAGAATATCATCACATTAAAATACTGTATATGAGCAAGAAATAGACAGATGCAGCTATTCAAGATGAGCGAGGAATGCTGCAATAATTTGTGGTGCACTGGCTGCAGTAGACTGCACAAGATCATACTGTCCTGGGGCCTCATGTATAAACAGTGCGTACATACAAAAATGTTGCGTAACAACGTTTCCACTTTCAAATCGCGATGTATAAAACCTAAACCTGGCGTAAAGCCACGCACATTTCCACGGTTCCTCATATCCTGTCGTATGGAAGTTCTCTGCTCGGTTTTTCAGACTGGTGGCACCCAGCGTCAAAGCAGTGCTACTGTTCCAGTGCGGTTTATCTTTCTTTTTCAAATGCACGTCCCTGACGCGGCTTTATAAATACACTGAAATTACCCGCATATTGTTTATTAGTTTAATGCATCTGATTGTAATTGACCAGTAACAATATAATGGTCCACGGAATGGTCAAACTATTCCAAATACCATAACTGCTTTAACGTTGTTACTCTCAATGCACCTTCTTCTTCTTCTTCTTTCAGCTGCTCCCTTTAGGGATTGCCACAGCAGATCATCTTTTTCCATATTACTCTCACTGCACCACTCAGAGCAGCTGATCGGAAAGAGAATCGGTATACAGCATACAACAATTAAGAGGAACGATAAAGAAATTCTGCCTCAGCCATGCTTTCTATTTGAACTGCTTCTCACATGGCAAATGCTTCAAACCTTTCCTGTACTGACCTCGTGGTTCAGAAAGAGTTTCATCCCAAGAGCTCTAAACGCACTCAATCAGTCCATCAACTGCTCCTTGTAGAACTGTTTGTACTTATAAGTACAATTACCTCACTGTAAACTTGCACTACAGTTATAATATTGCAAAACCTGAGCCACTTTATAAAGTGCGTATTTACATATGATGGCGATATCATTTTTAAGATAAAATGTAGCAAAATATATTTATTATATTATACAGATAAAACTTTAACTTCATTTAAATAATCTATATTGTTAATAATTAAAGGACACGGTGTTGCTACGCTAGCAAGGATCTGGCGCTCCAATTCCTGCCTCGCCCTCTATGCTTCACTGGGACTGGCGTGAAGGATAGAATAATTAAACATGTACTACGAAGATATTTTAATGTTCCTTAAAAGTTTTGAAGAATTGGTGTTATAAGCTTACATATGGCTTAACGTCTATTACAGAGCTGATTGTGTGGTGATCGGTTACTTGGAGAAAGAAAAGTAAGGCCAGGAATTGAAGGTTAGTACGTTTGAAAGAGACTGTACTGCAGTGGCGGCCTTAAACATGTGCAAACTGTGCACCTGCACAGGGCTGCCACGCCAGTATATATTGAATATAAAACAGAAAGAGAAAATAACGACACAGTTAAAAATGCAGCGGCAAATTTCGGCAAAAGTTAAATGCTTGTGTCATGAGCACGAGGTGGCTATGCAGTGTCCGCAATGGACATGGCCATCCGCCGTGCATAAGATATCATATTGACATCGGCGGGCGAAGGGGCCACCGATTCTTTCCCTTCCCAGGGTTGCCACGAGCCTAGAGCCGCCCCTGAGTACTGCTGCAATAAATTATTTCATCGAAGGTCACGCACAGTCACTGCGCCACCATGTTCCCATGTTTAATAACGTGCTTTAACTCCTATCATCATGAAAATGATATCATGTATACATCTCAGTATTTTAATTATTCAGAGAGCTGTAATATCATGAATGTAATGGATTCTGTGTCCTGTCGGAGGAAGAGAAAGCCGGTTTAAGAAGCAGGTAGTGATTCACACACATAGAGCACATAGAAGAACACATACAAAACAAAGCATTTAACGTGCTACTTTAATTACGATGTGATTTGAGAAACTGGTTAATTAAACGATTTTAAGATGAAGTTTATGATGTTCTACTTTAATGACAAAATAAACTACATGATTAAAGTAGAGATTTCGAGACTGAAGTTGACATTTCGTGCTTTTTCCCCACAGTGTGCCTTTTTTTTCTCTGTACCCTAATAAGCTTTCATATGACACTCAGATGGTGGGCTACTTTCACGGCGACTTTGATATCTGACAACTTCTTTTTTATTTCGGGTACTGTGCGACTTTGTGAACTTGAGCTTTCGAGTTTCTCCAACACGCTATGTCAGTCAATCAACTTCCTTTTGTTGTTTATACCACTGTTTAAACCAACAAATAGTACGTTTTTCCTTGCCTCCACTTGGTACTCGCTGAAATTCTTCCATTTTTCCTCTTGCTTTTCCCATTGCCTTTTCACAGAAGGCTGAGATTAAGGGCTATTTATATTAATTTGCATATTCAAAGAGGTGTAATTCTGGGAGGAGTTGGGGCAGGACAGCAGGCGCGTGCATGAGCATTACTTTTCATGCTGACAGGGACTTATGTAGCGGAAGAACGCAGAAGTTGGCGAACACACAGATTTATGCATCTGGATTTTTCTGTGCATAAGCACTTTTCGGCTTTTGTGCTTACGTCATGTTATGGTGTGAGTTCTACGCACGGCGTTATGCATGAGGCCCCTGGACATTTTCTATAAATTAACTGCACTTGCTTGAAAAGCCAGCAGGTGGAGCAGTGAATGTTTGATATGGTATGTGGAGTACTTCAGCTGCCACCAGAAAAGACCTGTATTCGAGTCAACACTTTGTGCTATATTATTTTTAATCATAGTTTTTAAGTTGACACTGTTTAAACACTTTCATTTTTTATTGATTTTAAACTGTTATTATTCTGTAGCGTGTAAAGTTTATGTGTGTTTTTCAGGTTTACATTCACACAGCAAAAATCCAAGTAAACTTTGGTAACAGAAAATTAAAACATAAATAATAATGTTTTATTTATTTGTGCCTTCCAAGGGATTCAAGAACACGTTACCAGATAAAACCATAAAATACAAAACTGTAAATATTAGTAACACTGTAGCTAGATGATAATATACACATTCAAAGTCTGTCTTCATAAATATTTTAAGTAACACGCTGATTTACACTAAAGTGAATAATGGTTTTCACATGCTTGAACTAATAGTAGAATATTTATATTCTGTATATTATAAGATGTAACTATATAATGATTTATCCCTGCCTAATATGTACTGTAAAGTAGTAAAAAAAAAACAACAACTTGCTGTCATTGTAAATAATAAACTAATTTAATACTACTTGATAGTAATAATTAGAACTTGTGTATATAAATAGCTAAAATATATCACAGGTGGTTGTTTTGGAAATATTTTGATATTTTTTTAGGAACCTTGACATTATAATCATACAGTAATTTGTAAAAGACTTCTGACATGGTGTAACGTTGTAGTTCAAAGGCAGATCAAAGCATTACCTTTACATTTTAGTGTATTGTGTTTTTTTCCTTTTGTGCATAAAAAGTCACTTACATTGTAGACATTATGGAAATTGAAAAGGACACTGGAGCACTGTGGCATTTGAATGCGGAGAATGACTATGGTCTGCGTGGAGTATGTATGTCCACCATGTGTCTTAAGTGGGTTTTCCCTTTCACTTGCACAAAGACATACATATGTACTAAATTAAAAGATTATTGGCTCTCGAGTACTGCATAGTGTTATTGTGATTTTTTATTTAAAAAGGATTAATGTCTATTTGTGACCTTCATTGAAAGTGATGCTGTTTGAGTGAATAATTGTGTTAGCATGCAGTGGTCCCTGTGGAACATCCTGAGGGTTCGCGGGATCCCCTCGAGGTTGCTGGATATCATGGCCGGCCTGTACACTGGTACAGTGAGTGCTGTGCAGAGTGGAGGTAGGACCTCTGCTTTTATTCCAGTTGATTCTGGGGTTCATCAGGGATGTGTTCTTGCTCCTACTCTGTTCAGTGCTTGTATGGACTGGGTGTTGGACAAGGTCGTGGGGTCCAGCGGCTGTGGAGCATCTGTTGGTGAAGAAAGATTCACAGATCTTGACTTTGCTGACGATGCTGTGATCTTCGTGGAGTCAATGGAGGCTCTGATCAGGATGCTCGAGATACTGACCGAGGAGTGTGAGTGTCTGGGCTTGTGAGTGTCCTGGATAAAAACCAAGATCCAAGCCTTTAATAACCTCTTGGGCACAGCCATCAGCAGTGTGTCTGTTTGCGGAGAGTGTTGACCTTGTTGAGAGGTTCACTTACCTTGGCAGTGACATTCAAGTCACTGGTGACTCTTCCAGTGAAGTCAGTAAACGGATCGGAGAGCATGGGGGATCATGAGATCGCTGGAAAGGGGTGTGTGACGCTTCCGATATCTATGCAAAGGATGAAGGTCCAAGTCTTTAGAGTCCTGGTGCTTCCTGTCTTGCTATATGGTTGCGAGACATGGACGCTATCCAGTGACCTGAGACGAAGACTGGATTCCTTTGGTACTGTGTCTCTCCGTAAAATCCTTGGGTACTGTTGGATTGACTTTGTGTCAAATGAGCGGTTGCTCATGGAGTCCCAAAAGAGGCACATTACCTGCATTGTGAGGGAGCGTCAGTTATGGCATTATGGTCATGTGGCGCATTTCCTTGAGGGGGATCCGGCTCGTAAGATCCTCATTGTTGGGGACCCGAGTGGCTAAACCAGGCCAAGGGGTCACCCACATAACACCTGGCTGCGGCAGATAGAAGGTCATTTCCGGAGGGCAGGACTGGACCACATGTTTGCCTGGGGGGGTTGCAAACCGGGATCCCGAGTTGTTTCGCTGTGTAGTGGATGCGGCAACACACTGTACCAGTGCATGCTCCCCAACTTGACTTGACTTGATGCAGTGGTAAGTGTGCCCAGCTTTGTGGTGGAGCTCACTTTCCACCTGAGGATGCCAGGATAGACTTTTTTGCTGTGCAACATTATATGCTGGACTTTAGAGGATTCTTTTTTTCGGAATCAAATGTTTATTGAAAAAGCAACCAAATGTGTATATAAAGTGACAATTATTCCAATGAAACAGTATTTAAAATTGTATGTGACAGAACACTCCTCCCCCCACCCTAATACATCAAGGTGTGAGTATATGGTTTGAAATACCTAAGCTCATAAATGGGGAGAAAGGACCCGGAGATGGCTCAGCAAACCTTAAAACTGATGGGACACTGCTCCAGCCATCGTCAGGAGTGGCCAGCTCTCCACTGCTATAAAACATCCTCCAGATTCTGCTGATTTGCAATAGCTACATAAAGGGCTGTTACTGATTTTGGATGAAATGGCACTGAATTATAAATTTTAGCAAAGGGGTGTAAAGTAGTGGTGATAAATGGATATTCATTTTCAGGTAGAAAAAGAAAGTAGAAAAAGAAATAGCATAGCTGAGCCTCAGAGACTGAAATGTCAGATGCCTCAGTCTAATCAAGCTGCAGGTTTCAAGAGATTGGGATATATTGATGCCATCATTGGTGTGGCTCTAATTGCCTCTCTACTTTATACCAGGGCATAATCGTTGGTCCAAAATACAATGCAAGAGACTGTAGTTTTACAAGAGTAGAAAGGAAAGTCAATAATGATCTGGAAGAGGCAATTTTACTCTCAGTAGGTAACCAGGAGAGGGAATTTTGAGAGTCAAAAATACAGTTTGAAATGGTAGTAAGTAAAATTCCCAAATCTGGAAAAGATATTCCACCTCTATTTCATTCTCTAATTAGGGTGGAGTGTTTGAGAGGTATTTTTGTTTCACAAAAACACAGAAAATAAAGATTTGATATTAGACCAATATTTGAAAGGAGGTGGAAAGGGAAATAGAACATTGAGGCAATTAAGGCAGGAAATAATATTAATTTTAATAACAGCCAGTCTGGAATGAAATGATAAGGTAAGCGAGAACCAATGAATGGTGATTTCCATTATACTTTTAAATACTCAAGAATAATTAGATGTCACACTTGATTGTATTGATGGAAAGATATACAGTCCTAAGTATTTAATAGAGTCAGCAACTGGAGTAAGTGCTGGGAAGGTGCATTGAGTGAAGGCAGTGTTAAGTGGCAAAAGATTCAGATTCATGCCAGTTGATTTTATAGCCAGAAAGAGACTGAAAGGATTAAAATGAAGGAGGTCAGGTGGTACATTATCCAAATATAATAAAACATCATCAGCATAAAGAAATACTTTTAGGGGGGAACCATGGATAAGAACTGAATATATTAATTCATCAGTACAAAGGGCTATAGCAAAACATTCCAGAGTAAGGTTAAACAGCAGTGGTGACAGTGGGCAACCTTATCTCACACTTTTAAAGACTGGTAAAAAATGAGGGGTTTTTGGGTTAGTTAGCACAACTGTTGCAGAGAAAAAATATAGGCTCTAGACCTGCCATAGAAAGAGCCAGCTCGTTCTGTTAAATGCTTTTTCAGCATCAAAGGCAAGAGTCACAGTGAGAGACCAAGATGGATCTGCACTAATTGGAATGCATCAATTTTTGTACTACTTGTTGGAGTCATCGCATCAGGAATTTTCCCAGTATCCTGGCATCTGTATTCATCAAGTAAATGGGAAAATAATTTGTACACACGTTTGACTCCTTTCCCTGTTCATATAGCATGATAATTAGAGCAGAGTTACTTGTAATTGTGGGGTTTAATTCAGTATATTATCTTATATATAAATGTCTACTTGTGGAATTACGTGTGTCCATCTGTCATACCCGGCCCTGCAAGGCGGCCACAAGTTAACGAGTCAGAAGAAGAAAGAAATATGAGGCTACAGCTTGAAGCTGAAAGAAAGCAGCTCCATTGCCAATCTGAAACTGCCGAGGAAAGACAAACGAGAGAGAAACTTGCTTAGCCGCTGATAGACAAGGGAGGCGAGCTCATCTGCAAAACAAAACCACCGACTCTGCATTTCGTTTTTTTATTCGATGATTTCAATAGTTTCTAGGAGCCCGGGCTTTTTACAGCACAGGCTTACACAGCTAGTATACAATAATTGAATATGTGTTGGTAGGGCAGTGCCAAATGATTTTAAAAACTTAACAGGTGATAATCCATCCAACAGTGGCAAGTGGGCTTGATGCAAGGATCTCAATGAGTCAAAATGTTACTTGGATTTGACTGGTTTATCCAGCAGGGTAATGTTCTCAGCAGTCAGTTTGGGGAGCTAGAGGTAAAAGAGTGCTTGTTAGAAACACTGAGAAAACGATTAGGGAAAAACACAAAACAGCAATTATTTATTTGAAAGGGATTAATGGCATAATTTAAATGCCAAGGACCCAATGTATATTGCCATGCGTAGAATTGACACTAAAACATGGGGTATGGACAAAACTGGAAACGTGCATTGCAGAAAAAATTTCAAATGCGTAAAACTGTGCATATACCAAGTTCCATGCACTTTCCCTTTATAAATCCCAATGAGCGTGAAATTTAATGCACATGCATGCAACCATAGCCCCCCCGACTCCTCACAGAATTTTGCATATTTAAATATGCAAATCAATATAAATAGCCCCTTCCATTCAGTGTTTTGTTAAAAGACAATGGCAAAAGCATGTGGAAAAAAGAATAATTTCAGCGAATGCAAAGTGGAGGCAAAGAGAAACGTTCAATTTGTTGGCTTAAGAAAGGAAATAAGCAACAAAAGGAAGTTGATGGAGTGATACAGCATGGCAGAGACACTCAAAAAGTTCAAGTTCAGAAAGTTGCACAGTGCACAAAATAAAATGGAAATGGTCAGATATCAAAGTTGATGTGAGAAGTGAGTACCAGCTTACCCTCTGTTTATTCTGTTTTAGACAATATTACAAAAGCTGACCCCTGTGCTGATAACATGACTCCAGGTGCTGCTGAACCCACCAGATCTTCAGATGCTGGCTGCACACACCTCAGAAACCGCTGGGTGACCATCTGGCTCTGTGCTAATGTATGCTGTTGTGGAGTCACAAAATGCAATAGTGGATGCTGTAAGGGATGTGGTCAATGAATTAAGCAATATAACGGCTGTACTATGTGATACTGACCACAAATTAAATGAATTGGTTAAAAAAATAAATGCTGTATCTGATTACTTATTTTTACATTCTGCTAATTACATTCAACAAACTTGTAAAGCTGTCTAATTTGGCTGATTATTTGCTGGGTCAAGGTCTGGTTCATCATACAGCATCTTTTCAGGCATGCCATGCTTCTGTGCCACATTATGCAGCATGCTACATGCTTGCACAATGTGACACACTTTCTGTGGATTATAGAGCAGTACATTAATAGAGTGGAAATGCATTTGTGCAGTGTTGCCATTTTATAGGCTCTCCTGCTATAGATGATGTAATGCCAGCTCACACTTTTGGTGATTCATCTCTGGTTCATGTAAATTCTCCAGTGCCGTTACAATAGCAATGTGCGTGCAGTTGACCAGTCCAGTCACATTTGTAAAACTGGACGTAACTGCGAATTGTGCTTTTATATTTGCCAGTTCAACCACAGTGTAAGGAAATGTTATATCTCTGAATGACAAGAGGATAATAGCATGCTATACACCTGGCATAGTGTGACTCAGTGATGTTTATGAAATACCTACTCGTAGTCAGTCAGCAAATTCACATTGAAAAGTTCCTGTTGGTTAAAAACCCGAAAGTGGACAGAACTTGCAAAGGAGCAGGAAGAGCACAATTCCCCTAAGTCTACCTTTGTAAAGGCTGTGCCAATTCACCATACAACTTCAAGAGGATAGCTCTTAAAATTAAAATCGATTTAGAAGCCAGTCATCGTCATCGATAAATAGGCACACTCTTATAATTCTTCCATTTGCAGTGTCTTCTAACAACACTAAAGCAGCGATTTCATGCACCATTATATTGTTACAGAATGAATCAAGTGAATTAAATTTGTAAATAATATGCAATTCATTTTGGTGTATTTGATAAAGCTTGCTTCCTAGATGTGAATATGAAAATGAAACAGAAACAGTAGCATTGCTTTGATGCAGGGTGCTGCCAGTTTTGCAAAACTGAGCAAAAAGGTGCATACGCAAGGTGTGAGGTGTGAGGCTGCTGTGAAAATATGAGTATGGAATCAAGCGTACACATTTTTCTGTGTGTGCACCGTTAATGCATGAGGCCCCAGGAGTTTTACTGGGCTTTGCACTAGAGGAATATTATGCTCTTGCTCTGTGACTCTCAGATTATGCTTTTCTATGCTTTTCTGATGAGAATGGAATTCAGTTCTGACTGGGATACAGTAATTTGGCATTCATATTCAGACAAGTTGTGCCTCCATATCCTGTATTTTTTCTCCATACATATTCTAGCGCACAGACTATGGGCCATTGAGTTTTTTTTAAGTAATTTTTTTAAACATTAACAGGGTGCACACAACATAAGATGTGACAGATAAAGCTGATCTACTGCTGCTCTATGATCTAAAAGTGATGTGACTTGATGTTGTAGTGAGAGAAAGGAAAAAACGGATTAAGCAGGCAAACATATCTGACAGATTGAAATCAGATGTAAACTGACATCGCACTCAGGTTGTGTGAGGGAGCTGCTGATGAATTACAACTTCACACTTCTTAATGAATGCAGACACCAAGGTGACCACATAATTGCATTCACTGCACAACCGCATTATGCCATCAATGAGAAGTTTGGTCTCTTGAAATAGTGCTACTGTATGTCCACCTTTTCATGCAACAGATAATTAAGGACTGTTGTCCTTTAAGTGTTTAATTGAAGCCTTTTTTTCATTCTAACAGGCTATATTTGGAATAATTATAATAATAGAGACACAAAGAGATTAAAGTAGAAATAAAACATGTTTTAAACAATACACTAGCCAGTCATCTGTGAAACTACAAAGAACCAGCAAAAGACTATTCCAATAACACAATAAATACCAGACAAGAAATGGTAAACAGCCTGCTCTGATTTGTCCAACACTCTGTCTAGATGTGCTGTTTCCACCCCTTATCCTACTGGTAGAATGGTTAATGCAGATTAACTATGTGTGAAAGGAACAAAAATTTCCATTACTACAAGGAACATGTGGACCTCTGGTCTTCATGCAAAAGGCAATCGAAAGGCGTATAGTACACCATTAAAATGATAAACTTAAGTATTGAATTTTGAACATGTAAGTATCATTTCTTGGGAGAGTATCAATAGTGGCTTTAATGGATGACAAAGACAAGGAGTTGTTTAAACTGTGTATATGCTTTTGGGGTCCTCAAATAAAGTACATGGAAAAAGCACTCACAGGTGGTGTAATATGGAGGTCCAAAATGAAAGAAGTGTTTTCTTAAATAAAAGAAAAGAGTATTTCAAAACACAAAGTCAAATGAAGGAAAGAATGGGAAATATCATTAAATGAAAAGCTTGTGTTCTAACAGCATTGGTCCAGTGTATGTGCGGTTTAGGACAGTGCCAATAGTAGTATTTGAAAATGTTATTAAGGCAATCTAAAGTCAATTCACTGAAAGTAAAAAACTGGCCAAAAAGTTGCCATAAAAGGCAAAAATTTGCACTGAGTTATTATACAATGGGTTTGAATAAATGTCTGCCAAGTGAAAAAGGAAAAGTTAGTAACTGGTTTAACTCACTGAAGAGCACCTGTCTTCCATTGGTCTGTTTCTATCACATTTTAGAAAGGAACCAGAAAACCCACGATTCTCGAAAGAATCGCAAATCCAAGAATGGCAATCACTTTCTGTTCCCTCCGATGTTTGGAGGGAAGGAAAATCATGGAGGATGGGGCGTCCTGGGAAAGTTTTCATTTAATTAAATAAACATATTTGTACTAAAGTGGTTTCTTTTTGGAGCCATGACTCGTCTGGTTCTGGTGTTTGAGAAGCACGTTGTAGGCGCCTGCGTTTATTGTTTATATCCATGCGGTCTCGTTTTTGTTTTTCTATGGCTGTGTCGTTAGCTAGAAGTCTTTTGCTGACGGCGGTGGATTTGCGTGCTGAAGTGACCATGGTGGCGTATCCGGGCTTGGAGGGCCACCTTACTAAACGAATGTGGTATATGCGGTGGTGTGGGCGGTCGCGTTTGGGCGGCGGTGGTAGTGTGTATGGCTTGCTTGAGGCCTCTGGTATCTGTGCATATATACAACCTGACGTGCACGCGTTACCTCAAGTTTTGTTTACAGGTTGTGTTGTGTTGTTCGGGCGCCACCTACTGACTCTGGGAAGCCGCTGGGTTTGACTCTGGGGTGCTGAGGCGCAGTGCGCATGCGCTTTCGGTGTGTCGCGCATCCGTGCATATATACAACCTTCGTTTAGTAACATAGATATCTACATGCACGATAGAAGAAATCAGGGTATACTCTGTTCTGTCACTGATTAGATCCAGCACGTAGTACATATAAATTCCTTTATCATCCTTCTCTTCTGTCATCACCAATTCTAAGGTGAGGTTCTATAAGAACAGGATTAACAGCACTACTGACAAACACTCTCTGTTTTCTAGTCACGGTTACCTAGAACTCCCAACATAACAACAGTCCTGATCCTTCTAGATCGCCTTTGACATAGTCAGCCATGAATTCCTTCTTGCCACCTTCTCTGACCTTGGCTTCACTGGGACTGCTCTAAGCTGATTTAAGTCCTTCAGTCCTTAAGTCTTCGGCAAACCCCACTGTGTGTCTTGGTAGGGTTACAGTTGTCAAGGGTGCATCACACATGAACAGGGGTGTCCCAAATATTAGTGCTTGGTCCTCTATTCTGCTCTCTCTGCACTTCCTCACCGGGCCCCATCAACCAATCCTATGGATTCTCATATCAGTGGCATGATGGTGAAATATAACTGTACCTGTCATCCCCACCTGAGGACAACACAGTATCAGATAGAGTCTCTGCATATCTTACTAGTATTTCAACCTGGATGAAGAGTCACTATCTACAGCTCAACTGGGCAAAAATTGAGCTTCTTGTTGTGAAAGCCAGCCAGTCTGTTCAACTCACCACCTCTGTACAGTGTAGCTCATTGTTGATGAGCACATATCTTTCTCTGATCACATTTCATTCATACAGATTCACTCTGCATAACATTCACAAAATCATACCTTATCTGACTTAATATGTGGTACAACCTCTGGTCAAAACATTGGTCTTCTCATTTCTGGATTACTGCAACTCACTACTAGCCTGAGGGCCCATATATGCCATCAAACCAATGTAGATGGTCAAAAATGCAGTGGCACATCTTGTATTTAACCTGCCAAGATGGACACATGTTACTCCTCTCTTCAAGTTTCTTTATTGGTTTGCTGTAGTAGCCCGCATTAAGTTCAAATCTTTGATGCTTGCCTACAGAGTAATCAATGGGTCAGCAGCTGAATATGGACATACTGGTAAGGTGCTATGCTCTTTCTTACCCATTTAGGCAAGCCAGTGAACAGTGTCTGGTGATGCCAACTCTGAGTAGTATCAAATCTCAAACCAGAATTATTTCATATGTAGCGCTAGTTGGTGTAATGAGCAGCCCACCTCCATCTGAACACCCTCAATGTGTTTAAGAAACCCCTACTGAATATTTGTCAAATTGTTAATGTTTAACATGTAGTGACAAACTATT
Organism: Polypterus bichir lapradei; assembly: GCA_026402145.1. Lineage (NCBI taxonomy): Eukaryota > Metazoa > Chordata > Cladistia > Polypteriformes > Polypteridae > Polypterus > Polypterus bichir. The sequence goes on from JANRMT010062819.1 coordinate 8,503,851, forward strand.
TTAACATGTCCCGCAACACTTGTTCAAAAAAACCTGTAAACCGATGTTACTAGATTATGTTGACTTTGTTTGTAAGTCACTTTGGATAAAAGGAAAGAAAAACCATAATAGCTGCTATCTATGCTATGATAACATTATGCTTTTGCTAGTGCTCATATTTAAATTGTGTGAGAGTTAATGAAATCATCCAACAGAGGGCTTGATAGGAACTTTAGTCTTCACATTGGGATGGCCAGAAGGTTGGAGAAGTGAAGATCCTGAGTGTGTGTTATAAATTACTTATTTTTTCAGCTCCTGTGGAATTTCAGGGTGATGTTTCACTTTGGTATGTATGTCAGTGTCTTGCCATGTTATTGTTTCTTATTTTCATCATGGTGGGAGTATAATGGGATAATGGTGGGAGTTATTTGTGAACATGTTGCTGAGACTTTCCTGTTGCTGTCAGTTTGTTTCTGTCTGTGTCAGTAATGCTGTGTGTATGCTGCATGCCCACACTTCTGTTCTGTTCTCACACTTTCAACTTATGTCATGTCATAAACTGTGAACTAAGACCAGCATCAAGATGCAATGACCAAGGGTGCGCCAAACTGCTAAAT